>OZ010595.1:84830061-84837561 GCA_963932145.1 Acanthosepion lycidas | reverse complement strand
TTGCTGCGTTTCCATATCAAATTATACACCATTCAACTTTTTATTTAGTTGTAGCCGTGATGATATCAAACTCGTATTACACTTTTATCATTCAATTCGACTCGCTAACCATTGACCTAAACGCTCAATTCAGTTTTTCTTTTCTTTTATTTTGTTTTTGTCTTCTCGGTTATTTGTTTATTTATTTGCAATATGTTTCCACTGATTGGTGGTTAATTTTTACGTCTGTCGTGTGTTTTATTGATGTCGGAATCGCTTATTGCGTCGTTAAAATTTCCGTAGCCATTCGTCTCCCTCCGACTATAAATCGTTTTTTCCGATGATTCTTTATCGTCTAACCCCTCTTTTTATAACCCTTATTATTTCCTCCTCTTTTCCTCCACTTCTCTCTCTCTCTTTCTCTCTCTCTTTCTCTCTCTCTCTCTCTCTTTCTCTCTCTCTTTTAATCGTGTTAGTTTTTCCTATTTTCTCCTCCCACCTCATTATTCATTTTGTTTGTTTTCGTTATATTCTCTTCCTTCTCCTCTTCCAACTTTCCTCCATTTTGTTGTCTGTGATATAAAATTATCTTTTTTCTCTTGTTCTCTCTTTTTCACCTTAATAATTTTTTTCTTTTATTTTTGTTTTCTTATTCAATTTTTTTTTGTCGAATAATTTCTTAAATTTTACTCAAAGACACTCCTTTTTGCTCAAAAATCCTTATTTATTTAATAGCATTTTGCCTTTCGTAGCTTATAGAAAGAGAATAAAAACGAAAATAAATACTCGTATTAATTTTAATACGCGTCGTACTTTCCTTCTACGTTAGGTTGGACTATTACAGAGTGTTCAAGTATACAAAAAAATCCCTATCTCTTGAAAAGGAGAAAGATGCTGGCTAGGAAATTTAATCACCGCTTGGTGGCGCTGTTGTCAGGTGATAATATTTCCCGTCTTAATTTCTATCTCTGCTGCGGACATTTTTTTTTCGTTGTTTGCCGTTCTTAATATCTTTTTCGTTTTTTTACACATCCTATTCACCTTTCTGTCTTTTTCTTGTCACTCTCACTTGCCCAATGTCTTTCTGTCTGTCTCTCTCTCTCCATTACTCCACCTTATTCATTTTATTTCTCTCTTTCTATTTTCTATTTGTCCACTATTGTTGTCTATCTCTTCACCTAATTTTAATCTTCTCCCATCTTCTCTCTACCAAGAAGTTATAGAGGACCATGATCGCCAATGTCTTGAAGGGACACGGCACATAAAAGAAGTTATATTTGATTAGATGTCCACATCAACTGGTCAGGAGATATTTTACAAGTAGATATTTTTGGCTTGAAAAAGGCTTGTCCAAACGTTTCTTAGTTCTCTTTAAGTCTGTCTTTGTCTTGCAAATAAAACCAGTTAAACAAACCAACCTTTTCACCGAATAGACTATGTCATCCAATCAGGATCATCGTTATTAATCAGGGAACGGGTTCTTCTTGCATCTGATTTTGCATTGGGTATGGTATTTAGTTCAACAGATAAAAATATCCGGTTATAAAAGTTGATCGGGTTCTGTGTCGAAGCATAAGAAGACAAACGTTTCACTGATACCATCAATCCTTTATCTTGGCAGTAATTGTATACTTATAAAATCGTTGCCATTTGGTAAACCCCCACCCGAATTACATAACCTCTCTCGCTTTAAATTGGATGCAAAGGTGGTAAATTTCCCCAAATACCAAAGTGCTGAGGTCCATTGTCACAACCGTCTCTAGAAAATATAAAACCTATAAAAATATAAAACTTATGATCCCACCAGAAGAAGAGTAGATATCCAGAAATATCGATACAGTACTGATATTTTAAACTAACATTTTTCCTAAGGTATATGAGTGAAGCCAGTAAAACACTGGATTTGAAACTCATTGGATGATTTTTGTTAAAAATAGTTTGTTTTGTTTGTTTTTTGTTTGTTTTATGATTACTGTTCAATTTATTTACCATTTCTAATGCTGTGTTCTCGCAAAATAACTTGTGTGTCTTTTGAAGTTTCTTATAGATCTCCTTTACATATCTGAAATTAAAATAATAACTATCAATGGATATACTTATTTATTCATTATATAAGGGCCAACATTCGGATTGCGTAATAAAATCTATCAGCTGCAAATAAATTGTTAGAAGGCACAGATTAAAACAGAATTGGAAAAAAACAAAAATCACTCTTACGCGTATTTTAACTTCATGTTTATTGTAGATTTTTAACTCGAGTATTTTTAAAATCAGATCTTTTTTTCTCTCTTACTGAGTGCAACTAAACTGGTAGTGAAAATAGGACCTAAAGCTGGAGCTTTTGTGTGCGTCTGCCTGTGTGTCTATGTGCGTGTGTGTTTTGCGCTGCGTCACTAGGCTATGTCCGTTGATGCTTTGTCGAGTCAGTATAATCTACAGACACTATTAGCATTTTCTGTTTTCTTTTTCTTTTTTTTTTTCTTTTTTTCTAAGGCATATCCAAACATTTCCAAATCGTCCGACGACACAGCCTGAATTCTGGACATTACGCCCACATAAAGAAAGCTTAAAACTTGAAACGTAAATATCACTTGACCAAACTATTTAAAGAAACTGCTGAACGTAGCGGAAATATTTTCATGCTTTGAAATAAAAAGTTTTCTTTTCCTCTTTTTTATTTGATTTTTTTTTTCTTTTTTTGTCTTTCAAGAAAAAGAGAAATTGCAATCTAATTATTAATTTTTACCTTGTCGAGGAAATATAGACTGGTACCTTTTGAGGAAATAAAATAAATTTAACAGTATTATATTTATTTTTATTTTTAAATGAAGCGCCGCCGACTATTATTAATTATTAATTCTGACTTGTCCTTTTCTTTCATCTTAATTTTTAGTCGGTTTTCAACACAACGTGTAATAAATGCTAACTTGAAAATTGAGATAAAAGATGGTGGAAAGTCAAAATTAATGATAATGAAATGAATTCACTCTCTCTTTTATTCGATTACCTTTTTCTTTTAAAACTTTATCCCAATAAAATCTCTATCTCTGTCCTTTCCGTATTTACACTCGTCCGGTTTTGTTTGGTTTTATTTGTTTTACGGCATATCAACACTTCAATGGGTCATTTCAAGATTTTTATTGCTGGTAATAATTCTATCTTCAAAAATGTATTGCTGGTAAAAGCGCACTGCTGGTAATATTCTACAAAAATGTATTGATGTTATTAAAGCCTATTTTTACACTTTCATAGTGCTTTGTCCCCAGTTTCGTTGTTAACAATTTGCCCATAGTTGAGACCCTAATACGTGTTACTAATACGAGTCAGGGTGGATCTATGAACACCAGCAATTACGAGGTGATTCCACGCTTCTGAAAACCTCTTGATCAGAGGCCTTGCTGTCGGAAGTAATTTATCATCTGACCCAGGACACAAATAATTCCGTTATTATTTACTTTTATCGTATTTTCCCAATTAAACATAACCCAGTGCACATGTTAGTACTTCGTATGTCCGCTTTTATTTTTTAGAATCTCTTTGATTCGATTTGGCATGGAATCCACTAACTTAGAGCAATCCTCATTGATTTTGGCGTCACGGTATCACACCTCTATAATGGCGGTCACAAGATTCTCTTTCATCGTACAGTTCGCGATCTCTCTGTAAGGCTTGCTAGTGTGTTTGGGCTGCGTTACAATTTTTGTAGGCTTCCTTTGAGTAACGTCCATCGCAGCCAATGGCCGTAGGACAACTAATCGACACTCGAGACAATAGTGTCTAGGCCTGATAAAAATCTGATGCAATTACGGATGACGCAATATTTTCCAAAGCCAAACAAATTTCGTCATACACCTCGAAAATAGATTCAATTTACTGCACACCACTGTAAATGACCAAAACTGAGGGTAAAATAGGAATCGATTACAACCTGTCACTCCAGTTGGTCTAAAACTGACCTTGTAATGAAAGAAAGGAAACTAAAGCGGTTGTTTCAATTAATTTACACAAGGGTGTATCGCTTAATAATTATTATTCACGTTTTTAACCATTTTTACACCAAGCAGGGCAATAGAGCCGCTAAGACGCAAGGGGTAACTGAGAGAAAAAAAACATGAAGCAGATGATTCAAGGAGATAAAAATGAAGATTAGCGTTGCATTTAAATTTTTGAAGAGAAGATTAACAAGCGGAAAGAAATTTCAGTGTAGAACTTATGGTTACATCTTGCAATATAAACTATAAAATCATGAGACCGAGCTGCCAATCTAGTACTGTACTTCAATTCATGATGTGCCAAAGATGAAAGCTTGTCAGAACAATTGCCATGCAAATATTTATATTCTAGGCACAGAGAACATACGTAATGGTTGTGGGAAAACTGACTGAAGCCGAGATGCCAGATCAAGACTGATAACATTGCAGATTGTTCTTTGGATTTTGTCAAGAATAGGTAGTAGATTTATAGCTATTTAACGTTTACTGTAACTTTATTTAATTTTGTTAAGTTTTTTTGTTTTATTTCTACTTTTCCTCTTTTTAGGCTTTTTTCTCATCTTTTCAGAGTTGTTCATTTTCTCTCTCTCATCTTTCATTGGAGTTTTTTATTATTATTTTCATGCATAAATTAGGGTTTCTCATTTTTTTTTTTGACGTACGGTGGCCCTTAAGTATAAATCAAGACTTCGATGTTAAAATAAAGCAGTATTTAATTACAACCGCAAATAAATACTTAACAAGAACAAAGAAATAAAAGTCAACCAAAGATAATTAACCATTTCAGTGAAAACCTTGTTAGTAGCGCGGATTGGCTTAACGTCCGGTAAATCCTAAATCAAAACCCAAATCATCGACGCACAATAATTCACACTAATTCGACTGGATAGTTCCACTCAATAGTCACTCAATGATCAAAGCAGTCAGTAGCCTGACACCGCTATTTATGATGGAAAACATATATTCATAAGTCAAGAGTGTCACGTTCGAACCTCGTTGTCGGTAGTTACTCATTTTCTTCCTATATGATATTCGGTTTTATTGAATCTCTTTCCATGTTGGTTTGGTTTCCTCTTTCTTTTCTTTTACATTACTTTTATTGTTTTGTTTTTCTCGTTACTTAATTGCTATTTTTTTCTTTTTTATTAATTTTCTCTGATCAGTCTGTTTCGTTTGCTTTCTTTTTCCTGTTTATCTTTCATCATTTTACAGCTATTTTACAATCTTTTCGTTTTCTTTTCTTTTTTCTTTTCACCTCTTAAGCGCTTCTTTCTTCATATTTTTCATTTCTCTGTCTTTTTTTTCTTTGCTTTTCTTTGTCTTTTCTTCTACTGTTATTACTGTCGTGACTATTTCGCTTCTCTCTCTTCTTTTTCATTCTTTCTTTTTCACTTTGCTTTTCTTTCTTAATTTCTTTTCTTTTTTTCATCTTTCATTGTTTTTTATTTTTCTTTCTTTATTTCTTTTTCTTTCTCTACTTTTTTTACTGTCTTCTTTCTTTTTGTCTGCTAGTTTCTTTCTTTCTTTTTGTCTGCTAGTTTCTTTCTTTCTTTTTGTCTGCTAGTTTCTTTCTTTCTTTTTGCGATTATTTCGTTATTTTTCTTCCGCTCTATTCTCATTCCTTCTTTTCTTTTTTCGCCTTTTCATTTTTCTTTCAATTTTTCTTTTTTTTTTTTCATCCTTTCTTATGTTTTATTTTGTTTGTTTGTTTCTTTTTCTTTTCCTTTCTCTTCTTTTTCTTACTTTGTTTCCTTTTACTTTCTTTGCGTGTTTCTTTTTTTTTTCCTTTCTATCATTTTTCTTCTTTTCTTTCTTTTTACTATCTATTTTTCTTTTTTTTTTTCTTTTTCTTTGTGCGTTACTTTGCTTTTGTCTTTGTCTCTTTTCTCTTTCATTTCCATTTCAAGGAAGAGCAGAGTCTCGTCTGGTGTGGTAGACTATATATATATATATATATATATATGTCTCCGTCTTTGTTTCTTTTTCCTTTCTTTCATTTTTTCTTTCTTGTTTCTTTCTTTCTTATTTCCTTCCTTTTTCTTTTTTCTTTATTTCTTTTTATTCATTTTATTATCTTTCTTTTTTTCTTTTGCTTATTTGCTTATTTCTTTTTCTTCCTTTATTTTACTTCCTGTCTTCTTTTTATCGCTTTCTTATTGATTTTTTTTTTATTTATTTATTTTTACTTTCTTTCTCTCTCTCTCTTTCTTTTTGTTTTTCTTTTTTTCTTTCTTCTTTTTTTCTTTGTTTGTGTCTTTATTTCTTCCTTCCTTTCTTTCTTTTTTTCTGCCCTGATCTTCATTTTCAAATATTTTCTCCATGAAATCAAATTAAAAATAAAAATAACGACAGTGAACTTTATTATTATTATTATTATTATTATTATTATTATTATTATTATTATTATTGTTGTTGTTGTTGTTGTTATTATTTCCTTTAATTTCTGGTGTGTGCTCATTTCTTTCCGGGTCCTGCCCAGAGACCTAAGATTAAAAATGGCATCATGACATTTTCTACCAAACAATTTAAAACACACACACACACATATTTTACATAGACGAAGAACTTTGTAAGGTGTAAGCTGTGTTCGTGAGAACTTTTTTTTTGTTTTTCGTTAAGGCATGGGCTACCAGGTATCCTTTCAATGTGTCTACTGGAATCTTTTCCAATCAATCCGAGTGCTCCAACTACAACAGGGATTCCTGATGTTCTCATGTGTCACATTTCTGATAATTCGATTGTATAGTTTTTTTTTTAAGATCATAAAGATACACTGCATTCTTCAGGGAATGCCATATCAATAAGGAAGCACTATATTTTTTGTTTGTGGTCTCTAATAACGTTATCTGGACGATTAGCTTTGATTGTTTTCTCTCTCTCTCTCTCTCTTTCTCTCTCTCTTTCTCTCTCTCTATGTGTGTGTGTGCGCGCGCGCGTTGTGTAGTCCCATAAAATTGTTTGTAGTCGCATATTATTATTATTATTTACTGAGTGGTCAGACGAGTAGTAACTGATGATTTACCCAGACGATTAATTGGCAGCAAGTCTCCTCAATACTACAGGACTCTCCGCAGTGTCCTAAATTTTGTCATGTTTATATTATGCAAATGAATATTTTCAGTTAAATTGTTTGGTTTATTTTACGGCATATCAACCTCAATGGGTCATTTAATACCGACAACTTATCTTTTTCTGGTAATACTTTTGTTTTGTCAAAAATATATTTCTGTTAATATTTTTTTCCTCAAAAATGTATAGCTAGTAATATTATTTTTCCAAAAACGTATAGCTGGTAATATTTTTTTCTCTTCAAAAATTTTTTTCTGGTAATAATTTTTGCAAAGTATTTTTGTTATTAAAACCTATTTTTATACTTTTATCATGCTTTTTACCTCATTTTCGGGGTTAACTATTTGCCCATAGCTGGGACCCTAACAGGTGCTACCACCCCGGGTCAGGGCGGACCTGGGAACATCAGCAATTAAGAGGAGGTTTCAGAATATACTTATATTTATATACGCAATAAATC
>OZ010595.1:84800061-84825061 GCA_963932145.1 Acanthosepion lycidas | reverse complement strand
TGTGTATGTAGGCGGGGGATCCGGCGCACACTTGGGGGTTGAGGTCTGAGAACAGTGTGTGTGTGTGTGTGTGTGCTGGGGGGCACAGTGGGGGTCGTTCCACAGTGGAGGGTCGGCACACACGGGGGGCACGGGGGTCGGCACACGGGGAGTTCGGCACAGTGGGAGCTCGGCATACCGGGAGGGGGGTCAGCGCACGGAGGAGGTCGGCCCACAGTGCAGGGTCCGCACACCGTGGGGCGGGGTCAGCGCAAATGGCAAGTGACTGTGAACAAGTTTCTTCTCATCTGAGAAAAAATCCGAGCATGTTGGGTCCCTCGGATTGGGTTGATATTGTTTAGTAAGCGCTTTAACCGGATCACACTGCTTCCCTGTATACTATTGGACCTCAACTGTTCTCACCCCAGAACATAATCTTCGTGCACCATACGTCTGAAAGGTTGACTTGGAATTTATTAGCAAAGACCTTCATTGATTTTCTGTGGTTCTTTTCACTGAAGCCACAGGCGTGTTGGACGAAATCGTCATTCCTGATAATGTCTAAACACTGAAAATGTTATTTGTATGTATTTTGGTAACTGATCGCCCATTCTTGTAAGATGCCTGAAGCACATTTTTTATCTTAAACACGAAAGACCAGGCGATATTTAAAGAGGTTGTGATCTGCGTGGTTTGAGGTTAAAACAGCGAAAACAACAAGCCTTTTCATCACCTGCGTTAGATTTGAAGTTACCATGAAAAAAAGACGCACGATTTTAGTTGACCATTTATGGCTTTCGAAAGATGCCTTCTCATATACCTACTACACGTGGTATATTCGGTGAGCGCAAAATTCATGAGTGCCTTTCTTTTTTTACACGCGATTCCATAGTAGGTATTGTAATAGTTATTGTCGTAAAAAGAGCAATTTTCCTTGAAATCTTTAGCCTTGTTTGGCAGTCAGTTTATGAGGAGGCCAGACCTGATTTAAACTTGTGACGACACAACGAAAAACCACTCCACTATCTTTCTCAACAAATCATTGAAATTAGCAGTCAATAAAAAGAAAATATATCTGTGGAAGGTATGATCACCTTCGCCCTAATATACATATATATATATATATATATATTCAAAAAAAACCTGATACCACAGAACAGGAATATTGATTTAAATAAACATAATTTTATGTTCATTTTTCTTTTTTTTTTTCTTTTAAATATCCGGGCCTAGGCTGCCTTTCGGCGAACGCATCATCAGGCACCAATCGTTGGCAACTTTTAAATCATTTGGATTGATTACTGGAACATGCTTAAAGTTACGAAATACGAAATACGTAAAATTTAAAAAAAATAAATAAATTTACGATTAACATACGTAAATAAAGAATAAAAGTATTTGATCCAGTGGAGCATAAAAATGAAAAAGTAAAGCTTACATATCTCCGAATAAATTCAAGGATTTTAAAAGAATTCCACTTCTGCTTGCATAGTACAGGTTAGAATAATTTTAGGCATAAAACTTCCAAAATTAATAAATGATGTTTTGATCTACCTGAGTCAGTCAAAAAACAAGAGGTGCATGACTCATTATCCAATAGATATTGTCCAATTGAAGACTCGTGCGCTGATTGCGACACACGAGAATGATCACAAGAATGTAATCTAATATAGCTAGAAACATACGAAAAAAGGAAAAAAAATGAACATATATAATTATATATATATATATATGTATATATATATATATATATATATATATATATATATATATTTAAATGATTTCTTCGGAAGGATAGTGGTGTGGTTTCTCGCTAAACATGTGAACAATATAAACATTTCCAGACCAGAAAAAACTTTTGAATGAAAGATCAGAAATAATGACACGATGCATACACACTAAAAATTCCTTTTCAGTTCATACGACGCAGGATGAAATTATGTTAATTCCATATAAACCCACACTCCGAAACAATTTCAATAGACTCGCTTTTTTCAAGTGCAACTTCCATTACGTTTCACGTTGTGCATTTATTTACTTTTAAATAATAAAGCGTTAGGAAATTATTTAGCCCGAATCGCATTATCCCCTAATTATATATATATATATATATATATGTATATATATATGTGTGTGTGTGTGTGTGTGTGTGTGTGTCTGTGTCTGTGTCTGTGTGTGTGTGTGTGTGTGTGAAAAGTGTGTGTATATAAATATAAATAAATATATATATATATGTGTAATTATTTATAAATGATATGCGCGGTACTTATTAGAAAGCGCTCAATATCAGACATAGAGCTAACACACACACACACACACACACACACACACACACACACACATATATATATATATATATATATATATATATATATATTTGTGTGTGTGTGTATGTGTATGCGTATGGTAGTAAGATATAGAATCCGAATATAATTGTAAAAATGAGACATAGTGGAAAAGCTTTTTAATGACAACGCATTTCGCCTGCGTGTGTTCGGCAGGCGTCCCTAGGTTGAAATGGAAGATAAAACTTTTGATACCAATATGGTCAATATGTGTCTGCTAACACGTTAGCGTATTCCGGTCAGAATGAAAGAACCAATCTGTGTGTTTTTCTTTGGTTTGGGTTGTGTTTTTTTGCATTACAATTATATATATATATATATATATATATATATATATATATATATATATATATATAAGAAATATCTCATTGAATAATTTAAATAAGTGTTGTCGACTTATTTTCAATAGGATCCTCTCATCTTTACGGATAAGCTTCTTAGTATCCTTATTAAAGGAAAATTTCTATGTTGATAGATATTCATTTCTTCCGAGTTATTTTTCAATACATATACACACACACACACACACACATATATATATATATATATATATATATATATATATATATATATATATACTTGTCAAAAACACAATTATACTTGACATGAAAACAATAGACAAAAACTAAAAATCCTTCAAGCATTATACATCAAACAGTTGAAACCCAACCTAAACAAAATCAATTATGACATCTCTACAAATATTCTTAAATGTCTATAATTGGTAACAGAAGCCATTGGTTTATACCTTTGGTTTCCCATACTTTATACTTCTCCAATTCACTCTCGTGTGGTCATCTGTGACGTCATGAGATACTGTGCGATTTTCGCTTCTAGCGTCTTATATGCGCGTGTTTATCGTTGCTTAGAAATCATCTATGTAAACAATGACAGACTATCATCACTGTCGTGTCCGTATATTGTTTAATATGTTGTAATTGACATCTTTGATAATGTAAGCCGAAAGCTTAGATTGTACTAAAAAAAAATATGGATCAATATTGCGAATTTCTTTCTTCGTTCAACGATAATGTTATCAGATGTTACGAAAAAAAATTACATAAAATAAATAGACATCTCTTGTCTATATTATTTAATGAAACGTGTATGTATATATATATATATATATATATATATATATATATATATATAAGGGTAATGTAGGCCGTTGCGCTTCAAGGACAAACTTAAATACAATTTAAATGCTGCATACATTCCTATAGATGAGTTCGAAATTCCTGTTGAAAACCGAACAAACTACAGAAACACCTGCTATCGAACTTTGAAAAGAATTATCTCAGCCATCTGAGAGAATTAAGAATTAACACTAAATCTCGGACTAATACATCAGCCCAGATGACGGTCGACCCTTCATTATGCCCTTTCGTGTGGATTTGTTTGCAAATTCCGTGCAGGATTTTTATCTCAAATGAAACATAGACATAAAAACTGAACTGAATGACACTCATACGTCGAAAACGACGTGAGAGTCCATCATTATATCATATATAAAATTACTTCTCTCTGCCAAACACACGTACAGAACAGTATCAAGAAACCAAAAGAAAATGGTTGAATCCGTCAATACAGCAATAAAGCCGATATCTCCACACGTGACAGTAAATGACGTAATTTTCAGTTAACAGTATGAAAATAACGTTCTCTAAATTCTTCCAGTTGCTAAGGACATTTTGTTTTGTTATTATTAGTTACTTTGTTTAATAAATTCATTTCATTTTGCCTTGAGAACGTCCACATTGGACGAAACGCGTCGGCAACTATTAGTTTTCCTATTGTCTTTTACATTTATAAATATTGTCTTTTTCTACAGGTTAACTCCGAGAAATTTTTCATATGCGTGTGTGTATGTGAATGTGTGTGTGCGTTCGTGTGTGCGTTCGTGTGTGGGGGGGGGGTGTAATAAAACCTAAACAAATACCTTGTTAATTTTGTTCAACGAAATAAGTATAGAAACTTTATAAAGAAATATACAACTCCAGTCAATAAAAGCAAGAAGATTAAATTTATTATCTACTAAAAAATTTTTTAATTGCAAACCTCGTCGTCAGCAACAATAACTCATTTACAAGAGAAAGTCAATATTATTTACGAATTAACATGTCCCTTAAGGAACTGTCTTCCTGATCGAACCAAATTCATAAATAATTATATTGGATATACTACAACATGTTCGAATGACATTACATCTCTCTAACCAAAGCTCAATTAGGTCTCGTATAAATACACATGGAAACATACCAATCTCTCTCCGGATCATACCCGTTGGTAATTCAAGTATAATAGCATCATCCACATTTGCAAAAAGGGCTAAAAATAATACAAATATTATTAAGAAAAAGCCAACGCTCAATAATATCAACTATGAACACGTCCAGAATGTGCTGACCGTGTTTGGAAAGTAAGACATTCCTATCAGTCTGGATACATACATAAAACAATCCATACATTCAGTTAAAAATAAAAATAAAATGATCCTTGATAATGACTAAAAGTATAGACGAAAGAGCCCGGAAATAAAGAACATTACGAGAATTTCTACAGAATTTATGTACAGAAAAGAAGATAATTATAAAAACACAAGAAAAATTAAATTAAAAACTTAATACGTATGAGTCGTTTTTAATGAAACTATAAAAGATGGATTGTTGCCAAAATACACAATTATATACATACATATATATATATATATATATATATATATATATATATATATAGATAGATAGATAGATAGATAGATAGAAATGTCTGTCTGTGTGTGTTGTGTGTGAGTGTGAAGTGGACATGGGTTTGTGTGTCTTCCTGCGTATTATATTGAAGAAGACTGCCGTGTTAGTTTTGTTTACTTTTTATTTTTTGTTGAAGTCTTTTTCTTTTCTTGTATATATACAAATCTTTTTTCATGTACATACACACACACACACACACATATATATATATATATATATATATATATATATATATATATATATATATATATATAGAAAGATAGATATTTTAGTGTGTAGCTTATATTTTATATCGTAAAGAAACTATTTATTCAAAGAATTCGATTAGAAGAACTCTTGCGTCGCAGCATCTCACATTCCAAAACATATATTCAACTGTCAATAAATAGAATAATTTTTAAAAAAACTTCGTTCGGTCTACACATATTTCGTCTTAGTGTTTGCCTGTGGATGGGGACATTGCGCCCTGTTGAAATTGTCGAAAGTACTTGGCATGTGTCTTCCATCTAACAACAACTCGAACATAAGGATCGTATTCAAGGAATTGATATTAAGTTAATGTCTCATTAAGTCCTGTTAGCGAAGTGATTTCGCCATTAATCACATTAACATTGCTATCTAATTCTTTGTGTAAATTGTTGCTTTATAACACACACAAACATATGCATGCATATATATATATATATTAGGTTGGTGCAAAAATAATGACGTAATAATGTCTTTTTTTGACATATTTTTAACGTCAAAAAACGACATTATTACGTCATTATTTTTGCACCAATCTAATATATATATATATATATATATATATATATATATATATATATATATATATAGGCAAAAGTTTATTATTCTTTATCAATGCGTTTCGTTCTCTGATGAACATTTTCAATGCAAATGTATGGATTTTTTATTTTGAAACGTATTCATAACCAGAAATAAAAACGTCGTTAGGTTTTCGAAATGGTTAAATTTAAGAACGCTCATAAATTTTCTTAAGGCTGTCAATTTAAACTATGGCAGATGATAAGTGATATAATTTAATGACTAATAAAAGTGCTTAAATTTTTTTGTTGCTCTTGATTTTTTTTATTAATTGTTCATATACATATTTATTTACTTATTTTATTATTTTTAATGTAATTATTATTTATTATTTTATGCTAATTCCAAAAAAGTTATTTTATGTTTTAAGGTTTTGATCTAACCGATTTGTTTAAAGTTTTTTTAAAAATAAAGTATCGTATAGTGGCTTGGAACAACTATATCTTTTAGGAAAGGAGATATTTGAAAAAAATCCGTGACGCAGATTTATATTTTAGCATGATTCGATAGCGGAACTGTCAAGAACTTTTCTTCTAAGTAAATTACGTCAGTCATATTCAACCCCCGTAGAGACTGAGTTCGTGTCTATATATATTTTGGATTTTATTATTTATTAATTTTTGAGCTCTTTTTGTGGATCAGTTTTGTAATTTTATATTACTACGATAAGCTTATTTCGACAGACGAAAATATAATTCGTCAGTCATATTCAACCTCGGTATAAACTGAGTTCGTGTCTATATATATATATATATATATATATATATATATATATATATATATATATATATATATATGCGTGTGTATGTGTGTGTCTGTCTGTGTGCATGTGTGTGTGTCTTTCATTAAAAACGACAGGCAAGGCACTACAATTAAGCTTTTTAATTAATTTTTATTCATTTTTTTCAATAATTTTTTTCTTTTTAAAAAATTAAATAAAAAGCTTAATTGTAGTACATTGTCTGTTGTTTTTAATGGAACATGCATGAATGAAGAACTGCAACCTATATATATATATATATATATATATATATATATATATATATATATATATATATATATATATATATAAAATGATTAATAAATACAAATATAAAATTTGTCAGTTAGCTGAATGATGTTATATTTAGTACCCCGACTTCACTTTTTGGTAGACGGACATTTAAGTAATCACTCTCTCCACTCGTCAGGTGATATCAGGAAATGACTTCTTATTTTCTCATTTTGGTTCTTTTATATAAAGTTAACTAATAATTTATGCTTTTTTATTGGTGTTAAGTTGATTTTTATGTATGCATGTGTGTGTGTGTGTGTTAGTATTTGTGTGCGTGCGTGTGTGTTTGTGCGTATTGGTAACCATGGAATCTTGGTTATTTCTCCTTTTCATCATTTATCTTGTCTCCTTAGACTCACTCCCTATTTGCCTTCATACCTTTTTCTTCTATTTCGGTTCCGTGAGTAAAAGATAAACGTAGCCATGTTAGTATTATTATTTGTCCCCACTTGCCTATACATTCAGTTTATTATTACATCAAATTTCTAACCCTGGCCTTGTGGCTTGCAGAGTAATGATTAAAACAGATTGCACTGTATGACAAACCGAAAACTTCAATACATGTTTCAAGCGCAGTCGGTGCTAATATACAGGTGGATTTCTTTCTTTCGCTGGTCACAATTTGCTGTATCAGTGGACATGTAATCATTGTAGTGAATAAAAGATTTTGCATATTTGCTTAATGCTACCTAGGATATCATTGACTTCATAAACCGATGCTTCCTCATACATCTGTCCAGATATTAATTATTAATTTTACCTTTGTTATCTAATGTCTAAGATCCAGTGATAATTTGATGAATTATCAGAATTTCAAGATAATATTTAATTTAATAAATGCCTGTCTTTAAGAAAAATTGCTATTTCAAAAAGGAAGAACAAGAAAATAAAATAGCTTGTTTTTAAATCTCCATGGAATCTTAACAGCAAGAAAAATAAATAATAAAAAATAGATTAATTTGCATTTTATTTTTCTCGCCTACTCAATTTTTGGTGTTAGTCTGGAGAATCAAAATTTAACAGCAATTTGATCTTTTTCTTTTATATGACGTGTCCTTTCAGAACGTTGGCGATCATGGATCTCCACAATTTCTTGTCTTTTGACATTTTTTAATTTTTTTTCATTTTGCTATCGCTGCCCAAAACTGCTCTGACAATCATTCACACAAGCTCAACAAGTAGATTATGCTTTGTTTCCACCCCCCCTCTCTCTCTCTCTCTCTCTCTCTCACGCACACACACTCTATCTCTCACTCCCTCGCTTTCTCTCTCTCACTCTTTTTCTCTCTCTCTCCCTCCCTCTGTCTCTCATTCTCTCAATTTCTCTCTTCCCACCTTCTCTCTCACTCTGTCTCACACACTCACTCTCTTTCTCTATCACTATTTCTTCCTCTCTCTCACTCTCTTTCTCTCTCACCACTCTCTCTGTCTCACATATTCTCTTTTCCCCTCCCTCTCTCTTTCTCACTGTCTCTCACACACTCTCTCTTTCTCTTTCACTCTCTCTTTTCTCTCTCACTCTCTTTCTCTCTCCCCCTCCCTCTATCTCACTTTCTCTCTCCATCTCTTTCTCACACTCTCTCTCTCTTTTTCTCTCATTCTCTTTCCCCGTCCCTCTGTCTCTCTTTCTCTCACTTTCTCTCTCTCCCCTCCCTCACTTTCTCTGTCTCTGTTTGTCTGTCTGTCTCTCTGTCTCTGTCTCTCTCTGTCTCTCTGTCTCTGTCTCTGTCTCTGTCTCTCTCTCTCCTGCCTTCAATATGTCCTGCGAGTATCAAATTTTCCTAGCCATCTTTTCTCTTTGGTAATCAAAAAGAATATCAACCTTCTTCGGAACGGTCAGTTTTGTATGTGTCAGTTCAGTTCCAAATTAGCCAAGATTTCCGATGTGTGGAATTTTGCTTGATGAGATATTAATGCCGTCAAAATATTAAAATATGAAAAATTAGCAATAACGGACATTTTTAGAGCCTTTTCATTTGTTTAGATCTTTCTTTTTACGTGCCAGGTCCTTTCAGGACGTAGGCGATCATGGCTCTCCACCTCCATCTATCCATTGCAGCTCTCAACAAGTTCCTTCCCTCTGCTTCCTTCAACAGACCACGTTCTGTTATCCACTTGCTTAAGCCCGCCAGGCATGTCACTCGTTGTTTTCCCTTATCTCTCTTTCCCTCTATTCGACCTGTGAGTATCAGATTCTCCAGGCCCTCCTTCCTCATTATGTGTCCCAAAAAATATAATGCCTCTTCCTGATATTAAGAATGTCTCCTCCTCGTTTGCAACCTCTCTAAGATCTTATCATTGCTCACACGCTCGGTCCATGCTCGGTCCATGACCTACTTAACATCCTTCTGTAGAACCACATCTTCGTCGCCTTGAGTCTCTTCTTCATCGTCCAACATTCACTGCCGTAAAGAAGGACAGATTACAGGTAACAGCTCAGTATTCTTTTCTTTGTTACCCAAGAAATCCACCCAAGAAATCCTGCTGTCTCGCAATACTCTGCCCAGCTTTTGGAATGCGTCCTTGGTCATCCCAATACGCCTACGTATCTCAGTGTCACACTTACTGTCCTCTGTCAAGACGCTTCCCAGGTATTTAAACTTCCGCGTCTCCTTGATTCTAGTGTTCCCGACCTACAGAACGCATTTCGGGCTCATCCTATTTCTGACGACCATGCATTCTGTTTTCTTGTATTTTATACTTAGTCCTTTCTTCTCACTCTCCTTTGCTACCTTCTGTAGGAGATCTTGCAATTTCAGTGGCTGCTATCAGTACAGTGTCATCTGCGTATCTTATGTTGTTAAGATTGTTGCCGCCAATGCTTAATCACGGTAGTGTTTCCAATTCTCTGAGAAATGCCTCGCTGTATAGGTTGAACAGGTCTGGTGAGAAGACGCATCCTTGCCTTACGCCCCTTTTTATTTTTGTATATTCGCTGAACTTGTTCCCTATGTACATGCATGCTGTTTGCTGCCAGTATAGGTTTTTGATTGTTCTGATATCTTTCCCGAATATATCGAGGTTGCTTAGCAATTCAATCAGATCCTTGTGGCGTACTTTGTCGAAGGTCTTTGCGTAGACTATGAAACATAGGTACACGTCCTTCTGCATCTGTATCGCTCTTTCTGATAACATTCTGAGCATGAATATTGCATTTCTTGTTCCAGTGTCTTTAACGAACCCGCACTTTTCTTGTCCTATCTCTGGCCTGATTCTGCTGCGCGCTCTGTTCATTAGAATATGGTTGATGAGTTTTGTCACGTGACTTATTAGGCTTATTGTTCGGTGAAGTTCGAATTCGTTTGCGCCTGTTTTAGTTACGAAGATAGATCTGCTGAGGTCTTCCGGTATTTCCCCGCTGTTGTATGTTTCATTTATTATTTCGGTTTCCTTCTCTATGCCAAAGTAATCTAAGGCTGTCAGCATTTCCGTTACAATTCCCTCCTGAGCGATCTTAACCTAAAAGACCGGACATTAATAAAATTAATTATGAATACTACAAAAATGTTTTAAAATGTTTACAGTAGGCAGTTTAAAAATATCTAAGGTATAACTAATAGCTTTAAATAATTTTCTGAAAAAACAGATAGAATCTTAATAACTGAGTTACCTCCCTTGATGTTGCTGTACGAGTATGCTTAAATCATAAAGATTAAAAATTGTACAATTCATAAGTTTAGCGTTTTTCATTTCACAAATAAATTAATTTTCAGATAAACACAACAAATTTCTCAGAGATAAAACAACACCCTGATAAAACAGATACTGATGACATTTTGCGAATGTCGAAAGCACTAGCAATAAATTAAGATGCATCAATATGGTAACTTACTTTCTTCCTTAAATAAGGATACTAAGAAGCTTGTACGCGAAGATGAAATGATCATATTAAAAATAAGTAAACAAAATTTGTCTAAATTATTTGAAGAGACTTGTCCTAATGAAAACATGCTGCCAAAACATATGCAATATATATATATATATATATATATATATATATATATATATATATATATATATATATATATTGCATATGTTTTTGCAGCATGTTTTCATTAGGCAATATATATATATATATATATTGCATATGTTTTGGCAGTATGTTTTCATTAGGCAATATATATATATATATATATATATATATATATATATATTGCATATGTTTTGGCAGCATGTTTTCATTAGGACATACTGCCAAAACATATGCAAAATATATATATATATATATATATATATATATATATATATATTGCATGTTCTGGCAGCATGTTTTCTATAGGACATGTCTTTTCAAATAATTTAGACAATCTTTGTTTACGTATTTTTAATATGATCCTTTCATCTTCGCATAGAAGCTTCCTTGTATATATATATATATATATATATATATATATATATATATATATATATATATATATTAGGTTGGTGCAAAAATAATGTCGGTTTTTGACGTTACGTCAAAAACCGACATTATTTTTGCACCAACCTAATATATATATATATATATATATATATATATATATATATATATATAAAATAAAAAGTCTTAAACACTAATATTCCATGGTCATAATTTAAATAATAATAAATACGATCCAAATCATGAATTGAATCGTATTTACGATTCCAATGGAATAAATTATGACCATGGAATATTAGTGTTTAAGCCTTTTTATTATATTCTTACTCCATCCTGGACATTTATTTCTACCTGCATTCTATTCTCTTGGAATTTTTTTATTCAAAAAATATATGTATATGTATGCATGTATGTATATATATTTGCATATGTATGTGTATATTTACCACAATTATATATATATATATATATATATATATATATATATATATATATATATATATATATATATATATATATATACTCGTCATTCATTAGAAGTTCAATAACTTGTTCAGTATATTTAAACACGCGTATACACAAACATGCATATATATATATATATATATCGTTCTGTAATGTATATATATATATGGGTATGTATGTATGTATGTATGTATATCTATCTATCTATCTATCGATCTACATATATATATATATATATATGTGTGTGTGTGTGTGTGTGTGTGTGTGTGTGTAAAAGCATAGATAAATTAACAAACACTACAATACAAAGATTTGTGGGTACCACCGAATTAGCATGATATGAACTTGACAACAGAGTGGAAAAAAAAGGAAAAAGATCCCTTAGAATCATTTAAAAAACAATAGAATCAATTATCAAATTGGAGAAACTTTTGAAAAAATGACAAAAAATTGTGCTTTACTATTTAAGAAGGATATTTTGACGAGAGCAAAATTTAATCATAAAATGCTTTATTCTTTTTGTCATAATTTTTAATTTTTAATAAAATATCATGTCTCATTTTTAACCATTTTTCTCTTATTTAATTTACAAAACAACCACTTTTAAAAAAAGTTATTAGGGATGGCTTCAAACATTTGAACTTTAGTGTACACACACACACACGTATATGTACATAGGGTACAATTCCAACGTAACATTTAATTAAAAAAAATAAAAAAGTGTGTGTATATATATATATATATATATTATTCATATATGAATGCATGTATGTAAAAACATAAGAACATTGTGAATTATAATGCACATAATTGCCTATGTAAGGATATTTTCATCTCTCTCTCTCTCTCTCTCTCTATATATATATATATATATATATATATATATATATATATATATCTGCTATTGAGCACTTTAACTTATAAATTTCGCATAACTAAAAACTATGTCTGTATTATACAGACACACACACACGCAAACACGCACACACAAGAACACACACAAACACACACACTAACACACACACACACATATATATATATATATATATGTATTCCATAAAGTAAATTTTATCCTATAATATATATATATATATATATATATATATATATATATATATATATATATATATATATATATATATTATAGGATAAAATTTACTTTATGGAATACAACTTCACGATTTCTTCTGAAAATTGTGATAATTTTGCAATGATGTTTGAATAAAATACCTTTTGGCTGAATGTCTGGTCGTCATATCTTAAACTGAGTGCGCTTTACAACGATTAACAACGCAATTTCAGCGTGTCGTGATGGAATGCTTGCTGAGGTTACTCGTATTCACTAGCTTCAAATTTCTGAGTTTAACTCCCGTTGCGTTGTCGCAGAGTTTTCTTGGCAGAAGTCGATTTTCTTCACCAATGTTTTCCGTAAATTTTTCGTAGAAATGAGAGTGCTTAACACATTCGGCAGAAATTTGGGTGCGGCATTGAGAGCATTACTATACATAGACTGTGTGGACGTTGTAATCAACTTGAATGGTGACTGTCAGTTACAATGTTCAATTGATCCTGAGGCTTGGATCTCAAATCCGTTCGTGAAATTTCTATATATCGGCCACTTTGGTATTCAGGGATTTGCTTTGGGCTAATGCATTGATTGATTTATGGTCAAGACTTTTACTTTGCTTATGATATATATATATATATATATATATATATATATATATATATATATATATTATGTATAAAATGACAATTGTAAAAAAAATGTTACTTACTTATTTTGCCGACGCGTTTCGTCTTCCGACTTTTTCAAGGAAAAAATGAAATCAAAATATCTTTGTTGTTATAGTTACATTAAAAAATTCAAATTTACAAAGTTAGACGCTTCTGTCTAAGCCTTTTTTTGGTTAATTTTAATTTTCCTTTATACTAAGAGATTTTTTTTTCCATCCTGACAATACAGTAAAATCCCTATATCAATTCTGTGGACATTTTTTTTATACCAATTTGTCTTGTGCACAGAATCGATCTGTGAATTTAACTATATATATATATATATATATATATATATACACACGCACACGCACACACACACACGTAGATCCCCCCATATATATATATATATATATATATATATATATATATATATATATATATATATATATATATATATGAATGAGGTAAAGTCAAAAATTATCCGAATCGTTGTCTCAAAATATGTTATCGTGACAGTAAGGATAATTTTTGACCTACACTCGTATATATATATATATATATATATATATATATATATATATATATATATATATATATATATGAGTGGCGAAGCGTGACTTGGGAAATAGAGTATGCAGTTCATTATGCATGCTAATCGCCAAGGTGGATAAGAAGAAAAGGCCACCCTTGCAAAAACAATTTTTTTCTCATCGCTTTTTAAGAAAATAATAATTTTGGTTTAATCTTGTTCACAATTTATGAAATTTAAAGTTTCTGTTTTAAAGATTTATTTATTTTTTTTTTAAGTTTCTTATCACTTGACGACAGGTGTCAGAAAATGTCGTTAATTGATGAATGGAAAAGTGAAAATTTTCAATTCTGACTTAATATTAATATTGTTTTAATTTAAATTGTTTCAATTAGCCAAATGTTCTTGTAAGATAAAGTTCAACATTTCTACTTTAAAATAACACCAACATTAATACATGAAATTTGAATTTAAATACTTGTAATTTAATCTTAATTAAGTATTGCAGTATTTTTTAAAATAGAACTTTAACACAATTTAACATGTTTAATGAAATAAGATACAGTATTTCAAGAAAGCATTTACATAATTTTGAACATTTCAAACGAAATCCTAAGTTATTGAAACGGATGAAAACTTACCTTTTAATCACAAAAAATAAACTTCGCCGATTGCTCCTTTTCGCTCCATGTATGAACGGCTGAAAAAACCTTCTGGATAATGGTTACAAGATTGAATCCGTGTCTTAAGAAGTGGTCAAGAATACTCTCCATGTGTAAAACTTTTTAAAAATCGTTAAAAAATCCAACTTTTGATGTTACACTAAATCCGTCAGACGTCCCCTATATACTTTTCAGAGCCGAATAATACATTTTTTGTACAAATCTGTCCGACTATAAATCATTTGAATAGCCAATTCTTTGATTTCAGCCGTAGGCACTAAAAATATCATCACTTTAGCTGGCTTAATACGTCTGGAAAGCATGCAAAAGAATATCTGCTTTTCAGTGGCTTTCCCTCTGCACCCCCCACTTTCTTACTCTGGCTATGTTTTTCATGCATCCAGCTTGAGGGGAATAATAAAACAGAGAAGGATGAAGTCATGTCCTTTCCAATGCAAGGAAGAGAATTTCTGCTTTTCAGTGACTCTCTTTCACCCACTCACTATTATGTTGTCTCTCATGCTTCCAGCTCAAAAGGCTAATATCTTCATTGCTTTTACTTGCGTCTTTCCTCGCTAAATAACAAGCATTTTCTCTATTGCACATCTTAAATAATATCGCTTGTAACAATTATCCTCAGAAATGAATAAATAGTAAATACAAAAAACATACAAGTACAAAGAGGATAGTGAAGATTACGTATAATTAAGTTTATATTACACAAAATTAATATTTATGTTTGAAAAAAATGTAAGGCAAGCTGTACCTGCGCTGCATACATTGACCATTCACCCCTGATATATATATATATATATATATATATATATATATATATATATATATATAATCTACCAAGAATGGTGATATATTGTATGAGACTGATCGCAAATTTATCGTGGCTGAACAAGTAATTAAGACACTCAATAGCAACAAACAAAATGCATTATGTGTTCACCAAAACAAAACGGAACAAAATTTTGAAATAGAGAATGCTACTTTGATTTAAAGAGAAAATAATCCACTAAGACGATATATATATATATGTATAAACACTGAAATTATTGCGGGAATTTGAATACAAATCCAATTAATTCATCGAGTCTAGAAGAAACCGCAACAGGATGCAGGAAGTACTGGACGGCCGTTTCGTCCTATTTTGGGACTCATCACCAGTGAGCATCCGCTACCGAAAATCGAACCAGGACCGTTACGATACGATGCAAGCGTCACACCCACTGGACCAACGGGTCTCGGTGACGAAGAGGTGATAAACTAGACTCGATAGAGAGCCGCTCTTCGAACACGGAGAGTTACGACGCAAGCGACATACCAACTGGTCTCGGAGACGAAGAGGTGTCAAACTAGAGTCAATATAGCGCAGGTTGGTTGGGGGCGCAATCCTATGGGAAAGGTAGTCTCGAATGAGTTATACCACGGAAAGTGAGACCAGAGCTATAAACTCATGGCCTGACGATTGCTTCTGGCATGAAACACCCTGTCACCTCTAAGTGTTGACTTCTATGTTCACTTTTATATTTAAACACGCTCTATCTCTGATATTGAGCACTTTATCCCATAAATATAGCACATCTGAAGACTATATTTCTTCATATATATATATATATATATATATATATATATATATGTGTGTGTGTGTGTGTGTGTGTGTGTGTGTTTGGTAAGAATAAAAAGCTTATTGAGGAAACTGTAAGACAAAATGGAAAAAATCAATTTCCTCAATACTTTTCTCTATATATATTATATATCGTTATCTCATTTCTCTCTTTCTCTTTCTCTCTCTCTCTCTCTCTCTCTCTCTCTCTCTCTCTATATATATATATATATATATATATATATATATATATATATATATATATATATATATATATATATATATATATATATATATGTCTGTGTGTGTGTAGGCAGTGTAACACATATCAATATGTAATTTGAAATTGTCGATCAGTGTTCAAATTCAACTCAGTTCTATTTTATTTACTTTACAGTAACGCATTTGGAAAATAAATGAATTTATCTTCCTCGTTTTATGAGTTGAACACTGAATGGCAGCTAGCCTAAGAAAGATGAGCTCAAAATTCAAACAATGTCTTTCAGGGAATAGTTATGTTTGCGCTCATGTGTTTTCCTTGACATTATTCCAGAGAAAGAGTAAAACATGAGGACGACTATTCAGAGATTTTTAAGGCCAACAACGTTAAAAAAATGTATTTACAACGATCCCGTAAACAGGAGAAGGTGAAACAAAGTGCTTCTTAACTGAATTGTCGGTTAAAATTCGTAACGAAATGAACCGATGAGTGCAGACAGCAATATAGATATGCTGCACATAGGGTCGACAGCGTTCCTATCTGAAGTTCTGTCTGTCTGTATCTAATGCACCGAGATAATGTTCCACAATCTTGTTTACAAACTTTAGCTCCGATGTCTGTCGAAATTAATTTATACCGATCTCATTTTTTTTTCATTTAACAATGTTGATATATATGTTTATCCATACTTCATTCAATACTTTTAATATCATTCATCTCTCTTTCTGTTTGTATCTATGTATCTGTATTGGGCTATTCATATGTATCTAATTATCAATCTATCTACGCATCTGTCTGTTATGGCTTTTTCAAATCTATGTATATAATTATCAATCGAACGCGTATTCACATCTATCTATCTAGCTAGCTAGTTAGCTCTATCTAGCTAGCTAGTTAGCTCTATCTATCCATCTATATGTCTGTCTGTTACGATTTTTTCAAATCTATGTATTATATATAATTATCAATCGAATTTACGTGGTATCAATAGCTTTTTTATATCTCTCTACCTATCTATCGATCGATCTGCTTTGATCTTTTCATATCTCTCTCCCCTCTCTCTCTCTCTCTCTCTCTATATATATATATATATATATATATATATATATATATATATATATATATGAGTTTCATTTTCATGAAATGTATATATTCATCTCTTGATATCTAACTATATATCTATTTATATCGATCTGTTCATATGCATTTGTCTATTTATATCTCCATATCTATTTATCTATCTAATTGCCTTGCTGTTTTCATATTTATCCAACTATCTTTGTCTTTTCATAGGTGTACACACACACACACACACACACACACACACACATATATATATATATATATATATATATATATATATATATATATATATATATCGGTCTTCATTACGATGACTGAGCAGGTACTGTGATTAAGTTTTTTTTTTTTAATTTTTTTGTGTTTATATTTTTATTAATTTTCTTTTCTGAACATAAAATGTCTAAAAATTGTCCTTTCGGATCTTAGCCATTATAAAGGATGATTTTTATTTTATTTTTAACTGAATGTATGGAGTTTTTTTTTTGTGAGAGTTATAGAGTTATGATATATTTTCCAAACACGGTCCGCACATTGTGGCCGTATTCATAGCTGATGTTATTGACTGTTAGTGTTCATTTTTTTATTTTTTTTTTTTACAAGTGGATGACACTAATATATTTGTATTTTCTACAAGCCTGTTGCAGATGCGTTTTAGCAGGATTCCACGTGTTTATATGAATTCAAATTCAGCTATGGTCAGAGAGGTTTAATGCGAATTTTCTTCATCGGCATCTAATGATATTTCCAATATAATTATTCATGAATAACTGATAATTTAATTAGGAATGCAACTCCTTAAGAGCGATTTGAATTCAGAAATAATATTAATTCTCTGCAATTTTGATTTTGCAGGCGTGTTGTTATTGTTAATGAAAAGGCTGTTTTAAGTTTGTTTTTTTTTTAATCTTTTTCTAGTAGATAATTTATTTAATTTTCTTTGTATGGCTTTATAATGCTTCTAAGAGAAAATTCATCTTGCTAATAGTTAACGTGTATTCGGCATCTATAAAAAAAAGTTAGTGATATTTTTTAATCTTTATATTCAGTATTGCTATTAGTTACTTTAGAAAGACATAGTCTAATCTGTGGGTCGATGGGGGGAGGTAGTTCAATAATTACTTAACTAGCGTCTGCTTCATGTTATTGAGTATTTTAAGGAAAAGTAGACGAGAGGGATGAATGCTGTCTCTTGAGGAATAAAATGACATAAAAACATTTCCTAAAAACAGCGCACGAGAATTCATTCTTGTCAGTCGTCTTTAATGAAATGTATGAAAGCGGAATTGCTGCCCAAATACGCAATTATTTACTATATATATATATATATATATATATATATATATATATATATATACCTATCTGTTATATCTCATATTTATTTTCGTCTATTTCACATCTATCTATCCTTGTTGATTCACATCTCATCACACACATATATATATATATATATATATATGTATAAGTGAATATTGCTAGACTCAATCATCAGGCCGCCTGACGATTGCGTCCAGCATGAAACAGCCTGTCGCCTCTGAGTGTTGACTTCAATGTTCCCTTTTATAATTATATTTACATACGCTCTATCTCCGATATTAAGTAATTTGTCCCATAAATATAGCACACCTTAAAATTATATTTCTTCATATATATATATATATATATATATATATATATATATATATATATAAATCAATTCAGTCAACTCATACTACTCTTTACACACATGCACACAATCACATACACGCAGGCATACACACACATATATGGAGGGAGGTATGAGATAACGATATATATATTTATATATATCAAGAGCAGTATTGAGGAAATTGTATGATATTTCCTCAACATATATATATATATATATATATATATATATATATATATATATATGCTGAAAGGTTCTCGTCCTTTCCCACTTCTGAAAATGCCAGCAAGTTACCAAGCTGCAGTATAACACCCCTTTGGCTGCACATAAAACTGCCGCCGACAGCACTGAATCCCGTCACGGGCTCCTGTCGCGTCTTTCTTTCTTTATCTCTACCCAAATATTATTATCTTTCTTTCCTTCTTAATTGCAGGCTTATCGTTCTTTCTTTCTTTCCTAAGAACCGGCTAAACTTTCTTTCTTAATCCTTTTTCAAACTTTCTCTCTTTCTTTCTTTCTTTCTTTCTTTCTTTCTTTCTTTCTTTCTTTCTTTCTTTACTTCCTAATCTTTGGCCAAACATTAATTCTTTCCTAATCCCTGGAAAAACATTCTTTTCTTTCTTTCTTTGTAATCTTTGACCAATCATTCTTTCTTTCTTCCTATCTTTCCTTCGTTCTTTCCTAATCTCTAACCAAACTTTTTTTTTTCTTACTTTCTTAATCTCGAGACAAACTTTCTTTCCTAATCTCTGGAAAAACATTCTTTGTTTCATTCTTAATACTCGCCAGACTTTCTTTCTTTTTGGTTCTTTTCTAATCTCTGGCAAAACTTTCTTTCTTTCTCAATCACTGGACAAACTTTCTTTCTTTCCTAATCTCTGGCCAAACTTTTTTTGTTTCTTTGTAATCTCTGGTCAAACTTTCGTTTCTTTCTTTCTTTCTTTCTTTCTTTCTTAAACTCTGTTCATTCATTCTTTCTTTCTTTCTTTCTTTCTTTCTTTCAATCTCTCCTCAGTGTTTCTTTCTTACTTTCTTTCTTTCTTTATCTCTGGCCAAACTTTCTTTTCGTTCTTTCTTTCCTTCCTAATCGCTGGCCAAATATTCTTTTTCGTAATCTCTAGCCAAACTTTCTTTCTTAAACTCTGTTCTTTCTTTCTTTCTTTCTTTCTTTCTTTCTTTCTTTCTTGTAATCTCTCATCAATCTTTCTTTGTTTCTTAATCTCTGGCCAAACTTTCTTTTCTTTCTCTGTCTTCTTAATCACTGGCCAAACCTTTTTCGAAATCTCTGGCCAAACTTTCTTTCTTAAACTCTGTTCAAAATTTCTTTCTTCCTTTTTTTATTTATTTATTTCTTGTAATCCCTGGTCAATCTTTCTTTCTTTCTTTCTTTCTTTCCTTCCTTCTTTCTTTTTTTCTTTCCTAATCTCTGACCAAATATTCTTTTTTCTTTCTTTCTTTCTTTCTTTCTTTCTTTCTTTCTTTATATCTGACATAACTTTTTTCTTTCGTTCTTTCTTTTGTAATCTCTGACCAAACTTTCTTCCTTTCTTTATTTTCTCTGTTTATTCGTTTCTTTTATTCTTACCTCAACATTCTCTTTTTCACTTTTTTCTTTCCTAATATATTATTCTGTCTTTCTTTGTTATCTCTGTCTAAACATTCTTTTTATCTTTCCTCCTTTCCTAATATCTCGCCAATCTTTCATTCTTTCTTTTCTAAATTCTGGCTACAATTTCGTTCTTTAGTTCTTAATCCTCCCGCAATGTTTCTTTGTTTCTTTCTTTATTTGTTTATTAATTTTCTATGTGTAAATGTACATTTAATATGCATATAATAGTATTATTATCTTATTGCCTGCACATACACTGCGTGCCAAATTATTATCAAGATAACTTTTTTTCTAATATTTCAAAAACTGTCCAATCATTTCACACAATGTTGGCAACACTGACCTGCGCAATCCCTGAACTTTTCGTACTGATCTGCGCAATGTAAACAAACTGGCGCCATATTTGTTATCAGCACGGTGATTTGAGCGTGTCACATTATTAGAAAAGTATAAGAATTTAGTGAAAAGATGGGCCATAAAAGTAGTTTAAGTGATGCTGAAAAGTAAACTATCACCTCAGAAGTCTCAAAAGGTAAATCTACCCTAGAAATGTCTAAAATGATAGGGAGGTGTCATCAAACAGTGAAAAAGTTCACGGCCGACCCTAAACAAGTACGCAAAAGGGCAGATAAAGGCAAGCCGAAGGTTATTTCACGTCGTCTCATGTCACGCCTTAAACGAGAGGCCACGAAGAACCCTGGACTTACCAGTCAAGAGCTTTTCAGTCGTATTGGGGATCCTACTGTGTCTAAAAATACTCGGTGTCGGTATCTGAGGGAAATAGCAACAACAGTCAAACCAGTATCGAAGCCTCCGTTGACGAGAAATCACATTCAAAATCGATTGAAATGAGCCGAGGACAATATGAAGATTGACTTCTCTAAAGTTTTGTTCACAGACGAAACTCGAGCAACATTTGATGGGCCAGATAGATGGTGCAAAGACTGGGTAATGAACGGACAGAATCGCCATCAGCGTTTGAGACGCCAACAAGGCGGTGGAGGCATAATGATCTGGGGTGGTATTATTAGAAAACATTAGTGGGCCCATAGAGTGTACCAGATGGCATCAAAATGACTGCTGATGCATACATAGCGTTTATGAAGGAGCATCTTGAACCGTGGATGAAAAGGCAAAGAGTTGCCTTCAGAAGGGCCATTGTTTTCATGCAAGATAATGCTCCCTCACATGCTGCTCACAACACTACTGAATATTTGAAACAGTTAAGCTTCGATGAACCTCGAAAAATGAAGTGGCCAGTAAATTCTCCGGGTTTGAACCCAATCGAAAACCTTTGCAGCATTATGAGGCGAAGTCTGTACGCCAACGGACGATAATTCAGGAGCAACGCTGAATTGCGGTAAGCAATTCTTCACATATCTCGCGGCATTACAGCAGATGACATCCTACAATTAACAAATTCTATAGATCGTCGACTTCTTCAAGTAATTTCAAAACAGGGAAAACACATTCCCTATTAATTTGTTTAAAACTGTGCCTTTGTTTGTATCTGTTATTATTTGTTTGATTATCTTATTTATTAGCTTCTTTTGATCATAAACATTCACGTGCAACATTAATAAACGTTTTGTTTGCTCAATTCTGGGAATTTTACTAAAACTTTCTAATAATTTGACACGCTCAAATCACCGTCCTGATAACAAATATGAAGCCAGTTTGTTTACATTATACATTGCGCAGATCAGTACGAAAATTTCAGTGATTGCGCATGTCAGTGTTGCCAACATTGTGTGAAAATTTTGTGTGAATTGATTGGACACTTTTTGAAATATTAGAAAAAAAGTTATCTTGATAATAATTTGGCACGCAGTGTCGGTATCTGAGGGAATTTTTGAAATCAAAATTAACGTGAAAAATATTTATAAGAGTCCCTAAATTTAAACATTTAGAAAAGCTAGCGATATTTTTACTTCTGCTCCTAAATCATTGTTGCAAAATAAAATCATTAGGCATGCCTTGACCATCGGAGAGACAAACGAGACAGTAAAAAAAGTTTTCCGTTTGTCTTTATTTATATCTATCTATCTATCTATCTATCTATCTATATATATATATATATATATATATATATATATATAATAAACTACCACATTCACGCAGAGGTATTTATCCTCACAAAGTTATTTGAGTATTATATGTATTTAAATAGAAATGACAAAATATGTGTGAATAATCACAATCTCACAATCTATATATATATATATATATATATATATATATATATATATATATATATATATATATATATATATATATATATATAAGTGTGTGTGTTTGTGAGTGTTGGCGTGTGCGGGAATAGATATGAGTGCAAAGGTATGTACACACAGATATACTTATTTTGATATTATATATACATATATATATATATATATATATATATATATATACATAAATAGATGTTTATTTGCCATGAATATCTTTCTGCCATCCGCATCTGCTGATATTTTTTATTAATCAAATTTCAATATATATATAATGAAATAAATTCAAAGATATAGATATATATATATGTGTGTGTGTGTGTGTAATATTTAGGTTGTCAATTCCCAAATCGACTATAAAGAGTTTCATGCAACAGACATCAGCTGGACCTGAATACACAGGTCCGCCTGATGATTGTTGCTATATGAAACCCTGAATAATGGATTTGGAAATTGATATATATATATATATATATATATATATATATATATATATATATATATATATATATATATATATATAATGTAGATTGAAGTCAACACTCAGATATAAGCTGTTTAATGCTAGAAGCAATGGACAGCTCGCGTGTGTTGGATTTTTGTCTTGACTATTTATATATATGGGTTAGAGGTGCATTGTGGGTAGTCCATTCTGGCGTTTATTTTGGCAGGAGTGGCTTGTTTATTTTATTTATTTGGGTTAATTTATTTTACCTGTTTCTTGTTTTTATTTTTTTTATTTTATATATTTATTTATTCTTTTCAGTTTTCGATGTCTTATTAACGTATTAAAAATTGGGTGAGGATTTGTTTAGGTCACTTTTGGTCTGGAAGATAAAGCTATTTATTCGTCTAATTTTTGGGATTGATTGCCGTAGTCTATTCTGCCATTTTGGCGGGGGACAGTTTTTAATTTGTTTGTTATTTTATTTATTTATTTGGATTGATTATTTTTACTTTTTTTTGCTTGTTTATGCTTATTTTTGCTAGTTTTAACAGTTATTTTAACAGGAGCGATTTGTTAAGCTGTTAATTTATCTATTTATTTGCATTCATTTTTACTTATTTTTTCTTATTTATTCACTTTTTTATTTACTCTATTCGATTTTTGAGTAACGTATAATTTTTTATCGTTATAAATATGGCTATTTTCTCGTCCAATTTGTGGATTGATTGTTGTAGACTATTCTAACGTTTATTAGTTATTTTGTTTATTGTTTACTTTATTAATTTGGGTTAAGTGTTTTTACTTGTATTTTATGTATTTATTTTTATTTGTTCTATTTCGTTTATTCTAACGGAAGTGATTTGTTAATTTGTTTATTATTTGTTTGGGTAATTTTATTTTACTTGTTTTTTTATATTATTTTATTTATTTTTATTTAATCTTTTCAGTTTTCGATTTTTTAGTAACGCAGTAAAAATTTGTTTTCATGTCTGCATTTTGAGATGAGCTCAGATCGTTTATTTAGTAATTTATTTTGGTCTGGGAAGTTAATAATAGCTATTTTTCCCTTGGGAAAAAGTTTGCAGGTTTTGAATTAATTGTTGTAAGCTAATGATCTTTTTCCTTATTTTCTATGATATTTTTGGTGTGATTTTGTTTTTAATTTCCAAGATATCGTTGCTTTTGTGTTTTTCCACTTACTAACTACTAACTTCTTCCTTAGTTCAGAATTAATTCTTTCTAGTATCGTTTTAATTATGTTACCTTGTTCACTTTTAGCTGGGTTTATGAGTCTGCATGCAGGTTTCGTTTTGAATTTTTTATTTTTTATTTTGTGGTCTTTTAATGTGATAAAGGCTTTCGCCTTACTGATGCAACTTATTCGGTCCTCTAGGTCTAATTTTTGGACGATTGCTTTAGCTTCCTTATTGATATCGTGTTCTATTGTTTCTGGTGCTTTTTGTACGTTTTGCT
>OZ010595.1:84782561-84795061 GCA_963932145.1 Acanthosepion lycidas | reverse complement strand
GTTTTTGTATCGTTGGTGATGATCTTGTTTTTTGCTTATTTGTAAGTTTTTCGCAGTAATTAATTAATTTAATTTCCCTGTGTTTGTCAGCAATTTTGTAGCTGTATATCAAGTTCCTTATCATTTTGGTCCTATATCATTATTATTAAATAAATAAATAATCGTTATAAAATAAATATATTACTGTTCATTTTTGCTTTTCCTTACGTGTATATATATATATATATATATATATATATATATATATATATATATATGTTATAATAATATTTTTTGTTTAAAAATATGATTCCTTCGCTACATAAGAGTTCTCATGTTTCAAAAACGAGAGCCGAAATCATCCAAATAATTAATAAAATTAAGTTGGATTGTGGTGTTTAGTCTGGTGACTAAACACCACAATCCAACTTAATTTTATTAATTATTTGGATGAAACGTTTTTGAAACATGAGAACTCTTATGTAGCGAAGGAATCATATTTTTAAACAAAAAATATTATTATAATATAAGCTCTACTTCTGTATGGAGCACTGTCTTCTTAAAAATAAAAACAAAAATACTAAGGAACCCCGGATTATGCACCCAACGTGTTCTTTTCTATTTTCTGCATACCTGCACAAGGATACATACATACATACATATATATATATATATATATATATATATATATATATATATATATATATATATATATTATAAACTGTGTCTAGAGATTATATGCAAGTTATGAATTGGTATAAAGAGTTGCGTCTTTAATGTTAAAAGTCCTATTATGATGTTGTTTAGATTCTACTCAATATTATTAACTTAGATATATAGTGATAGAGAAAACTATTGTTTTTAGTTGGAAAAAATTACTAAGTTAACAAAACAGACTAATTTAACTGTCAGTAGTTTATTAGTAACTATTTATTTTGATACTTTTACATTATTATACCTTGTAAAACTAATGTAAAAAATAATATGAAAAGATTTTAGAACAAATTCGTCAATTTCTTAAAGGAAAAACATAAAAAAAAATTATTTTAAATATAAAAGATATATTAACAAAAAATAATAAGAACCTTCTAAAATTTATTGCCCAAATGCTCTTTTCTTTTCAATAACTCTTAGCAGCCTATTGTCAACATCTGATGTTAGATTTGCAATTTTAGCGCCTGGTAAGTTGTTTGCAGCAACTTTAACTGCCTTCCAGAGGTCACACTTGCTGTTGAATTGCCTTCCATTAGAATAAATATCTCTCTTGAGTTAGCTCCACAGGTTCTCAATGGGATTCAAGTCACAGAGGATCCACAGACAAGGCTATGTCGAAGGGCAGAGTCTCGTCTCGGGTAACAGCTACCCGACTCCGTTTTATATGGAGCCTACGAAGAATATTTGGCCGAGCTTATGGGCTCGGATACACTATGTTAAATTCGGCCTTGGGCCACATCTGATCCAGTAGGGCGGTTGGAGATTCATTGTGAAATTCACTTGACTCACATCTAGCAGTTGACTATTTCTTCTACGCGCCGTTGGAGAATCTTATATGTGTGGTTCGTGCCCTAAGTATTATCATTCATTACCAACCTTCATTTGATTATTCAATTCAATAAGCTCCTCCTAGGTAACAACATGACCAGAGCCCATTTTCGGGGTAGAATGTAGAATCAGGGATTTGATTTTCAACCTAGCCAGCTATATTCGCATTTTAATACTACTTTCTTTTGGAAAGGTATAAATCCCTTTTATTCCTTAGTTATGGCTTAAACAGTGTATATTCTTCTTTTTTATTATCTGTGAATTGTCATAATTCTTGGGAAAATATATTGGCGTAAATTCACGCTGCCTCCTCCATTTTTTTCTTTTTGCTTTGTCTTGTTTTTTTCATTCAGTCTGTTCTCTTAGACTTGCTGCCGCTCGATTTAACAACATGGAGGTTAGAAATGGATTCAATCCTCCCCAAAAATACTTGTAAGAAAGTGAACGCTACAGACTAGACTAGAATCTGAACTCGATTCAACGGTTCGCTTTTGCATGGCATTACCTTTGTTGGCACAGCAATATGTTTGTGAAAGAAACTCTTAAGACTTGGGATCGAGCACATTTCCATATGGGCTTCTTTTGCGCCAGTGTCTGCATTCTAGTATCTTATGTGGTCCGACAACGGTCAGCTTTCAAAGATTCAAAAATTTCTTCGTCTTTGAGATAAGATTGAAAGACATGGTGCTTAGGTAAGCGCATCCATAATACGTTTAACTACTTTGCAAAAGTGGACAATCATCAAGCGTCCATTCGACGTGTTTTGCTAATTCGCCATATTTACTAAAACCAAACTCTGCGCCCGCGAAGGTGTAATCCAGAACTTGAACTTAGATTGTCATGTTCTTACAGTAATGTTTACCGATAACAAGGTTCAAGAGACAGTCGAAGTAGATGGTTACAGAGTAAGCGGTACAATTTTTGTGGATATGTGTTAGATCATAAATAAACGACCGATAGTCAAACAGATGCATTTCTGATTGAATGGCAGGACTATTGATTGATACCAACAGACGGTGATGGACAAATAAATATGGGTAGAGAAGATCGATTGACTGATTGAGAGATATTTATACCACGTTCCGATTACTGATGGGGAAATAATTGCGAAGAAGAGGTGACCAATGATTTGAGAAGATAACAAGGAAAAGAAAGAAGAAGAAAAAGAAGTCTGAAAGGGAAAAAAAGAAAAAGCGAAAGGAAGTTAAAAGTCAATAAAAATTTAAAGAAGAGAATAAATGTGAAGAAAACGGGAGAAGAAAGAAAAATTTAAGAGATTTACATTGTAGAAAGAAAAAGAATGAATGAATGAAACAAACTTGAAGAAAAGAAAAAGAAAAATGTAAAGAAATAAAAAGGAAGAGACAGAAAGAAGAGTTAAAAGCAAAAAAGAGAAGAAGAAAGAAAGAAATGAAGTAAAAAGAAACAAAGAATTCAATAATAAATTTGAAAGAACAATCTGAAAAATGAAAGAAATATTGTAAATATAAAAAAGAAAGAAAGAAAAAGAAAATTTTAAGGAAATAAATGATGAATAAAGAAATATGTGGAAAGAAAAAACAAACTAACAAGAAAGACAAAAACAAAAAAGGGGAAACAAAAAATATGATGAAAGAAAGAAAATTTGAAAATACAAGAATAAAAGAAAAAGAAAGTAATATTTTAAGGAAAGAAAAGAGAAAAAAAGAAATACACCAAAAAGAAAAAAAAAAGAAACAAAGAAAAGAAACAAAGAAGAAGGAAAATGAAATGAAGAAAGCAAGGAATGAATAAAGGAAGAAACAAGGAATGAAGAAAGAAAGAAGGAAAGAAATGAAGAAAGTAAAGAAATGAGGAAAGGAAGGATGAAAATGAAATGAAGAAAGAAAGAAGAAAAGAGAAATGAAGAAAAGAAAAAGGAAAGAAACGAAGAAAAAAACGGAATGAAGGAAGGAAGAAGGAAAGAAAAGAAAAAGGAACGAAAAAAAGAATGAAGAATGAAAATGAAATGAAGAAAGAAAGAAAGAAAGGAAGAAAGTAAGAAAGGAAAAAGGAAAGAAATGAAGTATGAAAGAAATAAAGAAAAAAGAAAGAAAGACGTGAGAAGAAGAAAGAAGAAAATAAAATGAAGTAAAGGAAGAAGGAATATGAAATGAAGAAAGGAAAATGAAATGGAGAAAGGAAGAAATAAAACAATAAAGAAAAGAAAAAATGAATGAAACGAAGAAAGGAAAAAGAAAAATGAAACGAAGAAAGGAAGAAATAAAAAAATAAAGAAAGGAAAAATGAATAAAATGAAGAAAGGAAGAAGGAAAATGAAATGGAGAAAGGAAGAAATAAAACAAAAAGACAGGAAAAATGAATGAAATGAAGAAAGGAAAATGAAATGGAGAAAGGAGGAAAAAAAACTATAAGGAAAGGAAATATGAATGAAATATAGAAAGAAAGAAGGTAAATGTAATGGAGAAAAGAAGAAATAAAAGAGTAAAGAAAGTAAAAATGAATGAAATGAAGAAAGGAAGAAGGAAATGAAATGGAGTACCGATGAAATAAAACAATAAGGAAAAGAAAAATGAATGAAATTAAGAACGAAAGACGAAAAATGAAATGGAGAAAAGAAGAAATAAAACTATAAGGAAAGGAAAAATGAATAAAATGAAGATAGGAAGAAGGAAAATGAAATGGAGAAACGAAGAAATAAAAAAAAAAGAAAGGAAAAATGAATGAAATGAAAAAAGGAAGAAGGAAAATGAAATGAAGAAAGGAAGAAATAAAACAATAAAGAAAGCAAAAATGAATGAAATGAAGAAAAGAAGAAGGAAAATGAAATAGTGTAGGAAGAAATAAAACAATAAAGAAAGGAAAAATGAATGAAATGAAGAAAAGAAGAAGGAAAATGAAATAGTGTAGGAAGAAATAAAACAATAAAGAAAGGAAAAATGAATGAAATGAAGAAAAGAAGAAGGAAAATGAAATAGTGTAGGAAGAAATAAAACAATAAAGAAAGGAAAAATGAATGAAATGAAGAAAAGAAGAAGGAAAATGAAATAGTGTAGGAAGAAATAAAACAATAAAGAAAGGAAAAATGAATGAAATGAAGAAAAGAAGAAGGAAAATGAAATAGTGTAGGAAGAAATAAAACAATAAAGAAAGGAAAAATGAATGAAATGAAGAAAAGAAGAAGGAAAATGAAATAGTGTAGGAAGAAATAAAACAATAAAGAAAGGAAAAATGAATGAAATGAAGAAAAGAAGAAGGAAAATGAAATAGTGTAGGAAGAAATAAAACAATAAAGAAAGGAAAAATGAATGAAATGAAGAAAAGAAGAAGGAAAATGAAATAGTGTAGGAAGAAATAAAACAATAAAGAAAGGAAATATGAATGAAATGAAGAAAAGAAGAAGGAAAATGAAATAGTGTAGGAAGAAATAAAACAATAAAGAAAGGAAATATGAATGAAATGAAGAAAAGAAGAAGGAAAATGAAATAGTGTAGGAAGAAATAAAACAATAAAGAAAGGAAAAATGAATGAAATGAAGAAAAGAAGAAGGAAAATGAAATAGTGTAGGAAGAAATAAAACAATAAAGAAAGGAAAAATGAATGAAATGAAGAAAAGAAGAAGGAAAATGAAATAGTGTAGGAAGAAATAAAACAATAAAGAAAGGAAATATGAATGAAATGAAGAAAAGAAGAAGGAAAATGAAATAGTGTAGGAAGAAATAAAACAATAAAGAAAGGAAATATGAATGAAATGAAGAAAGGAAGAAGGAGAATGAAATCGAGATAGGAAGAAAAAAAAACAATAAAGAAAGGAAAAATGAATGAAATGAAGAAAGGAAGATGAAAATGAAATGGAGAAAGGAAGAAATACCAGAATAAGGAAAGAAAAAATGAATGAAATGAAGAAAGGAAGAAAGGAAGAAGGAAAATGAAATGGAAAATGGAAGAAATAAAACAATAAAGAAAGGGAAAATGAATGAAATAAAGAAAGGAAGAAGGAAAATGAAATGGAGAAATGAAGAAATAAAACAATAAGGAAAGGAGAAATGAATGAAATGAAGAAAGGAAGAAGGAAAATGAAGAAAAGCGAAAGGATGATTTTGACAAGGAATTCTTACGAAAAATACACAGAATCAAAGAAAATATAAACTTTAATATTTAAGAGAGAAAAAAGATAAATTTAAGGAAAGAAATGAAAATGTAAGAAAATACAACGATTGAAATTCAGTCCTAACAAAGATACATTTCAAAATTGTAAAACGCCAATATCCAGATTAATTTTCAGCCTATTTAAAAGAACCTTCAAATGGACGAAATAATTTGCTAGTTTTGTATCCATAAGAAAATTATTTAGAAATGGTAGACATCAAAATGGCCGACAAAATTTGTCACTTTCAGGAAACAGGAGAAATTTGTCGTCGGTGGCATTTTTAAAGAAAAATCATCTTTTAAAATCAATTTAAGTAGATTTTAAGAATGGTAAACGTATTCCTCTATAATTATTATTTCTCTTTTTTTTCTTATTAATGCTTTCTTTCCTTTGCTCTATTTTCTTACTTTCTTTCCATTACACTATTCTCTTTCTTTTCTTTTTTTCCTTTTTTCTTTTCTTTTTATCTTTTATTTTTTATCCATATCTTTGTCTTTCTTTTTCTATGTTTCTTATTTCTTAATTTCTTCTTTCTTTCTTTCTTTATTTCTTTCTTTATTTTTTAATAAGAATGATAAACGCCTTCTTCTATAATATTATTTCCTCTACTTTCTAGCTTTTTAGCCATTCCGTCTTTCTGCGATTTCTATCTTGTTTTTTTTACTTTCTTTTCATCTTTTTTATTCTTTTTAATTGCTCCTTTCATTCATTTTTCTTCTTTAATTTTCCAGAAGTTTTTCAAATTTTTGTCCCAATTATCGTTTTTTTTCTATTTGTTTACTATATTTATTATTTAATTTCTTTATTTCATTAAAATTCGTCAAATTTTGACTAACATTTTCATTATTATTAAGATATTCATTGTATCTTTTAATTTTTATTTTTATTTTCTTCGATTTTATTTTATCGCGTTCGTCCATATCACCATTTTCTTTTTTCTCTTTCTTTCTTTCTTTCTTTCTTTCTTTCTTTCTTTCTTTCTTTCTTTCTTTCGTAGCATTTTGTTTTGATTCCTTTTTATGACTTAATTTGCTTCCGATCATTTTTATTCTTTTTCTTTATTTATTTTATTTAATTTTTTTTTTTGTCGTTTATTTTCTCTTTCTCTTTTATCCTTTCCCATTTTTCTCTTTCTCTTTAATCCTTTATTCTTTATTTTTGATTCGATATTTATTTTTTTTCCTTTTGTTTTAATTTTATTATCTTTTTTCTTTCTTTATTTGTTTATTTTTCTATTCGTTCCTTTTTCTTTCTTGCATTTTTCTTTTATCCTAATTTTTCATCTAAATGTTAGTTTTCTTTTTATTGTACATTTCTTTAGGTTTTCCCTCACATTTTCCCTCTTTTTTCCATCGTTTTAACGCCCTTCTTTTAGCTCTATTACTCTCGTTCAATTCGCTTTATTTATTTATTTATTTTTGTTTTTCTTACTTCTTTCTTTCAATTTATTTTTATTTATTTTTTATCTTTTTACATTGTATTTCTTGATGTCTTTTATTACTTTATGCAACCAAAGAATATTACTGCGTAGAGTCAAATTTCTACTGATATTTCTTCTTGAGATCTCGTCATTCAACATGATTCTGTAGTATCTTGACATCAAATGAAGCAAGACATGGCCTATAAGGGGGTATGTGTAGTTTTATTTTTTCATCTATCTTCTTTTTTTTTCATTTCTTTCACAATAATCGTTATTATTCTTTTTCTGTGTTTTTCTTTTATGCTATTTTATTTATTATTTTAATTTCTCTTTGGGTTCTGCAGATGGTGTAATCGTTTCTTGGGGATGTGCGGCTCGAAAATGAGAAATTCAGCAGGCGATTTCAAATTCCAGTCGTGTTCGTTTCATTCACAAACGCGCAAATAAACTTCGGAAAGGTAAGACTCTATATCTCATCTTTCCGGTTACGGTTTTCGGGTTAAAGAGTAGGACCTGCACGTTTCGGCTTTGACTAAAGAGTAAATGAGTTAATAAGCCTTAAAAATATTACTTAATCACGTTTCGTTTTTCTTTTTTCTTCTTCTCTTTTTATTTTCTTTCTTTTCTCACATTTTCTTTTATTTCTTCTATATTTACATTGTTTTCTTTTCTTCTTCACTTTTTCTTTTTTTCTTCTCATTTTTGTTTGTTTCTTCTATACACTTTTTATTTTATTTTCATCTGTCTTTACACTGTTTCGTTTTTTCTTCACTTTTTCTTATTTTTTTAATTTTTTTTATCCACTGTTTTTTTATTTTCACCTGTCTTTACACTGTTTCTTTTTTCTTCACATTTTCTTATTTTTTTAATTTTTTTTATCCACTGTTTTTTTATTTTCACCTGTCTTTACACTGTTTCGTTTTTTCTTCACTTTTTCTTATTTTTTTAATTTTTTTTATCCACTGTTTTTTTATTTTCACCTGTCTTTACACTGTTTCGTTTTTTCTTCACTTTTTCTTATTTTTTTATTTTTTTTTATCCACTGTTTTTTTATTTTCACCTGTCTTTACACTGTTTCTTTTTTTCTTCACTTTTTCTTATTTTTTTAATTTTTTTTATCCACTGTTTTTTTATTTTCACCTGTCTTTACACTGTTTCGTTTTTTCTTCACTTTTTCTTATTTTTTTAATTTTTTTTATCCACTGTTTTTTTATTTTCACCTGTCTTTACACTGTTTCGTTTTTTCTTCACTTTTTCTTATTTTTTTAATTTTTTTTATCCACTGTTTTTTTATTTTCACCTGTCTTTACACTGTTTCTTTTTTTCTTCACTTTTTCTTATTTTTTTAATTTTTTTTATCCACTGTTTTTTTATTTTCACCTGTCTTTACACTGTTTCATTTTTCTTCACTTTTTCTTTTCACTTTTTCTTTATCCACTTTTTTTTTTATTTTCCTCTGTCTTTACACTGCTTCTTTTTTTCTTCACTTTTTATTTTTTTCTTCAATTTTTCTTTTTTTCTTTCTTTTTTTCTTTATACAATTTTTTTTATTTCCAGCTGTCTTTACACTTTTTCTTTTTTTGTCACTTTTTCTTTTTTCTTTTCTCTCTTTTTATCCACGTTTTCTTTTATTTTCATCTGTCTTTACACTCTTTCTTTTTTTCTTCACTTTTTTCTTTTTTCTTTTCTCCTTTTTTCTTTTATTTTCATCTGTCTTTCCACTGTTTCTTTTTTTTCTTCACTTTTTCTTTTTCTTTCCGTTTTTTTCTTTATCCACTTTTTATTTTATTTTCATCTGTCTTTACACTGTGCCGTTTTTTTTTCTTCACTTTTTCTTTTTTACTTTTGTTTTTTTTCTTTATACAATTTTTATTTTATTTCCATCTGTCTTTACACTGTTTCTTTCTTTCGTCACTTTTTCTTTTTTCTTTTCTCTATTTTATCAACTTTTTCTTTTATTTTCATCTGTCTTTACACTGTTTCGTTTTTTCTTCACTTTTTCATTTTTCTTTGCTCTTTTTTTCTTTATCCACTTTTTATTTTATTTTCATCTGTCTTTACACTGTTTCTTTTTTTTCTTCACTTTTTCTTTTTTACTTTTTTTTTTCTTTATACAATTTTTATTTTATTTCCATCTGTCTTTACACTGTTTCTTTTTTTGTCACTTTTCTTTTTTCTTTTCTCTTTTTTTATCTACTTTTTCTTTTATTTTCATGTCTTTAAACTGTTTCTTTTTTTTCTTCACTTTTTCTTTTTTTCTTTTCTCCTTTTTTCTTTATCCACTTTTTTCTTTTATTTTCATCTGTCTTTACACTGTTTCTTTTTTCTTCACTTTTTCTTTTTTTCTTTTCTCTTTTTTTTATCCACTTTTTTTTATATTCATCTGTCTTTACACTGTTTCTTTTTTCTTCCCTTTTTCTTTTTTTTAAATTTGTTTATCCACTTTTTTCTTTTTTTTTCATCTGTCTTTAAACTGTTTCTTTTTTTTCACTTTTCCTTCTCTGTTTTTTTCTTTATCCACTTTCTCTTTTATTTTCATCTGTCTTTACACTATTTCATTTTTTCTTCACTTTTTTCTTTTCACTTTTTCTTTATCCACTTTTTATTTTATTTTCATCAGTGTAAACTGTTTCTTTTTTCTTCACTTTTTCTTTTTCTTTCCTTTTTTTCTTTATCCACTTTTTATTTTATTTTCATGTGTCTTTAAACTGTTTCTTTTTCCTTCACTTTTTCTTTTTTTTCTTTTCTTTTTTTCTTTATCTACTTTTTCTTTTATTTCCATCTGTCTTTACACTGTTTCTTTTTTCTTCACTTTTTCTTTTGTCTTTTCTCTTTTTTTATACACTTTTTCTTTTATTTTCATCTGTCTTTACACTGTTACTTTTTTTCTTCAATTTTTCTTTTTTTCTTTATGCACTTTTTTCTTTTATTTTCATCTGTGTTTACACTGTTTCTTTTTTCTTCACTTTTTCTTTTGTCTTTTTTTTATCCACTTTTTGTTTTATTTTCATCTGTCTTTACACTGTTTCTTTTTTTCTCCATTTTTTTTAAATTTATTTATCCACTTTTTTCTTTTTTTTCTTCTGTCTTTACACTGTTTCTTTTTTTTCACTTTTTCTTCTCTGTTTTTTTCTTTATCCACTTTTTCTTTTATTTTCATCAGTCTTTACACTGTTTCGTTTTTTCTTCACTTTTTCATTTTTCTTTTTTCTTTTCTCTTTTTTTCTTTATCCAATTTTTATTTTATTTTCATCTGTATTTACACTGTTTCTTTTTTCTTCACTTTTTCTTTTTCTTTCCTTTTTTTTTATCTACTTTTTCTTTTATTTTCATCTGTCTTTACACTGTTTCTTTTTTCTTCATTTTTTCTTTTTTTCTTTTCTCTTTTTTTATCCACTTTTTTTTTATTTTCATCTGTCTTTACACTGTTTCTTTTTTTCTTCACTTTTTCTTTTTTTTAAATTTGTTTATCCACTTTTTATTTTATTTTCATCTGACTTTACACTGTTTCGTTTTTTCTTCATTTTTTCATTTTTCTTTTTTCTTTTCTCTTTTTTTCTTTATCCACTTTTTATTTTATTTTCATCTGTCTTTACACTGTTTCTTTTTTTATTCACTTTTTCTTTTTTACTTTTGTTTTTTTTCTTTATACAATTTTTATTTTATTTCCATCTATCTTTACACTGTTTCTTTTTTTCGTCACTTTTTCTTTTTTCTTTTCTCTTTTTTATCTACTTTTTCTTTTATTTTCATCTGTCTTTACACTGTTTCTTTTTTCTTCACTTTTTCTTTTTTTATTTTCTCTTTTTTTTTATCCACTTTTTTTTATTTTCATCTGTCTTTACACTGTTTCTTTTTTTCTTCTCTTTTTCTTTTTTTTAAATTTGTTCATCCACTTTTTCTTTTTTTTTCATCTGTCTTTAAACTGTTTCTTTTTTTTCACTTTTTCTTCTCTGTTTTTTTCTTTATCCACTTTTTCTTTTATTTTCATCTGTCTTTACACTGTTTCGTTTTTTCTTCACTTTTTCATTTTTCTTTTTTCTTTTTTCTTTTCTCTTTTTATCTTTATCCACTTTTTATTTTATTTTCATCTGTATTTACACTGTTTCTTTTTTTCGTCACTTTTTCTTTTTTCTTTTCTCTTTTTTTATCTACTTTTTCTTTTATTTTCATCTGTCTTTACACTGTTTCTTTTTTTTTTCTTCACTTTTTCTTTTTTTCTTTTCTCCTTTTTTCTTTATCCACTTTTTTCTTTTATTTTCATCTGTCTTTACACTGTTTCTTTTTTCTTCACTTTTTCTTTTCTCTTTTTTTATCCACTTTTTTTTATTTTCATCTGTCTTTACACTGTTTCTTTTTTCTTCACTTTTTCTTTTTTTTAAATTTGTTTATCCGCTTTTTTCTTTTTTTTTCATCTGTCTTTACACTGTTTCTTTTTTTTCACTTTTTCTTCTCTGTTTTTTTCTTTATCCACTTTTTATTTTATTTTCATCTGTCTTTACACTGTTTCTTTTTTCCTTCACTTTTTCTTTTTTTTCTTTTTTTTTTTCTTTATTTACTTTTTCTTTTATTTCCATCTGTCTTTACACTGTTTCTTTTCTTTGTCACTTTTTTTCTTTTCTCTTTTTTTATCCACTTTTTCTTTTATTTTCATCTGTCTTTCCACTGTTTCTTTTTTCTTCACTTTTTGTTTTTTTTTAATTTAATTTTCTTATCCGCTTTTTATTTTATTTGCATCTCTCTTTGCACTGTTTCTTTCTTCTTAACTCTTTCTTTTTCCTTACTTTTTCCGTTTTTTTCTTTTATTTTCATCTGCCTTTACTCTGATATTTTTTTCTTTTATCTTCACGTTTTCTATTTGTTTCTTCTCTTTACTTTCCTTCCTTTTTTCACTTTTTTTCCATTTTCTATCTTTATATTGTTCCTTTTACTTTTTTCCTCACTTTTCTCTTCTTTCTCTCTTTAATTTGTTTCTTTTTTGTTATTTTGTTTGAATTATCCCTTGTTCATGTTTTCACGTTTTTCTTCTTCCTTTACGTTTCTTTTTTTAATTTTTCTTTTTCTTTTTTCTCTCATTACTTTGTTTCTTTTTCAGCTCTTTCTTTTATTTTCATCTCTCTTTGCATTGTTTCTTTTTTCTTCAATTTTTCTTTTTTTCTTCTTTTTTACTTATTTTCGTTTTTCTTTTTTCTCTTATTTTCATCTGTCTTTTCAATTTTTTCTTTTATCTGAACTTTTTTTATTTTGTTTCTTCTCTTTTTACATTGGTTCTTTTTTCCACTTTTTCTTTAATTCTATTCAGTGTTTACATTGTTTCGTTTTTTTCTTCACTTTTTCATTTTTCTTCTCTCTTTTGTTTGTTTCTTTTATCCACTTTTTTCTTTCATTTTATCTGTCTTCATACAGCATCTTTTTCTCTTTTTCTTCGCC
>OZ010595.1:84767561-84775061 GCA_963932145.1 Acanthosepion lycidas | reverse complement strand
GAAAGAGCGTGTTATCTAGCGTGATCAACAATTTGAACAAGATCTGTACGCTCAAACCCTCGGCCACGATGACTTGTGACTTCGTGCTAGTAGAGCTATCGACGGCCTTCAAGAGTTCCGTCTGTTCTTTGCCAAGGATTTTTTCTTGTCATTTTTTTCGAGACATTTTCCAGGTTTCTGATAAATATTTGAATATAAAATATCTATTGTCTATTTTCAACATTCATGAACGCTTACAATAGTCAACATCATTCAGTGCGTACGGATAATATTGCAATACTGCCTGTATTGTTTTGTGGTATGTCATTTTCGTCAAATTTCTAATATCGCGTCTTCACACCTCTTGTGAGATAATCGCATTACCTTGTTTCCGTGTTTTGTCTATTTATTTTTAATTTTTTTATTTAGTTATGAAATATGTTTACTATATTTTTAAATTTGATAAGATCTTATTGCTACTGAATTGTTTGTTTTTTATGTAATAAAGTATAAAGTAGATATATGTGATATTTTGTGTGATATAAGATTTATTTGATTTAAATGTTATGTGATATAGATATATGTGATATAGTATAAAGTACATGCTTGTGCAAATTAATTGAAACAACCACTTTATTTTCCTTTCTTTCACCAGACGGCCAGTTTTAGACCCACTGGAGTGACAGGGTCTAATGGGCTTCTATTTTTCCTTAGGTTAGGTCATTTGCAGTGGTATGCATCTATTTTCGGGGTGTATGATGCAATTTGTTTGGTCTTGAAAAATATTGCGTCATCCGTGATTTCATCAGATTTTTATCACATCCAGACATTATTGTTTCGACTGTCGATTAGTTGTCCTACGGCCATTCTCTGCAATGGACGTTACTCCAAAGAAACCCACGAAAATTGTAACGCTGCACGAACACACTTACAAGCCTTACCAGTGAGCAAATTAAATTACTAGACAGGCCCAGAAAGTTTCCTGATTTTAATCCAATAGAGAATCTGTGGTCAATCTGTAGGAACGTTTTCGTGGAATGGAGATACGAAGTACTAACATGTGCACGGGGTCATGTTTCATTGTAAAAATACGAAAAAATGTAAATAATAACGTAATTATTCGTTTTCTTTCAATTCATTTGCCCAAGGGTGTAGAATTTTATTTTATCCATTTATCAGACACACTCTCTTTAATGAGATAATCTGTTGTTACATCTTCAGTAAGTAATTGGAAACGTTAATAATAAGCTAACATAACTCGAGTTACTACAAAATGGAATATCTGATTAATAATTGGTGTAGATCAAGCTTTTACAGTAGTTTCCGACTTACAAGACGCTGCGACTTGGAAGACGCACGCTAATATTGGAAAGAAATTCCTAAGAAAAAAAATATTATTTTCATACAACAACACATTCACCATGCGTCCCTCACACACTAGCGCCACGTATTGTTTACAATAATCACTCGTCCGATTTTGTTTGTATGGCAATGACAGACTAGTCAAGAGCAGAAAGGCTCCCGCCGCTGCTAGTAAACAGAGCATGTTTGAGCTTGTGGCTCGGCTCCAGGAAGGTCTATAGTCTTGTAAATACATATAACAGCTAAGTACCGAGGTTACATCATATAAAGGGCTGAATTAGATAGATAGCTGACATTATAGTGTAGCGACTCAACATATAAATCCACGTTCCTATCAGCCAAGCCAATAAGTTGACCGTTCAAACTTACTTGAGCTTTAGATTCGTCTTATTTTTCAGCGTAGTTTTAGCGAAAAAGTGCGTCTTGTAAGCCGGCAAATACGGTAATACATTACTTTATAATAAGCGTGTTTTGCGGTTGCTTTTTTTTTTATACGCTAACTTTTCCGGATTTAAAATTAAAGGAATTAAATGATTTAAAAAGCACAAGCGATTTGCTCACAGCAACAAAATTTCTAGTTTTGTCTTTCTCTTTGTTGTTGTTGTTGTTGTTAGAACAACAACAAAGATGAGGATGTTAGTCCAAGTATAAATAATAGAAACATGGACAAGGCCCTAAACAGAATCCTAGATTGCACATTCGGAAAATGTAAGCGTTCCCAAAAGTATTTAAATAAAACGTTTATTTTTTTTTTAAGTGCCCGAGCAAATTAGTATTTATAAAAATGTATAATCTTATGAAATAATATGAATAACAATGATGACAATGACACTTATCGTCAACCGCTTAACGAAACAAGTAATCAAATAAATTATTGGAATTTAATAATTCTGTAAGTAAACTGCTCAGTATTTAAAAAAAAATGCAATTCTAGTTAAAGAAATGTACAAGGGGCTTGCCTTTCCTACTTCAAGTTTTGCGGATAGACTGCTCGTCAGGTTCAGAAATTTTTCTGACCCTAAAGAAAGCTATATCTACAAGGTTGAAATCGAAAATATAGTTTTTTAAAACTTTTCTTTATCCATTAACATATATATATATATATATATATATATATATATATATATATATATATATATATATATAGTGAATATTGAAGTCAACATTCGAGGCGACAATCTGTTTCATGCTAGAGACAATCGTCAGGCCTGAGGATTGCGTCTAGCATGAAAACAGGCTGTCCCCTCCTAATGTTGACTTCCACGTTCACTTTTATATTACACACGCACTATCTCTGATATTGAGCACTTTATCTCATAAATATAGCACATCTTAAGAGTATATTTCTTTACATATATAGATAGATAGATATATAGATATATACTGAGTCAATTTGTTTGATGATCGCAAAAGCGGGAAACCCAGGGTTACAAAATCATGTCCATACTACTGAATATGTTAGCTCTATCACAGATATTGAGTACTTCCCACTAAGTACCGCGCATATATATATATATATATATATATATATATATATATATATATATATATATATATGTTCACCCTGATTATCCCATATGGTTAAACCTAGGTAGGTAGTACCTGGCTCATAATTTATTTTACTTTTGCTCTACTTAGTATATTGAGTGCTCTTCGTTTTAACTTAATACTCGCTGGGGTTTTTTTCTTTGTACCAGAGAGTTTAAGCTAGTGGACGATTTCTTTCGCCCTCTTCGGAGGTTTCTGGTTATACCTTTTTTCCATTTTTCCTCGGGTGCCAATTTATTTGAAAATTGTGCTATCCAGGTTTTTCCACCGACTCTAAATAGATTTACAATACATATATATATATATATATATATATATATATATATATATATATATATATATATATATATATATATATGGTAATATGTAGTATAGGCTAAGTATATGGGACCAGCCTTTAGATTTCTCAGAATTACATAAAAATTGAATGTTTCATGCCTTTTCAAAACTAAATTACTAGCTCACTTCGGATCAGAGGGACTTTATTTCCTTAAACGGTCTCATCATACATACAATATTGACAGTAATAATAACGAAATTAATTATTAATTAGAAATTGACTAAAGTTTCAAATTTTAGCTCTTTTTTACTAATATATTTTACTGGCTAATGTTAATCTTCGGGCTGGAGAATTCAAAAGTTTAGGTAACGTCCCTCTCTAAAATAACTGACGCCATGAACCCGTGAGTTAAATAGTTTCAACATTTTAGCTTATTATGACTTAATTAAATTAAAGGTGTAAAACTTACTAATTCTTAAGTTCAGAGTGTGCCCATAAACTTTTGGTCCGACTTTTGTTAATTTTTTACTCTTTATTTTTTATTGATTACTAAATTATTTATAGTTTATTATTAATATTTTTGCATTTAATTGTCTTTATGTGTGCATTAGTAGTTTGTTAATTTATTTATTTATTTATTTTTATCTAGTTTATTTATTTACATTTTTTAGAGTTGGTTATCCTGCATGTTTAATTTAAAGTATTGGCTTTGTCTAAAGTATGTTACATTATTTGCGTTGTATATGGTGCAGCTATTTGCATTTTTCATGGTGGTATTTTTTCAAAGTATTTGTTTTTATTTTTCAATATTTAAGTAACATAGTAAAACTTTGTTTTCGTATTTTCATTTTGAGCAAAATTCGAACCGTATATTTAGGAATTGTGTTGATCTCGGAACGTGTTTATAACTATTTTCTCCTCCAGACAAAGTTTACAGTTTTGGGATTTATTTCTGTAGGCCAGTGATTCTTAACTGCCGTGACGCAGCACACTAACGTGCCGCGCGATTCTCTTAAGTGTTCCGATAAATATTGTCACAACATACATATATATGTGTGTGTAGAAGTAATAATGTTACAGCGTTAGCATTTGAATAAATGAATAAATATAAAACTTCTTTTAAAAATAATTCTTTTCACCATTCTTCGATCATATTATTATGTAAGTTCATATTATATAAGTTCATATTATATAAGTTCATATTATATAAGTTCATATATATGTGTGTCTACTTTTAAAAATTGTAGTTTTATTTCATGACATTTAAATTTATACCCTCTAAAAAATTGCGCTGCGATATTTTCAATTGCTTCTAGGTGTGTGGTTGCTTAAAAATTTTGTAGGCTGATGCTGTTTTCTTTATTTTCCATGATTTTTTTGGTGTAATTTGATTTCAATTTCCCATATATGTTTAGAAAGCACTGTACTCTTTGCGTTTTGGATGAAGAGGTTTTCTGTTTTCATGGTTCTTCATATATTCCTATTTGCATTTTCTTCGTTATCTGCTGATTTTTCAGTGGCTTGGTATATTATATTGTTTCCCAGGCAATTGTCATTTAAGGGACATTCATTCTTTACCCTGCAGTAACAGGTAGGTTAGATTTGTGTAGATGGCTTGTTGGCTCTTTCACTGTTCCGCGTTTTTATTATTTGTGTCAGGTCCTCGGTTCGACTATAGCTGATTTTTAATGTTTCTGTTGAATATCTTGTGGAAATTGATTGATGATAGAAGTGTCTGTGGATGAATTGAATGAATATTTTTCCTACGTTTGTTTTACTTTTCCGTTTTTCTTGTACAGTGAGTTAAACCCTATTTCTTTTGTCTATTTTGTACAGTGTGGTGTGTATGTGAGTACTGTCGAAAATCCACTACATTAACGGGTACTACATTAACGTCTACCCAATAACCCTTAGAATAATACAATAGACCTTGCTTACAATAAGGGACCATTGACCAACATATATAAATAGTTAAGGCAAAACACAACGCAATGAATATGAGTATGAAATAGGTTGTCACGGATCAGTATTGACCTCAGAGTCCAATTTTTATTTACATATGCTCTGCCGCAGATATTGAACCCTTAAATACCTTTAAACTGTGTTTTATCATATAAATCACATATTTGTCTGGGAGAAGGAAAAACTCTGATCTAGGAGGGGCTGTTTGAAGTCCTAGTGGCACATTATGTGCCCTACTCTTTTGTGTTCGGTTATCCGAAAAGTGAGGACCATCAGACGACGGGAAAGTTCATTTTATACATATATATATATATATATATATATATATATATATATATATATATATGAATGATATAATACCTTAAAACTATATTCTTATTAAATTTTAGATATAATTACCCAAGTCATTGTTTTCACAAAAATTGGTTTTAACTAATCAATGCACTTAAAATTTACAACGTATATATATATATATATATATATATATGAAGAAATATAGTTTTAAGGTGTGCTATTTTTATGGGATAAAGTGCTCAATATCAGAGACAGAGCATATGTAAATATATATATATATATGGTGTTATGCTGGTGTTAGTGTTCAATGTAATATAACACATCTATTAAGTATATACTAATAAATATGTATTTTTCCTCACTCGCAGAACTCGGAGTTTCATGCAGAACCCAATCTTCAGGTGCTGAGTGGAGACTGACCATTACATAATTATATAACAATTATGTATGGGTCAGTCTCTAATAAGTACCTGAATATTGCGTTGTGCATAAAACACCGAGTCGTGCTACCAATAAGGAACATTGCATATATATATATATATATATATATATATATATATATATATATATATATATATATATGGGGAAATTGTAAGAAAAAGTGGAAAAAGTTTAATTGTGACGCGATTCGTCCTTCAGGACTTCCGGGTTAAATTTGTTATATTCGTACGACGACACATGCAGACGAACGAGGGAGGCTGTATTTTTTTTTTTTTTTACATCTTGCCGAATTCATTTAGTCTTCATTAAAGGCTGATTTTAAAAAAATAAACAATAAAATTCAGTCACTAGTAAATTCGTTACACTTTACCTTACAAGATTGTTCTTGATATATAAAAATATATATCTTTATCTCATATATATATATATATAGAGAGAGAGAGTTTGTCTGACGATCGCTAAAGCGTGAAACCCAGGGTCACAAGCTCACAACTATCCAACCATATATGTTAGCTCTATCTCTGATATTGAGCGCTTTCTAATAAGTACCGCGCATATAATATATAAATAATTAAACATATATATATATTTATAAATATATATATATATATTTATTTATATTTATATACACACACTTTTCACACACACACACACATATATATATATATATATATATATATATATATATATATATATATATATATATATATGCAATTTACTAATTGTGGGCGAGTCAGGTTGAAAAATCCAACATAAATATATCGAAGATATAGAAATATATAAAATAATGATACCTGAATAAATTATTACTTCAAATATACTTTTTCATATTTTTAGTTATATATTATCTGTTGTTTTGTTGCGTTTTTATTAGGTTGGTGCAAAAATAATGACGTCATAATGTCGTTTTTTGACGTGTTTTTTAACGCCAAAAAAAAGACATTATTTTTGCACCAACCTAATATTTAATGAATTAAAATTGTTTGAATCATTTATTATGATTTGCAAATCACATTATCTGTTATATAAATATAAATATATTCTGGAAAAAAAAAACGTACCCACTTCCATCGATTAATGCGAAGTTTATAGTGAAAATATTGGCTTGCAAATTAAAGCCTGACATCCTTTTGTGTGGTAAAGAGATGCAATGAGAAGCAGCCAATATGCTGGATGGAGATTTTGCACGAACGGATGAAGGTACAAAGACAAAGTGAAGTATTATAAGTGTAAACTTACTTAGGTTAAAAAAAAGATAGGAAGTTGTGGATAGCCATGATCATCCACATCAGGAAATGACTAGGGATATGAAAATAGAAAAAGACGTTAAAAAGACCTTCAAATTGGCTTGAAAAGTTCGATCACTTAGATTTTTTCTGAAAGATGCTGTATACTCGGGCAGATGAGACTGAGCGATCAAATCAAGTCTAATCAACATCATACGAGACAGGAAGTAGCCAACCGACTCAAAACAGACAAACACAATAGTGAAAATCACTTGCAACAGTATCTTTATATTTAGTCGTTATCATGTGTGTATTCCCCATAATAGAAAAAAATATTGGACCGCATTTAAATGTACAATTTTTAAAATTAAATTGTATCAGGCGATGAAAAGTGTATACATTACAACA
>OZ010595.1:84750061-84762561 GCA_963932145.1 Acanthosepion lycidas | reverse complement strand
ATGCCGTAATTTGAACTCATTTTAATGACTCCTGTATTTAAACTGAACATATCTCTTATGATAATAGTAATTTAAATGAACAAAATAGTTATATCTGAAATTGTCTAGCGAAGGGATTTAAATGAATTAATAGAAAATAAATAAGGAATCTGACAACTGTTAATGAATTCAAAGGATTTATCTTATCCGGTTATCCGGATTAGAATGGACGCTGTGTTTTATTTTAAACAGTATTTATTTCGTCTACCGGCCTGCAAACTCGAGAGAACTTGTTAAAGAAAATGTTACCAGCGTCCCCCTTTGTAGGAGAAACAAGCATTTGATCCGATGTGCTTAACAGCTCGAGGTCTAAACCCCGAAAAAATGAAAATAATCAACTCATTTTAACATATATATTTGCCAAAATTACACAAAAATATCTTGAATACTAAAGAGCAAATTTATTCAATAAAATCGCCATTGCCTTTGACCACAGCCTTCAGATGACTTCGGAATCTCCTGCAACTCTTCTGGACGGTATCCTTGTTTAAGTTGGTGGATGCTACCATAATCCTTCCTTCAGTTCATCGTTGACGTTAAAAGGAGTTTTGATGGTCCCTTGCTCCACCGCGCCCCACGCATAATAAGGGGGTGCAGTGTGGGGAGTTAGGTGGCCAGATGTAAGGGGTGATGTAGTCGCAGAAACTGTCTGATAGCCATCTGGGTTCTTCTACTTGTGTGGAACGGCGCAGAGACTTGTTACAAGACATAGGGTCTTCTGATGCCACCCTCTTGATCCAGGGCAGCAGTACCTCCTCAAGGCATTGATGTAGGCCTCCTTGTTGAGTCTGGGGCCATGTGAGAAGATAAATGGAAGCATAACGTCACCATCACTAGTGTTCACTAAAAACATCTTCGAAATCACCATTAGACTCATTTACCTCTTACCGAATGTTCTGAAATGTCCTCAGATTGACACCCAAAACGTCTGAAATGTTCGTATTGAATCTTTCAGCGCGAATGCCAAGCATGGCGTTTCTGTCGGAGTGAATTGCGTCATGGTGCTCTTTTTTTATCACAGACAGTAGCTAACTGATCCAACTATCAAAAAATCAAAAACAAATGCAAATGCACGAAATTAAAATTATAAAATGACGACAATTTACCCATCGCTCACTCCACACACACACACACACACATATATATATATATATATATATATATATATATATATATATATATATATATATATATATATGTGGTGCAGTTCATTTTAGATTACAATGAATCATTCATACAAAAAGTAGATTAGTAAAGTTAATGATATAAAATGGTGAAATCCTTTCGGAAAGAAAAATTTAAAGTTGCATTAACCTACGAATCACTCGATGAATGTTATGATCCTTGTTTTTAATAATAATAAGCTGTATAAGGTCTTTTTTAATCTGCAAGTACTTTCAACTGTACATTCAGTCATCTTCAGGCATGGAACTTATTTTGTTTTTAGTAAAATCCTGGTAGCATCAGAGACGAAAAAATATCAACATCTTGATTGTGTTATTATTTCCACTTTGAGTAGCATTTGCTATTCATTTTAGTTGTTGCTATTGTTGGTAATCCTCAAGTAATGTGGTTTCTGTTATTTGGTACAGTTTTTGTGATTGTGTAGCGCAAGTTCACAATGTTCAAAGAAGAATGATCTTTGAAATGACCCGAAGGCTTCACTCTATCAGAGCTATTTTTAGCCAATGATCTGAGGTTTATGAACACAATGTGTGAGTAACGTGGAGGTTTATGAACACAATGTGTGAGCAACGTGGAGGTTACGGGTGCAATGTGAGGGCAGCGTGGAGGTTTATGGATGCAATGTGTGAGCAACGTGAAGGTTTATGGGTGCAATGTGTGAGCAACGTGAAGGTTTATGGGTGCAATGTGTGAGCAACGTGGAGGTTTATGGAGGCAATGTGTGAGCAACGTGGAGGTTTATGGAGGCAATGTGTGAGCAACGTGAAGGTTTATGGGTGCAATGTGTGAGCAACGTGGAGGTTTATGAACGCAATGTGTGTGCAATGTGGATGTTTATGAAGGCAATGCGTGACCAACGCGGAGGTTTATGGAGACTGGGAAGCAAAGGGACACTTGTGCTTAGAAGCAAAAAGAGTCAGTGGATTTTTCTAGGACATAAGAAAAAAGAGCTTGCAAAAAGTGACACTGACAAGACATATTGAAAGAAAGAGGGACTTGCAGGGACATTGGATAACATATCCAACGAGCTTCTGTAAATGGCTCTCAGAAAAGGGCCTCGGAGATGATAAGGAACAAACATTACTTAAAGCGAAAAATGATAAGAAATTATAAGTTGATTTTTCATTGATACTTTGAATATTTCTCTCACATCTGGTGTGATGCTGTTAGGTATTTATAAATTCCAAAGAAGAATCTGCAATGTTATCGGTCCTGATCTAGCATCTCGGCTTCAGTCTGTTTCCTACCGCCGTAACGTATGTTGCCTGTCTCTTTCCTATAAAAACTTTCACTAATTGTTCCGTTAAGTTTCCAAAGAAGAATCTGCAATGTTATCGGTCCTGATCTAGCATCTCGGCTTCAGTCTGTTTCCTACCGCCGTAACGTATGTTGCCTGTGTCTTTGCTATAAATACTTTCATTAATTTTTCTGTTAAGTTTCCAAAGAAGAAACTGCAATGTTATCGGTCCTGATCTAGCATCTCGGCTTCAGTCTGTTTCCTACTGCCATAACGTATGTTGCCTGTGTCTTTGCTATAAATACTTTCATTAATTTTTCTGTTAAGTTTCCAAAGAAGAAGCTGCAATGTTGATCTGATGAGCTTTCCTATTTGCTGCCTAGACTTTATGAATTCAAGCGCAGTACTCGATTGGCGGCAAGGTCTCATCATTTCACAGCAGAAATGGTCAAATGTGACCTTAATTTCTAGAATAACAGTTTCTTCTCTCGCACTTTTCTTTTGTGGGACTCTCTTCCGGTGTACTGCTTTCTAGTCAACTTTGATCTTCAAAGGTTTATATGCAATATCAATCGTTATATTATGACTTCTTCATTCCTGTTTTTTTTTTATTGTTCTCTCTCCTTAATAGTAATTTTTTACTCATCTTCTTTCACACTAAGTAAGCCTTTGCGTCTTAGTGGATTTATTGCTTTACCTGGGGTGAAAAAAGTTGTATAAAGCTATGACCGACCACACCCTGAAGAGACAGAGCACATTAAAGAAGTAAACATTCGTCCATTGTCGTCCATTTTCAAAGAAAGAAAGTTATCGGGAGAAAGTCACTGGGGCATTTATGCTGTTAAATGTCCGGAGTTGGAAATTAATGCAGTTTCAGATCCCGTAGTAGTGGAATATAATTTAGTAAGAGATTTTAGGTATTTAACAAGTGTGCACCAAGATTAAAACAAATGTTCTTGATGGTGGGTGACCGCGGTTTGAACCTCCAAAATTGCTACTCGCTTTTTGCCTTTTAGAGTAACAGAGTATTGTTGTGTTGTCCATCATCGACTAACGTTATATAGAAGGGTCATCGTTCATTTGTGTTAAAATATCCATATATGGCACTATACACCTGGAGACCTGGCAGAACCTTTACAAGTCCCATCAAAGATCAAACGAGTTATTCTAGCAAGGCAAACTCACAAAAAGAAACAAGTGACATTCAATAACCATTCTATTTCATCAACATCAGGTCTAGAATTCTTCTTGGATTCTCCTGACTCGTTCCTTCCAACCATCTCTGTCAGACAGGTCCTTCAGATGGCATCCGACCGATCTTTTGCTGCGCAATGAGTTCCATAGGAGGATCCCAATCAAAGGTTCTGACATACTTCTCCAGGAGTGACAAGCTAGCCGTAAGTCTTCTCTCTTAGCGAAACTGAGGTAGGAGGAAGGTGTCCATACATATATTTTTTTTTTGTTGGGTGTTTCTTCCAGCTGATATCCAATGCAACTCATAACATCCTTGTGCATGTTCTGTCAAGTGAGGCTTTTTAGTATTTAGTCAGCGTGTTGTCGAGCCGAACAGCAAAACTGATTCTACCGTAGTCTTAAAGAAATTCCTCTTAAGATTGTCAGAGAGAGAGAGAGAGGACTTCCATATGGTGCTCAGGACGTCAATTTACGGATTTTGATGGCTCACTCCGTTGACTGGATGTTGCTCCCGAGGCAAAGAAATTCCTGAACGGATTTGATGCTGTTGCTTTTTTTCAACTTAATTTCTCCTTCGATTTAGTAAAACATATTTAAATGAAAAATTACTATCTAAATATAGTATACAATATATATATATATATATATATATATATATATATATATATATATATATATATATATATATATATATCCCTGATATTGAGCACTTTAACTCATAAATATGGCATACCTTAAAACTATATTTTAAATGCGCCCTTCCCTGACCACTAACTCGTGCATTTCGTCTGACTGAAACATTGAAATGGATGAATTCTGTATTAATTTTTCAACGGCTGTCACGGTAATATAAGACTGATGAATATTTTGTTAGCTGAAATAGATCTATCCCCCATATGAGGTAATTCTGGATTTTGTTGTGTAATACATATATATATATATATATATATGTATATATATATATATATATATATATATATATATATATATATATATAATATATATATATATATGTCATTGTGACGCGAGGAGGGTTACTGGGCATGAAAGAGAATCAAAGGACAATAAAAGAACAGATTTCTGGAAGATAAAATATAGCGATTGACCCTGCATTTAAATGTTTGAAGGAGATAGGCTGCCGGAGAATGAAGAGATCGGAAGAGGATATCACAGGCAAATTAAAAAATAAGAAAAAACGCGAGAAAATAAAATATTTAAATAGAAATTACAGTTATATCTAGCTATTTCAACAATAAAACAATGAGACCTAATTGCCAATCCAGTAGTACGTTCACATTCATGCGGTCGAAGTAAAAAGTAAGAGAGCTCATTAGAACAAACGCCATGAAAATAATTATGGAGAAGACGGGGGAAAATCCACGCCACGGCGGTGGAAAAGTGATTAAAATCGAGATGGCAAAGCAGGACCAATTGTATTTTTCCAGTTTTTGAATAAGCTGGAGTCCATCGGGATCGAAATTGTGTCTAGTTTATGTTTTTGCTTAAATAATTTCGATTTCCTCAGTCATTATGAAGAACTAGATGCTTCACAAAACTCTGAGGGCTGCATCCTTGTATGTTTGGAACGATGCAATCTAAATGACAGATATACACGTATCATATAAGTGACGTCAGGTGGAAACAACAAAGACCAGGTTGTAGCCAACAAAATCTTGTCTACCATACTGAAAACACAAAGTTGATAATGAATGAAACGGTCGAAAGTAAATGAACAAAAAGCAGAGGAAAGATATGAATTTGGAGTGTTTATTCAAAGTATTTTATCAGTTTTTACATCTTTTAGGCTGAAAGAAAGAAAAGAGGACTGAACTGTTATGTGATATCATTTCTACTATGTGACAGTGAAAGCTAAACAATCTCCTCGAAGATGTAGAAGTGACTTGAAGCAACAGAAATATGGTTCAACAGAAGGATGCTGAGGATACCATGGATGAATATGAAAGCAACAATGGTGTTTCACAGAAAATGGGAACAAAATAAACTTACACACCAGGCAGTTGAAATTTGTAGAGCAAATAATGAGGAAAATATTATTTACTTTAGAGATTTCAGTATATATATATATATATATATATATATATATATATATAATATATATATATATATATATATATATAATTATTTATTTAAAAAAATTTATAACATAAATATGTTATAAAATCACTACAAAAATAGCTATGGCACTCTTTTAAGAATAGTAATTGTTGGTTATTGGAATTCATTCCGTATACACCAATTATATATATATATATATATTGATAAATTTACATTTTTTTCCTCGCCGTTAGCATGACTCGTGGTTTCATGCACAATGCAATCTTCGGGTGCAGGCGTTGTGCCCTGAGTCGTGCTACCGGTGAGAAAAAAATGTATAATTTTTCATATATAATTTATAGCTCTCTTATATTTCATATTTATTATATATATATATATATATATATATATATATATATATATATATATATATATATATATATATATATATATATATATATATACAGGGTGACACAAAAAAAATGGGAACTTTTTAACAATCCAATAAAACCAAGAGTGATCGAAGAAAAATATTTTATTCATAGTAATTCAAACATTAAAACAATGCAATTTTCATTTATTAAATATTACGTCCTGTAGATGGCATCCTCCTGAACGAATGCATTCTTGAAATCTGCTGTTGAGATTCCTCATTGACTGCTGCAACATCTCAGCTAGGATACTGTGAATTTCATCTTGAATTCTAAATGGCGAAATGTTTACTTGCTCAAGGTCACTGTCTCGCAGTGTTGTAACTTGCTCATGTCTGGCAATACGCACTTCAAAAGTTTTGTTTTGTTTTTTTGGGTCACCATATATATATATATATATATATATATATATATATATATATATATATATATATATATATTACATCTTTGATTGATTGATTTGCTTATCAACCCCTTGCAAATTATCTAAAACCAGAAAATATTTCTAGATTGTGGGTATTTGGGGAGTAGGAGATAATAATGATTCAGTGATAAAAGTCTTACTATTTAACCCATATCTGGGGAGAAGAAGTGGATTCACACTTTTTCCTATATTATTTGCGTGTAAGTGACTATAAAGAACCGAATTGGAATAGGGACTCGACTCTTCGATATACAACTCCGAAGGATTATCCATTACACTAGCCACATATCCAAGCTTACAGAACCTGTTATTCCCAAGCAGTCATCCATGTAGGCACTGACCAGGCTCGACTCTGCTTAACTTCGGTTACTGTACGAAAACCGGTGTTACGGCTGTAAGCTACATATTAAAGGCAAGACGGACAAACCTTAATAAAATCTACAAAATTTTGGATGCTATGTAGAGCATCCTGAAGGGATCAAACATATAAAAGAGGAAGATTTTTTTCCTTATGTGTTTTTCTATGATTATAGCATGTGAGTTTTACGGCATTTAGTCGTTTCAGTTTATCTAGCTTATCTCGCAGGCTGTTAACGCAGTAGCAAGTTCAGTTCCTTTCAGTCTCTACAACTGACGTCTTTCAGACTAAGCTAAGGTTATTAAATAACACTATGCATATGACACAAACATGTTCTTTCGCTCTACTAAACGTCGGGCTTTTCAAAACGAGACACGGCCGCGTCGATACGGAGGTGGGTACAGAAAAACAACAAAATGATCTTTGCTCACATTAAAAAGTGGGCGCTTTCAGTATTCAAATAACACCATTTTTTTTTTTTTAATCTTTTATTTTCAGTCTTAACGTTTGCATCTGCACACCTCTACCGATTTCAAGGTGCTCGTACGGGCGTGGAAGTGCAGACAGGTAATTGTCGAACGACAAATTACGAGGGGTAGAGGAAGTGGCCGATAACCATCAGCTCTCATCTTTCTCGCTCTTTCTCTTTCTCTCTCTCTCTCTCTCTCAATCGCTTTCTGAACTGCTTTCCTCTCTCTTTTTCTTCACTTGCATTTATTCTTTTGTCCTCAATCTCTCTTTTTATCCTCTTCTATTCCTCATCCACCGTTTTCTTCTTCCTGTCTGCGTTTTTTTTCCTTTATATCATGTGTCTGTATTTGCGCGTAATGATTACGTCACTAACTGAAGTAGTCAGGTGCGTCGAACTACATACTTTGAATGGTTCCTTTTAAGAGACAGTTTTTAAAGCGTATGATTTTAAAGGAAGATTTTAAATGGGACAAAGAAAGAAAGAAAGAAAGAAAGAAAGAAAGAAAGAAAGAAAGAAAGAAAGAAAGAAAAGGTGAAGGGACAAATAAAAGAAGGAAAGAAAGAATGATGAACGAAAAGAAAGAAAGATGTTAAATGGGAAAAAAGAAAGAAAGAAAGCATCAACGAATTAATAAAAGAATGAAGAAAAGAATGATGAACGTAAAGAAAGAAAGAAAAAGATTAATAAGTCGTTAAATGGTACAAAGAAAGAAAGAAAGAATAGTTAAATAGAAAGAAAGATTAGATAAAATAGAGAAAGAAAAAGAAATACATAAATAGATTAAAAAGTTGTTAAAAGAGACAAAGAAAAGAAGAATGAAAGAAAGAATGAAAGAAACAAATGATGAAAAGGAAAAGAAAGATTTATAAAATTTCAACAGGATAAGAAATAAAGATTACATAAATAAAAGAAAGAAAGATAAAAAGAATAGATCGAAAGAAAGAAAGAAAGAAAGAAATCATATTTGAGATAGAGAGAATTATACAAATGAAAAACAAACGAACGAACGAAAGAAAGAAAGAACGAAAGTGTTTGAGCTTTTCGAGAAGGTAAACGTGGACGATATTTTATCATTTCTAAAAATCGTCGGCCTCTACAAGAAAATATAATCAGAAAAGAATAACAATAAAGCAAAGTGTTTTATAATAAAAAAAAAACATATCTACCAGACTATTGATAAAAAAAAATCCCTACTTGCAGAAATAAAACTAAGAAACCGGATATGTAGAAAATAAATATTGCCCGAAATTCTTTATTAAAAGAAAGAATAATTCGAGCAATGGAATTGTCTCTCGACAGAAGCCACCTTTGCAAAAGTGTCAACGGAACATCATTTGGTATTATTACAAAGATTAATTTCCTACTCACACATATTAAGAGAGATTTGGGGATTCATCAGCAATGCGTATCCACTACCAAGATTCGAACCCGGATTGTAACGATATGACGCAAGAGTCACAATCACTGAACCAACGGGTCTCGGCGAGAGCGACACAACAAACCAGACTTGATATAGCACTAGGTCTTCACAAATTCTGTTGTGTAACTAAGTCTGGTTTGTTACCTCTCCGGCACCGAGTCCCGTTGGTCCAGTGATTATGACGCTTGAGTCATATCGTTACAATCCGGTTTCGATGCTTGATAGTGGATGCGTACTGCCGATAAGCCCCCAAAGCAGGACGAAATGGCATTTTTGATTAATTGAGTTGATTACTTAATTACGACGGTGTTTTTAATGGCATATTAGACCATACTTTTATTCACAAAATGTCTTAGAAAACATCTTGAAGCTTATATGCAGTGTAAGTATCTCTAAAACCCAGGAAATTTTCTCCGGATAATAACTATGAAGGTTTGTAATTCGTCTTAATCCATAATACCCAAATAATAAACGTAAATATAAGGTTTTATATGCCGACGAATACGATAGATTGTCACTAAATATACATTTTACGTAAAATTAAGTCGACTAATATACAAATTCAAAATTAAATCAACTAACGTTTCATAAAGCATGCATATATATATATATATATATATATATATATATATATATATATATATATATATCTTATGCACTGTTACATTAGAACATGCACATATCCACTACAAAATTGTAAATTTGTGTTTCAACGTCAAAAAAAAGGAAAACCTTTTTTAAACGTCTCATCAGGTGTTCTTTTTTACTTTGAAACAAAAATGTACAATTTTGTAGTGGATATGTGCATCTACTAACATAACACTGCATAAGATAAATAAATATTTACGGCTCTACTTTATGTATTGAGCACTATTTCTAAATTAATGGTTTGAACGCTGCAATCCTACTGTTCGTCTCCTTCACTTTGATATATATATATATATATATATATATATATATATATATATTGGACTCTACCATAGTTTTCGACGTATGAGAGTCAAGCAGCTTAGTTCTTAGAGCCAACTGTCCGACTACCTACAAATATCATTTGATTATAGTTAGTGAAAGCTTGTGCAGAACCAAGAACCGACGTACCGTATGACACAAGGCCTGCGCAGGTTTTGAATTCAGAGGTATCTTTCTTCTAGACTGTTCGCCACCCAAGGCTACAGGACCCTGTTTGTGCTGCTATTTAATCAAATGGGGGGTAGAAGAAAAGTATTCCTATATTTCCAATGTACCTAAGTAAATGTAATGAACTCAACTGGAATTCGAACTCGGCTCTTCGATTCATATATATATATATATATATATATATATATGGTTTGATCACACCTTTCAGATCAACGGACAACTTGCCAGAAGAAATAAGACAAGGAAAAATCTCGAAGAGGAAAGAAAAAAAGAAGACCAAACGACAAATACCTACTTACTCAATAAACCAAAGTGCTCAAGGCCTTGATAGAGCAAGGAAGCTTCAAGACTGCCATACTTAACAAAGGAGATCCCCAGATATTACTCGATTTTCACGCCCTTGCGATCTTCAGACGAGCAGAACGTGAAATTCGCGCAAGCGTGCGTGCGTGCGTGTGTGTGTGTGTGTGTGTGTGTGTGTGTGTACTCTTTTATAAATCTCTAATCAGCCAATGATATCAACCAATTCCACTATGCAACAGCGGTCCCAAAAAACTACAATGGATATAAACAACAGAGCATCTGTGAAAGGACAATACGTTTGATCTTGACGCAGAAGGGCTGAAGATGGCCCTGCCGGGTGCTACACATTTCAGACAAGAATAAGAAACTAATTCTGCAATTCACTTCTTCTATGTACCGCAACTCTTCAGAACATGAGCGAACATGGCTCTCCATAACTTCATATCTCTTGTGGCCCTAATCAGTGTTTTAGTTTTTATACTATCCTAAACCTCTCATTGTTCCGTAATCCATTTGCACAAGTTCATCTGGTAGGTTAATCGCTGTCTTTCTCTGTCTTTCTTGCACTGTGAGTGTTAAACTTACCACGTTCTCCTTCCTCAAAGTATGTCCATTAAATTGCAGCTACCGCTACCTGATTCTGACTATAAATGTTTCCCGTTTGGTTTAAGACTTCGTTGTTGCTTACTCAAGTCATTCGTGAAATTCCCAACATCCTTCTGTAGAACCATATTTCTAATGTTTTTAGTTTTATTGTCATCTATGTAGAGATTACCCAGCATTTACTGTCATATAAAACAATAGATATCACATAGTAATCCAACACTCTTTTCTTTGTTCCTAACGTTTTTATTATTTCCTGTTTCTCAGCTATTTGCTTAACTTTTGGAGGGAATCTTTTCCTTGTCCAATACGTGTTCGGATCTCGATGCCACATTTTCCATCCTCAGTTAAAACACTTCCCAGATATTTAAGCATATATATTCGCTTGATGTTAACATCTCCAGTATGTAACTCGCATTTTAGTCACTTCTGTCTCCTAGCAGTTGATGGTCTGTCCTTTTTTCTTGATGAGAATAGAAAAGTGTACAATTCTTTTCTTCTTATTTGCCGCGTCCTTTCAGGACGTAGGCGATCATAGCTCTCCACATTACCCCTATCCCTTGTAGCTCTCAATAAGTTTCGTCACTCTGCTCCACCTCCAGATCACGTTCTGCTATCCACTTGCTTAAGCCCGCCAGGTATGTCATGCGTTGCTTTCCCTTGTCTCTCTTTCCCTCTATTCGACCTATGAGTATCAGATTTTCCAGGCCCTCTTTTCTCATTACGTGTCCCAGAAACTTCAGCTGCTTCTTTCTGATGTTAAGTATAAGCCTCCTCCTTGTTTACATTCTCTCCAAAACCTCATCGTTGCTCACACGCTCGGTCCATGATATCCTTAGCATCCTTCTGTAGAACCACATCTCTGTCGCCTCGCATCTCTTCTTCATCTTTGAGGAAATCGTCCAACATTTGCTGCCGTAAAGACAGATGTCACGTAACAGCTCAATCTTGTCTAGTAATACTCTGACCAGCTTTTGGAATGCGTCCTTGGCCATCCCAATATGTCTACGGAAGCTTGAAAAACGTGGGCTGGTTTCATAGGCCTCCTTTCTCCAGATGGTATAATGGTCTTGTATTAACGGTTCAATCTCTTGATGGTGATCTGATGGTATGGGGAATATTTACCTGTCATACACTGTGATCCTTGGTAACAATAAACTGTTACTTAAATGCTGCAACCTGCCGAGGTATTGTGGTTGGCCACGTGCCTCTTTTTATGATCACAGTGAACCCATCCATCGTACAGGACAACCAATCGTATCACAAATCAAATATAGTGGCAGGTTTATGGAACACACCAGTAGGTTTGTTGTTTTAGATCCGTCTCCACAGTCACCGGATATCGATTCCATAGAGCACCTTTGGATGCGGTGGAAAGGGAAATGAGTATCTCGAATATACAACTAACTAATATGTGAGATGTCATAATAACAGCAGGGACCACAGTTTTGAAATAGTCCTTCCATAACATTGTCGAATCCATGCCAAGAATTGAGGTGGTACTTTTTTTTCTTTTTTTTTTTTTACAATGTCCACTCTGTACCAGGCCCAAGAGCCACTCGTGGTAGACGGTTACAGAGTGGCGATATGTGGAGAAGATAACGGTTAACCCTAGACTTGAACAGCGTAAGCTTGTAGTGAT
>OZ010595.1:84735061-84742561 GCA_963932145.1 Acanthosepion lycidas | reverse complement strand
GGATAAAATGCTTCGAAAATAAATAATAATTTATTTCTTTATTTAAAATGTTTATTTGTAATATTCTGAACTATATATATATATATATATATTATGAGTATCTATATGTATCATATAACAATCTTAAATCTAACTTGGGAATGTTGCCACAGCACAGGTGTTTAGTCACATTGGTTATGACGAATTTAATGATTTCGGTCCATACGGGACGGTAGACGTGTGACAGACTAAACTAAAATTAAAGACTCTCACGCCACAGTGTTATGTTTAGGCAACTAATGTATTGTAGTACGCCCGCTCCTGACTGGGGTCACCACATATGAGGACTAAAATCAACTACGTAGATAACTATATACTTAAAACCAGTAATAAATAAGACAAAATCATTAATATATATATTAGGTTGGTGCAAAAATAATGACGTAATAATGTCGTGGAAAAAGCTTTACTTGTAACGCGTTTCGTACTCCTAGAAATGTCATCTGCAGTAAATATATGGCCCTGGTTCTTACATTTCAGTATTCAGAATGTGGGATATCTACTAACAAAAGTAATGAAAGTAAAAAGACTCTGAATGTAATCGACTAGATACAAAAAATACATTCTAAAAAAATTCTATAAATTCCCATCATTCCTCATTTGTGCGCATGTGTAGTCGGATGAACATAATAAATTTAGTCAGATTAACTCCTAAAGGACGAAACGCGTCACAAGTAAACTTTTCCACTTTTGCTATACAATTTCTATACTTATATATTTCTTATACTTATATATATATATATATATATATATATATATATATATATAGAGAGAGAGAGAGAGAGAGAGAGAGAGAGATTTTTTTCTTTGAAATGCTTCACCATTGATCTGCCGTATTTAGAAAAGAAGATCATATATATATATATATATATATATATATATATATATATATATATATATATATATGTCCCAGATGTCATCCGGAAAGTTTGCACGTAGGATCTGTTCATTTAAATTAACAGTACTAAACGACTGTACATTTTTACCAAAAACAAAATAATTTCATGCCTGAAGATGACTGAATGTACAGTCGAAAGTACTTGCGTATTTAAGAAAGACCTTATGCAGGTTATGATTTAAAAAAAAAACAAGGATCATAACATTCATCGAGTGATTAGTAAGTTAATGCATGTTTTAATTTGTTAGCGAAGGGATTTCGCGATTTTTTATCATTAACTTTAGTAATTTACTTTTTATATGTATGATTTATTGTAATATAAATTGAACTGCACCACATATTTGATATATATATATATATATATATATATATATATATATATATACAGTGTAACCCGGATATAAGAGACCCGGATTTTAGAAAAACCCTGATATAAGAGAGATTTTTCTGGTCCCAAATTAGAGCCTGACTTAATGTATATAAATTAGAACATACCCGGATATAAGAGAAACCCGGATATAAGAGACTTCTCCAGACCCGACAACTTTCTTATATCCGGGTTACACTGTATATATATATATATATATATATATATATATATATATATATATATATATCAAGTCGTTCTAGAACCTCATCAGATTTACGATTTTTTTCATATATGACAAGCTCCAAGAGTTTAGATAAGGAAATAACTAAGAAAATATTCTGAGCCACTTATCATACACCTACCATATTTTACGAATGTAAAAAAATGACATTTTAGAGATCGAGCCACATAACTTATGACTTTATTTCAAAATGGTATTTAATTTTAAATCAATAAAATTCAAATACTTTGATTTTCTCTTTGCAGATAACCCCGCCCCCACTCAATCAATAATACTTAATTACAGGCGATTTTCAACTGAAAAATTGGAGCGACTATTGTTTGGTATGTGTATGTTTCAATTCTTGCTTTTTGTACCATATAAAAATAACAGGAAGAGGAAAAAGAACGTTTTAAGCAAAAAATAATATTGTCTTCATCGATAATAATTTATGATTATTGTAAGGCTCTCATTTTTTTTTTTCATCACATAAATTGCAGCCCCTCATAAATAAGTCGTTACTTTTTTGAGTGTGATTGCTTGGACTTCGTAAGCAAATAAATCTCGTTTGCGCCCCGCCAACATCGGTTGCAGGGATCACGATAATGTCCTTCAAAGTACTTGTTTGCATTTTTTCAAAACTTCCTTATGTCTCTTATGCCTCATCCATAATATTCTCAGTAATCTTCTGTGGCATCAAGTTTCCTGTTAATCTCTGAAGAAAATTGTCCATCATTCACTGCCATAGAGCCGGACTGATATTACATAGCAGTTCATCCTTCGTTTTTCGTTCTTCTAACAAAATTGTCCTGTTTCTAATACTTTGTTTTTGTTGTTCTTGTTGTTCTTGTTCTTTTTCTTCTTCTTCTTCAAATTCTTCAATTTCTTCAAATTCTTCTTAAAATTCTTAAAATTGTTCATATTCTTCTTCTTCAAATTCATCATCCTATACTTCAAATTCTTCTTCAAATTTTCTCTTTTTAAATTCTGCTTCTTCTTCAAATTATTCCTCTTCAAATTCTTCATCTTCAAAATCTTCATCCTATGCTTCAAAACCTCTTTCAAAATTCTCTTCTTAAATTCTCCTTCTTCTTCAAATTCTTCTTCAAATACTTCCTCTGAAAATACTTCCTATTCAAATTCTACTTCTTCAAAGTCTTCTTCTTATTCTTTATTCTATACTTCAAAACCTTCTTCAAAAATCACTTCTTAAATTCTCTTTCTTCTTCAAATTCTTCTTCAAATTCTTCTTCTTCATATTCTTCATCCTATACTTTAAATACTTCTTCAAATTTCTCTACTTAAATTCTCTTTCTTCTTCAAATTTTTCGTCTTCAAATTCTTCTTCAAATTTTTCATCTTCAAATTCTACTTCTTCAAATTCTTCTTCAAATTCTTCATCCTATACTTCAAATACTTCTTCAAATGTCTCTTCTTAAATTCTCTTTCTTCAAATACTTCTTCAAATTTCTCTTCTTAAATTCTCTTTTTCTTCAAATTTTTCTTCAAATTCTACCTCTTCAAATTCTTCCTCTTCGAATTCTTCTTCTTAAATTCTTCATCCTATACTTCAAATACTTCTTCAAATGTCTCTTCTTAAATTCTCTTTCTTCAAATACTTCTTCAAATTTCTCTTCTTAAATTCTCTTTTTCTTCAAATTTTTCTTCAAATTCTACCTCTTCAAATTCTTCCTCTTCAAATTCTTCTTCTTAAATTCTTCATCCTATACTTCAAATACTTCTTCAAATGTCTCTTCTTAAATTCTCTTTCTTCAAATTCTTCTTCAAATTCTTTGTCTTCAAATTCTTACTCTTCAAATTCTTCCTCTTCAAATTATTCATTTTCATATTCTTTTTTTCAAATTATTCTTCTTCTACAAGTTCTTCTTCGTGTCCCATCAGAACATAGGCGATCATGGCTCTCCAAAACATCCTATTTCCTCGTAGCCTTCAGCATTTTCTATCCTTTAATAAGACTCACACTTTCTCTCAGTATACCCTGAGAGGGTTAAATTTTCTAAACACTCCTTCCTCATTTTGTTTCCAATAAAGTTGTCTCTATCCGATTCTGAGTAGAAGTTGTTTTTTTAATTCCCATTTTCTCTAAGATTTCCGTCTAAGGAATTCTCAATATCCTTCTGTAGAACCGCATTTCTGCTGCTTCTAATTTTAGCCTCATCTGTGTGGACATTGTCCAGCATTCACTGCTATATAAGAGAATGGATAGTAATCAAGCACTCTTTTCTATGGGTTAAATAGTAAGACTGAAAAAGTCATTGTTATTCTCAAATATTGTTAATTCAATATCACTTGCAAAGAAAATATTCTTACAGCGCAAAATATGTTTCAACTTTTAATAACCCATATAGGGTTGATAAACCATAAAAAAAAATTCTTATTGAATTACTTTTTACAATCCAATCACTATTCTTTGTAGCTAGCACTTCAGCATTTTTGTCTTTTCGCTATTACTCTAGGTAGAGTCCATGGTTAAATACCAAATAAAAGGCAGAAGTACCCAACTAACAGAATCGACAAAGTTCGTAATCAACAATAAAAAGAAAAAGAAAAGAACGGGGCAAAAAATAACTTAAAGCAAGCAAACAATACATGCAAGGCAAAGCAACAGTAATATGGCAATAAATTCACAAATTAAGAATTGATAGTTGACACAGAATAGCAAATTCGGATAACCGAACGTAGAGTTTTGACTTCAAGACAAGACACACCGAGAAGTAGAACCAAAACTCCCCATTCCTGTTCTGCCATCCATTTACACTTGCTTGTTAGACAGATTATTCACTGTTTACCTTCATACCTCTTAACTTCAGTCTAACCTGTGAGTGTCAAATTTTCCAAGCTCTCTTTCCTCATATTTTCATGAATTTTTAACTGTCTCTCTTATTTTAATGTGCCAGAATTTTAAGGTAGAGAAAGGTGTGTGATTTGCCTACTTCACCATTTAAACCAGGTGTTTATGTGGCCTTGTAAAATTGGACGTTGGCAGTAATGTTCCAAAGTCGTAGGTTTTTTCTTGAAGTTTCCTTCTTTTGGGTAGTTTACAAGCTAAGTGTGTGAGTCTGCTGATTTTTCGAAGGAATATTTAATCAAACATGGCTGAACTGAGTAGATTGACGTTGTGTTCCTAATTTTATCACGAACGATGGTATTTAATGTTTTAACTTTGGAAGTCTCACAAGGTTTTATCTTTCAGCTTTTCAGCTCATTACCATGTGAGACATTCAGTGACAAATGCAAATGTGTATGTAAAAAGATTTTCGTTTTGTGAGCTAGTCTCAAAATAATTAATAATCAAGTTTACTAATAATGATTAATGACTGAAAGAATTCGTAGATAAGTAAGTAAAAGAAAGCAAGAACAAAGGACTAATTATTATTTATAAGAAGACAGAGTGTACAAGAGAGCCGGCTGAAGATGGTAGTTGCTCATTGGAAACATCAGAATCAAGTAAGTAGAAAAGCTTAACTATCTGGGTAGTGCAGTAACAGACGACAAAAAATCTGATAGAGATATCTGAAGGAATAGAGTAAGATGCCTTCCGGAAGATAAGCGAAGTATAAAGACATATAAGAAGATAGATAAAGAGATATGAAAAATACATTAGTAACAACGTTGTAACCTAGAAAAGGTTACTGCATGTTGGAAATGAAATGTTAATTTTTATAACATCAACAAAATACAATACTCGCCAGTATAATGACTATTAACATTTTATGTATTATATATATATATATATATATATATATATATATATATATATATATAATTTATTCGAAAATTATAAAATAAATATGTAATAAAATCACTACAAAAATAGGCATTTTGTTCCAACTATTCTGGTGTCTTATCAAGTGATGGTGCTGTATATGTAGTTATATATTTGCTCTACTCTGTATTGAGCACTCTTTTAAGAATAGTATTTTTTGGTTATTGGAATTTATTCCGTATACAACTATCCTATACTTGTATATATATATATATATATATATATATATATATATATATATATATATATATATATAGTAGCAGTAGTAGTATTAACTGTATTATATATATATATATATATATATATATATATATATATATATATGTGTGTGTGTGTGTAGCAGCATTACCTCTATTATATATATATATATATATATATATATATATATATATATATATATATATATATATTACCTTTAAATTTATTTGTGACATGTCAATCTCCGAATTTGAATAAAAAAAAAACATGGAATACATATAACAATTCTGGATTTTTTTAAGTTTTCTCTCGGGATTAAAATGAAAATAGCATCCGAAATTCAATATGTAATTTATTTTTGATTTGATGTTTCTGCTATTTATCTAAAGATTCTTGACATAATCGAAATATGAATCTGCAATGTTATCGGTCCTGACCTGGCACATCTGCTTCAGCTATTTCTCACATTTATAATATATATAATTTTATTTCTTTGCTTTTTCAATAAATATTCTTCATTTCCGTTTTTTACTTTTTTTCTTTTTTTGACATCTTTCCTTCATGAACGTAAGCATAGTCCTAGATTTGCAGCTCAGTCTCATCATTTGACTTGTGAAATTGCTGGATGCAATCGTATGTTCTAGTCTTTCTCTAGTTCTAGTTTCTTCTCACGCACTTCTCGCCTGTGGAACTCACTTTTGGCTCCTTGATTTTTTGGCAATTACGACTTTACAAAATTTATATGCAACATTAATCCTCATTTTCTACGTTTTTCTCTAATCGTTTATTTCACTTTTTCCTTAATAACGTTTTTCTTTCAGCTTCTTTCACTCTTAGTAACCACTTGAGTCTTAGGGACTTTATCGCCTTGCTTGGGGTAAAATAAAAAAAGTCATCGATATTAGAAGAACTAGTTAATCCCTGTGACATAATCATGGGATTTATTCGATTTTTTATATTACATTAGACTTTTCGAAAGAATTTATTACTACATTCATTCCTTTAGGCAGGATAAGAGTAACTATTACCTAATCGTACTATCGAATTTACGTGTGTGGTAATGGTTATAGAAACGGAAAGTAGAATCAGCGAAGCGAGTTCAAATTTTGGGCTAGTGTCTTGTATTCGCTTTCACAAAAATGCACATGGGAAAGACATAAATCTGTCATGAATTCTCCAGCTCCCAACAAAATAGTAGAGTAGATTGGACTCTCTAGCTATGGATGGCGACCTGCAAGAATATTGCCAACTGAAAAACATTCCACTGTCCTCACCCAATAATACATGGCAATTAACTGAAAATGAAGAAAAATCAGCGAAATGTCTTGATTGTCGACGTCTTGAAGGGACAATACACGAATTGAAACCTCAAGATACAATCCTAAAATATATATTTGTTCAGAATATGAAGCCAGATAAAGAAGTCCGAAGAAAGTAATTCATTGTAAAATTATTTAGGATGCTAAAATCGACGATATCGTGTTTGACTTGAAGAAACACCTGAATGTGAATACAAAATATTTTTGCCGAACTTTTAACGTTTTACTGTAAAATAGCGGTAAATAGATGATGAATACATGTCTTGAATGCCAGCCATTCTTGAAGAAAAACTCAAGATTGAAACTGGAGGATGACTGAAAACTTCGTGAAACAGTTTAACATATTTCAGATATCCGTTCTGAAAATCTGGTTGGTCCTGCAGAAGCCTTCACTGGAAAAATTGGATCATATATACGAAACATATATATATATATATATATATATATATATATATATATATATATATATATATATATATAAGAGAAAGAACAAATGTAGTAAAAATCGGCAGTTGGTTGAATTTATTTTTTTAAAAGTGCTCAATACAAAGTAGAGCAAAATATTATTATATTTTTTATTATAAGAGATTATAATAAAAAAAATTGAAATCGCTACACAAATGCCTTCATGTTTCAGTACTAAGTTTGTACTTCCCCAGGCGATGGTAG
>OZ010595.1:84682561-84727561 GCA_963932145.1 Acanthosepion lycidas | reverse complement strand
GATCTGTTCATGAGCGGGAATAGTGCCGAGAGGGTTGCTTTTTAAGTGCGAAATGATGATACAACCAAGGCCTATTTTTGATAGTCACATCGAGATACTTGGGAACGACTTCAATCAAAGACCTTCCGTGCGGACTCGGTTCTCCGATCTGAAGGTGTTTCTAACAACCCCCCCCCGCCCTGCAAGGTAACACGCTGTTTTTTTTTATCTAAAATTGTCAGCATATAGCGACTATTTGGTTGTTATGCATGTGCCCGGTATACCCTTTCAGACTGGGGGTGTCATGACTGATTGTATTGGGCTTCGTATATTTGTATTGAGTCTCAATTTCTCGATGTGCTGCTCTCTCAATAATAATATTAATTAATATTAATAATAATATTAATAAACAATAATGAATTATAATTAATTCTAAAAGTCATTTAGTATTTTTAGACCGTTTCTTTTTTAAGACCTGTGTACCTAAAATGAATTGGGCTTCGCTAAGCTACCAATTTTTTTTTTTATTTTTTTGTAACAAGCTTTTGGAAGACATTTTAGTATTTATTAAATCTGGTCCAGTTTATGGCCAGACAGAGGGAAGATTGTATTGCATCAATCTTTAGGGTGAAATGGGTGGGGTGGAGAAAATTTGCTATTTATTTGAAATTTAACCATTCATACTTTTAGCTTTTAACTGGGCGTGAGTGATTACTAAAGAAGAAAAAATGCTCACTTTTAAGAAAATGAAAGAAAAAGAAATGAAAAAAGAAAAAAAACAAGCGAAAGAAGAAGAAGAAGAAGAAGAAGAAGAAGAAGAAGAAGAAGAAGAAGAAGAAGAAGAAATGCATCGTTAGTTTTTCGGTCATGTAAAACTTAAGTAATTGCTTGTAGGGCAAGACCACTGGTTATCAAGTACGCCTTTTTAACCTCGTACTATTTACTCAGGAACGTAAATCATCTTTTTGTGTTTATGGGATTTATTATTTACAGTATTCGAAATTTAAAATGAAAAAGTAATTCAATATTTATTCATTTAAAAAGAAAGAAATTCATTTAAAAAGAAAAACAAAAAATCTATTAATTTTTAAATAATAAAAATAGTACTTGGGTTCTTCGCCATTAGTAAACGAAAAAGCATTAACAATTGGTCGTTCGTGCCAGCCTTGTATGAGGCTAAGCTAAGTATAGTAAAAATTGAGAGAAAATTGCTTCTTTCTTTCTTTATGCGCCGTGTCCCTTCGGGGCGTAGGCGATCATGTCTCTCCATTTCCCCCTATCCTTTATAGCTCTCAATGAGTTGTGTCCTTTACCACCCCCCAAGCTACGGACTGTCATCCACTTCCGCTAAGTCTCTCATGCATTGCTTTCCCTTGTCTCTCTTTCCCTCTAATCGATCTATGAGTATTAGATTTTCCAAGCCCTCTTTTCTCATTACGTGCCCCAGAAATTTCAGCTACCTCTTCCTGATATTAAGTATAAGCTTCCTGGCTTGTTTGCATCCTCTCCAAAACCTCATCGTTGCTCACTCGCTCGGTCCATGGTGCCCTTAACATCCTTCTGTAGAACTATACCTCCGCCGCCTCAAGTCTCTTCTTCATCATTGAGGAGACCGTCTAACATTCGTTGCCATAAAGGGGGATATACGTGACGTAGCAGCTCATTACTCTTTTCTTTGTTACCAAATAAATCCTCCTGTCTCTTCATTTTCTTAAATAACAAATTTAAGTGAAGACATATTGAGCAATCTTTTGACAAACCTCTTTTATCCACTAAGGCCCAACATGAAATCTGATAGTAAACCCCCGTTAGTATTGCTGGCCACTCGTATTCGAGGATACACGACTACTAGGGCGGTAGCCAATCCCTATCACAGATGCTTGCTCAGGCGCATTTGTGCTTATTCAACATCCGCAGAACCCACCTATGGTTTATACTGCAACTATGCTAAGCAGACCTTAGTTACAGTTTCTGGCGTGATCAATAATTTTAACAGGGCCAGGACTCGGTCACGATGACTTGTGACATCTTGCTTCCGTCTACACAATTTCATTAACATGGCTTGGGTCAAGACGTGGTATGGTTTTCAGACACTTTCCAAAGGTGCTTCACACTGGGATCGTACACTCCAATCTGATAATATCAGGAAGTCTTCTTCCTGACAAATCGACCATGCTGAGATTCGAACCCCGGTCTCATGATCAGAATGCGAACGTTCTAACGTACCATATTACCGTTAAGCGTGGGGGGGGGGTATTTCAACAGCCCATAAAAAGGTTTTCCTTAATATCTAGCAAGTGGCATTTTCACTAGGAAGCCATAGATTTCTGAATAACTGTCAAATAACTGAACGGAGTTTCTTGCTTTAGTCATAATAGTAGAGTGAATGGCACTTCGACGCGGTGTAAAGGTTAGCAAGCATCTCTCGCTAGATCAATTACAACTGAGTTGTGAGTTCGATTCTCACTGGGTGCTCCATACGTCCGGCCCTGTGTCCCACCTAACCTACGCTTAGAAAATTAACGTATCTCGCTAGATCAATTACGCCTGAATAGGCTAGAGCCATAATGCCTGAGTTGTGAGTTCGATCTTAACTGGATATTTTTTTTATGTGTCATGTCCTTTCAGGATGTACGCGATCATGGCTCTCCACCTCCCTCTATCCCTTGCAGCCCTAAACAAGTTCCTTCCCTCTGCTTTCTCCCCAGATCACAATCTGTCATCCCTCAAGTCCGCCAGGTCAGTCACGCGTTGTTTTCGCTTGTCTCACTTTCCCTCTATTCGAACCGTGAGTATCAGATTCTCTAAGCCTTCCTTCCTCATTATGTGTCCCAGAAATTTCAGCTGTCTATTCCTGATGTTAATTATTTGCCTCCTCCTTGTTGCATCCTCTCTAAGATCTCATCGTCGCTCACACGCTTGGACCACTCTTCTAAGAGTCTCTTCTTCATCTTTAAGGAAATCGTCCAATATTCGGTGCCGTAAAGAAGGACAGATGTCACGTAACAGCTCAGTGTCCTTTTCGTTGTTACCAAAGAAATTTTCCTCTCCTCATTGCATACAAGGTTGAAAGACTGGTACCTCAGGCTTTCGACCTTGTGCTACATCTAAACTAAGCATGAAAAATCACCGGTAGCTTCTACTAGGTGAAATCCTTAGCAAGTGTGTCTGAGTTACAATTGAGTAGTGAGTTCGATTTTCACTGGGTGACTCCATACTTTCGGCCTTGTGCCATATCTGAGCTACGCCTAGAAAACCATTTTGCGGGGCGTTTCACATTGACGTAATGGTTAGATTAATTACGACTGAGTAGTGAGTTCAATCCTCACTGGATGGTTTACACTCTCGGCCTTGTGCCACATCTAAGTTGCGCTTAGAAAATCATGAAGTGTCTCATTCGACAGCAATGTGGGCGAGCTGAAAAATGCGCATTTGTGTGTGAATTATAGGCAGTTTTATTTAAATGAAAGCAATATTTACATATTTTTTTGCACTTGCAAATCATTTTTTTTTTTTTACTTACATTATTTACATTACTCAGACTGTTATCCTCATCTTCATTGCCATATTCACAAAGTTTCGGCCGTTGTACGCTCCGGCCTTCTTCAGCTAAATTGAAATTTCGAACTGAACCCTGAACAATTATTTTTATTTCTTTAATGCATGTGCTATCATGAATCTTTTCAATGAGTCTATTGGAAGCTTTACCAATTAATCCGAGTGCTCTAACTACAACTGTAATTGTTGATGTCCTTTTGCGCAATCTGCAGTGACTTCTATATCAATAATGAGGTACATTTTGTCTGTGCTGTCTATAAGCACGATGTCTGGGCAATCAGCTTTGATTGTTCTGTCTGTATTATTATTATTATTATTATTATTATTATTTTCTTTGATTTCTGACGTTTACACATTTCTTTCCGGTTCCCGCCCAGGGACCTAAGGCTAGAAATGGCATCATGACACTTTCCACTGACAAAAAAAAAAAAAAAAAAAATTACATAGATAAAGCCCTTCGTAAAGTGTGGGCTGTACTTGTCAGAACAATTTTTTGTATCTCCTTGAGGCATGGACTTCCAGGAATTCCTTCAATTAGTCTACTGCAATATTTTCCAACCAGTCCTAGGGCTCCATCTACAACAGGGATTGTTGATGTTCCCATATGCCACATTTTCGAGATTTCTATTTCAAGGTCCATGTATTTTGACAGCTTTTTGAATATCTTCAAAGATACGTTGCAGTCAGCAGGGACTGCCATATCAATAAGGAGGTACCGTTTTTTGTTCGTGGTCTTTAATAACAATGTCTGGGTGGTTGGCTTTGATTGTTCTGTCAGTGTGTATTGTGTAGTCCGATAGAATTGTAACAGGTCCTATCTCTGTAACCGGGTCTGGGTGGTGTTCATACCAGTTTCTTTCAGTTTCCTTCCAGTAGAAGTTGCAAATTTTCCAGTGCAGATATTGGCCCACTCTGTCATGCTGGGTTTTATATTCAGTGGGTACCAATATCGTGCAACCTGATACAAGATGATCAATCGTTTCTGGATATTTATCACAGAAGCATTTTGGGCTGACACAATATTTTAGTATATGAGCTTGATAATTCCTAGTTAGCAAGCATTGGTCCTGTGCAGCAAGGATAAAACCTTTAGTTATTATTATTATTATTATTATTATTATTATTATTATTATTATTATTATATTATTATTATTATTATTATTCGACAAAGTGACGCTAATATTTCTCTGAATTTCTTGGATGGGGAGTTATCATTATTTGCATTAATAACATGCGGACTATTTTCCTCATATTTGCTGCATCTTGCAATGGGTATTGGGCATGTAGTTTATTCCTGAAATTTAGCGTTTCTTTGGAATTCTTTTGCCTTTAAGTTTTGATTTTCATCAATGTTTAATCTTGCATGCTTAACGGTAGATATCGTTTGAATTATTGATTTCTGGTGGATACTCATTGTTTCCAGGTCTCAACCAAAGACCTATGGTCAGAAATGACATCATGACATTTTCCACTGAGCCCTTTTTTTTAAAATAACACGTATTTTACATAGATAATGCCCTTCGTAAGGTGTGGGCTGTACTTGTGAGAACAATTTTTTTATATATCTTTGAGGCATAGGCTACCAGGAATCCCTTCAATTAGTCTATTGGGATATTTCCCAACCAATCAGAAGGGTTCAACTCCAACTGGAATTGCTGATGTCCCATGTACCACGTTTCTGAGATTTCGATTTCAAGGTCCTTGTATTTTGATGTTTTTTTTTGAAAATCTTCAAAGACCCGTTGCAATCTGCAGGAACCGCCATGTCAATGACGTGGCATATTTTGTCTTTGCAAGTCTCTAATCACGATGTCAGGGCGATTCGCTTTTATTGTTCTGTTTGCATGTATTGTAAAGGCCCATAAAATTGTTACGGGTCCTATCTCCGTAACCGGGTCTGGGTGATGTCCATACCAATTATTATTATTATTATCATTATCATTATTATTATTATTTACTTTGATTTCTTGAGTATAATTTCTTTACGGGTACCAACCAGCGACATAAGGTCAGAAATGACAACATTTTTGAAAAAAAATTAAAAATCGCACATATTTTACATAGATAAAACCCTTTGTAAGGTGTTGGCTTTACTTGTGAGTGTAATTTTTTTTTTATTTCTTTAAGTCATGGGCTACAAGGAATCCCTTCAATGAGTTTACAACTGGAATTGTTAATGTCCCCATGCGCCACATTTTTGAAATTTCGATTTCAAGGTCCTTGTAATTTGATAGTTTCTTTGAAGATCTTCAAAGATACATTGCAGTCTGCAGGGACCCATTTTGTCTTTGAGGTATCTAATCACGATGTCAGGGCGATTAAATTTAATTGTTTTGTCAGTGTGTATTGTAGAGTTCCATAAAATTGTTACAGGTCCTATCTGCGTAACCGGATGTGGATGATGTTCATACCAATTCTTCTTCTTCTTGTTCTTCTTCTTCTCATTATTATTATTATTATTATTATTATTATTATTATTATTATTATTATTATTATTATTATTTGGAAGCCCAGTATGCCGAGAAAGTGATGTTGAGTACAAATATACGAACCATATAATACCCATCATGACACCTAGTTTGATTATGACTATTACTTACTATACTTATTATTGCTATACAATTGTTGTTATTATTTGCAATATTTGTGTTTGTTGTAATTATTATTATTATTATTATTATTATTATTATTATTATTATTATTATTATTATTATTATTATTATCAAATCTGCTGTACTTATCATCATTGCAATAATCTATGATTTTGAAGATTATATTTCTGTTATTATTACTTGCATATTATTTTGATGTATTTAATATTATTATTGTTAGTAGTATTAGTATTATTATTAGTTGTCATTTTAACACTTAGTATTTGTTATATTTATTTTTTTTGAATTTCGTATTCCTACTACTACTATTATTATATTATTGCTATTATTATTTTATATACTTATTTTGTTGTAACTATTATTATTATTAATAGTAGTAGTAGTAGTATAGTAGTAGTAATAGTAGCATTAAAACTATTATCATTATTTTGTGTACTTTTTATTTTTATTACTAATAATATTTATATATTTCATTATTGCATAACATTTTTTTTATTATTTAGAAGATTTATTTTTGTTGGATTCTTCTTCTTCTTCTTCTTCTTCTTCTTCTTATTATTATTATTATTATTATTATTATTATTATTATTATTATTATTATTATTATTATTATTATTATATACTCCATACTTGTTATTTATTTTGCCATAAAGTATTATTTCTATTATTACTAAAAACTATCAGTGTTGTTAATAATAATCTACTACTATTATTAGACTGAATTATTATTATTATTAAATTAATAATTAATAATATTACTATTAATAAGATTACTATTATTATTAGATTGAATACATTTTCAATAGTATCAACTTATATATCAATACATTTTTCAACATTATCATTATTATTATTGTTAGTTAATAGTCGCACCAAATGTCTCGTGATTACTACTGTGGATTGTGTAACAATTCACTACAAATCTCCAATACTTTTTCTCTGTTTCTTCGTAGACTCCGCCACTGCTGTCGGTTTTGACAATTTATTAATTGTTTTTGTTTATTATAATTAACTGTTTTCTATCAAACATTCCAATGACAAAATTGATATTAAAGTTAATATTCATTTCTTATTATACTCTTTATTTTTTCTTATTATGAATCATGATTTCCATCATTATTGCTATTTAACATTTTAACAATAGTTTAAAAAAGATTAGACATTTATGATTGTTAGTCTTTTGCTTAATAATAATAATAATAATAATAATAATAATAATAATAATAATAATAATAATAATAATTAGAAGAAAAAGAAGAAGAAGAAGCAAATATAAGTACTACATGTTTAGTCTTTTGATTATTGTTTAAATAGTACTTTCAGCTTTTTTTTCTTTTTCTTATACTAATTAATAAATATTCAATTACTATTGGTATCATTATTATTATTAGCTATATGTACTTAATTAATGGTAGGTAGTTTTTGGGGTTTTTTTTATACTACATCAGCTTCCTGAGTAAGACGTTAAACTATATCCAATAGCAAGGCCTCTGATCAGGAGGTTTTGTGGAGCATGGAACAATCTCATAATTACTGCTGCTCCCTGTTCCCAACTATTGGCAATAGTTAACCCCTAAACTGGGGTCAAAGCACTATGAAATTGTAAAAATAGGTTTTAATACCAGCGATACTTTTTTGTTAAATAATTGTTACAAGCAATACATTTTTGAAGAAAAATTATTACCTGCAATGCATTCTTGGGAAAAAAATTATTACTAGCAATACATTTTTGGAAAAATATTAGCAACAATAAAAATCTTGTGGCATTAAATGACCCATTGAGGTTGATATGCCGTAAAACACCAAATCAAACCAAACCAAACCTAATACTACATTAAATTCTGTTGTTAATTCGTCTGCTGTCATTATTATTATTATTGATACATTAATTATTTCTTTGTTCCAATTTCAAAATCTTTAAAATGGGAAAAAGTTTACTTTCACATTTCTTTCGTAAATGTTACTGTTAATTTTTGTACTAAGTAGTTTCTCTGTTTTTCCCGTTATTATTATTATTATTATTATTATTATTATTATTATTATTATTATTATTATTATTATTATTATTATTATTACCCGTTAAGAGAAGAGCTCGATTTAAAAAAAAGAAAAAGAAGAAAAAAAAAAAAAACAGCGTTTGACAATGTTAACCTTTAACATTATCAAACACTTTACGGTATAGGCTACCAGAAATCCCTTAAATGAGTCTATTGGAATCTTTTCGAAATAATATGAGGGCTCCAAATACAACAGATATTTTTGATGTTCTCATGTGCCACATTTTTGAGATTTCGATTTCAAGATCCTTGTATTTCGATAGCTTTTTGAAGATCTTCAAAGATACATTGCAGACTGCAGTGACTGCCATATTAATAAGAAGGCACATTTTGTCTTTACTGTATATATTGACGATAAGAAGGCAATATTTTGTTTACGGTCAGTAATAACAATGTCTGGGCAATTAGCTTTATTATTATTATTATTAGTATTATATGTATTTCTTTTTTTAATAATATATTTCTTCAAGTAATGGCTCTCCCCAATTTCCTGTCATTTTAGCTCTTAATAAATTTTATCTTTTCGTTATTTCTTGTAAACCCTGTTCCGCCATTCATTTAATCATGCTCATTCTTCTTCTATGTGCTGTGTCCTTTCTGGTTGTAGGGGATCATGGCTCTCCCCAATTTCCTGTCTTTTTAGCTCTTAATAAATTTCATCTTTTAGTTATTTCTCCTTAACCTGGTTCTGCCATCCATTTAGGCAAACTCGCTAGGTATGTTATGCATTATTTTTCCCTATCGGTCTTGTCTTCAATATGTCCTGTGAATATCAGATTTTCTAAGCCTTCTTTCCTCACTATGTGCCCTCGATGTTTCAACTAACTAACTCTTCCCGATGTTAAGATTTTGTTTTTGTTTACATTTTCTCTAAAAGCTTGTCGTTACTCACATGTTCGGTCTCACGTCTCCTCAGTAACCCGCCCTCTATAGAAACCACATTTCTGTTGCTTTAAGTCTCTTCTTTATCTAGGAGGTGATTGTCTAGCGTTCCCTGTCATGTTGGGGGTCAAATATTACGTAACAGTTCAGTACTATTTTCTTTCTTTTCTTCCTGTTTCTTAATATTTAGCTTAGCTTTTGAAAGGCATCTTTCACTATTTCAATGCGACTTCGGATTTCGGTGTTGCACTTTCTGTCCTCTGTTAAAACCCTTCCCAGATGTTGAAATTGTTATTATTATACTATTTAGTAATGTACTATTTTTGCTTATGTTCACTGTTACTTTATTGCTGTATTATTATTATTATTATTATTATTATTATTATTATTATTATTATTATTATTATTATTACCATTGTTATTATTATTATTATTATTATTATTACCATTATTATTGTTACTATTTCCGTTATTATTATTATTGTTACTATTTCCATTTATTATTATTACCATTATTATTATTATGACCAACATTATTATTATTACCATTATCATTATTACCATTATTACCATTGTTATTATTATTATTATCATTATTATTATTATTATTATTATTATTATTATTATTACTATTACCAATATTATTATTATTACCAATATTATTATTATTATTATTATTATTATTATTATTATTATTATTATTAGTTTATTTCCTTTGATATCTTGTGTGTACACATTTTTTCCAGGTCCCACCCAGGGACTTAGGTTAGAGATGGCATCATGATATTTTCCACTGACAAAAAAAAACAACAAAAAAAACACCCATTTTACATAGATAAAGCCCTTCCTAACGTATCATTTGTACTCGTGAGTACAATTTTTTTTTTTTTTTTGTATTCCTTTAAGGCATGGGCTTCCAGGAATCACTTCAATGAGTCTATTGGAATCTTTTCCAACCAATCCGAGGGCTCCAACTACAACATGGATTGTTGATGTTCTCATGTGCCACATTTTTGAGATTTCGATTTCAAGGTCCTTGTATTTTGATAGATTTTTGAAGAACTTCAAGGATACATTGCAGTCTTCAAATACTGCCATATCAATAAGGAGGCACTTTTTTTTTGTTTGCGATCTCTAATAACAATGCCTGGTCGGTTAGCTTTGATACCACTTTTTTTCAGTTTCCTTCCCGTAGAAGTCACAGATTTTCCAGTGCAGATATTGGCCCATTCTGTCATGCCAGATTTTATATTGGGTGCCAATACCGTGCAACCTGATACAAGATGATCAATTGTTTCTGGGTAATTATCACAGAATCTGAATTTTGGGTCAACACAATATTTTAGTATAAGTGCTTGATAATTTCTAGTTAACAAGCATTGGTCCTGTGCAGCAAGAATAAAACCTTCCGTTTCAACTTTTAACCCTGCACTACGTAGCCACTGATGGGTAGGGGGTTTGTCTACAAGAGACAAGAAATGGCATCATGACATTTTCCACTGACAAAAAAAAAAAAAAAAATTTTTTTTTAAAATAAAGCCCTTCGTAAAGTGTGGGGTATACTTGTGAGAACATTTTTTGTATTTCTTTTAGGCATGGGCTTCCAGGAATCCCTTCAATTTGTCTACTAGAATCTTTTCCAACCAATACTAGGGCTCCAACTACAACAGGGATTGTTGATGTTCACATGTGCCATATTTTTGAGATTTCTATTTAAAGGTCCTTGTATTTTGACAGCTTTTTGAATATCTTCAAACATACATTGCAGTCAGCAGGGACTGCCATATCAATAAGGAGGCACTTTCTTTGTTTGTGGTGTTTAATAACAATATCTGGGCGGTCGGCTTTGATTGTTCTGTCAGTATGTATTGTGTAATCCCAGAGAATTGTATCAGGTCCTATCTCCGTAACCGGGTCTGGGTGGTGTTCATACCAATTTCTTTCAGTTTCCTTCCCGTAGAAGTTGCAGATTTTCCAGTGCAGATATTGGCCCACCTTGTCATGAATAATAATAATAATAATAATAATAATAATAATAATAATAATAACAATAATAATAATAATAATAATAATAATAATAATAATAATAATAATAATAATTATTATTATTATTATTATTATTATTATTATTATTATTATTTACTGCAGTTGTATATTTATACCAAATATTATACTTTCCCTGACACAGGAATTCGTTTTTTGGTTGAAAGTGGTGTAAGTCCTTATTTTAGATGTGAGCAGGCACCCGGTCCCGGGTGTTCGAACCCTGTGATTCGTGCCAGTGTTACTGGTTGCGGCCAAAATGTTCGTCTTTTACCCATATGCCTTAATAGGGGAGGATGGGTGAATACAAAATGTTTGTTGGTTATTAGTATGGACTCATGGAATACCAATTCTAACATATCACCAATTCTTTTCGCCATATCTTAGTAGATTCTGACACAACTGTCATCTAGATGGGTCATTTATTGTTTGTTTATTGTAATTAACTACTCTCTATCAAATATTATGAATATAAAACTACAATTAAATTTAATATTAATAATTATGACTCTACTTATTTTTCATTTTTATTATTTTTTTCATTATTTTTGTCATTATTATTATTCAACATTTTAATAATTGTTTGTATTTTGGTTGCAAAAAACTTGATTGATATTACTATTTTTGGCTTTTTACTTTTATGATACTAATTAATATATTTTTTTAATTATTACTGGTGTGATTACGATTAACTATATGCATTTACTGTAAAGTAATTATAAATAAATACTAATTAGTATTTCAATTTAAAAATTACTGTTATATTTAATATCAATAAATTTGTCTTTTTATTACTAAAATGAATAGCATTTTACTTCACCTACGATTATTATTATTATTATTATTATTATTATTATTATTATTATTATTATTATTATTATTATTATTATCCTTTGATTTCTGTTGTATACACATTTCCTTCCGGGTCCCAGCCAGAGACCTAAGGTCAGAAATGGCTTCATGACATTTTCCACTGATCATTTTTGTGAAAAAACTATGATCACACACATTTTGCTTAGATATTATTATTATTATTATTATTATTATTATTATTATTATTATTATTATTATTATTTCAATTACTGCTATGGTCATATGACAGACCAAGTCTCTGGGAAAACGTAAATGTTATGGCTATATTTCATTTTTTTAACATCGCTAGCATGACATGGACAAAGTTCCACTTACCAAGATAATTTTTTTGTATTTCTCTTAAGTTGGGATTTACAGGGATTTTTCAATCTATTGTTGTGTTCCTTTTTTGTCATTCCAAGTGCACCTACTATTACTGATACTATTCTAGTTTCTAATTTCTCTATTTTTCTATTTATTATTATTATTATATTTTTTTTTTCTTTGATTTCTGGCGTTTATCCATTTCTTTCGGGGTCGCGCCCCCCAGGGACCTAAGGTTAGAAATGGCATCATGACACTTTCCACTGACAAAAAAAAGAAAGAAAGAAATTACATAGATAAAGCCCTTCGTAAAGTGTGGGCTGTACTTGTCAGAACAATTTTTTGTATCTCCTTGAGGCATGGACTTCCAGGAATCTCTTCAATTAATCTACTGCAATCTTTTCCAACCAATCCTAGGGCTCCAACTACAACAGGGATTGTTGATGTTCCCATATGCCACATTTTCGAGATGTTTATTTCAAGGTCCTTGTATTTTGACAGGTTTTTGAATATCTTCAAAGATTATTATTATTATTATTATTATTATTATTATTATTATTATTATTATTATTATTATTATTATATTTCTTTTCTGTTCAGTACAATCCGTGATCGAGTCATTACCAGCGGCCTTGGATAAAGCAAGGTAATACATATATATATATATATATATATATATATATATATATATATATATATATATATATATATATATATAACTTTTTTTCTACGCTTATTTATATGTTAAATCATGCTGAACACGTTCAGTGCTTAAATTCTTTTATATTGATCCTGAGTATATTAGCAGTTCCACACAGTTTTATTATTATTATTATTATTATTATTATTATTATTATTATTATTATTATTATTATTATAGTTTATTGTATTCCAATGCTCTAATAACTGTTGGTACGTCCATTACCTTCATATTCACAACTTTCTTCAGCCTCCCTTTCAAAGTCTATGAACATATCCATGTCACTCTGTAATTTTTTTTTTTTTTTCAATAAAGTATTTTCATTGTTTCACATTCATTATCTTGTCTTCATCATTATTTTATCCTCATCTTAGTTGTTATAGTCACAGACATTTTCTTCCTTTCCCGCCACCATCTAGTGTCTATCTTAGCTGGTAAGGGCGAAATCATTCTCCTGCCGTTGTCCATAATTATAAAAAAAATTCGATACTTTTATCTCTTTTTTAGGCTTATCTCTTCCACTTAACGACTTCTTTTGGCAAGAAGTTTGCCAGCAATAACACACCTGAAGAAGGCCGGATAAATCAACATTCGAAACGTGGTGACGATATAAAACCAAGATGAGGATATTTGTCAGGAGAAATTAGTGTATACGTAGTCAATTCAAGTGATGACTTTTTACTTAGTTTACTATAATTAATTACTTACAAAATTTATTTCGGCTTACTTTTTACTATACTTATTATTATTATTATTATTATTATTATTATTATTATTATTATTATTATTATTGCAGTTGCTGTTGTTACTGATTCGCTATTATTTGATATACTTTTTATTCCTATTAATATCGCTATAATGACTATTATCGCTCTATTATTCCTGTAAATATTATTATTACTGTTATTGTTGCATTTATTATTAATTATAATAATATTGTATGCCTACTGCCTTTTTCTATACATATTATGAATATTAATCTATTATTCGTATATTTATTAATATCATTATTATTACTATACTGATTAGTATTAATCAGTTATTACTATGAATATAAGTAAATATAAGAAGAATAAGAATAACAATTATAATAATAATGATAATAATAATAATTACTTCTTTCTCTGTCTAGTTTGTATTTATACTGCAAATTTTAATAACTGTTAACTAACGTATTAGTATTTTTTTCAAATACACATTATTAACGCTAATATTATTATAACTATTCAGTTGTTAATTATTACTACTAACATTGCTATTATTATTATTAATAGTATTAGACTTCAAATTACATTATATATCAATACATTTTCTTCATCATCATCATTATTATTATTATTATTATTATTATTATTATTATTAAATAAATGATTGAAATGTTCATACTAAATATGAAAGGCTTACTATTGTGGATTGAGTAAACGACTAATCACCAGAAAATCTTCAATTCTTTTTCTTTGTAGCTTTCGCCACTGCTGTTATCCAGACAATTTATTGCCTGTTTATTATAATTAACTATTTTATTTAAAATGTTCCAATTAGAAAACTAATATTAAAGTTAATATTCATTTATTGATACTCTATTTTTCTTTCTTTCTTATTATTTCGTTATGTTCATTATTGTTTTTTTTTATAATTGTTTAATAATTACCTAACGTATATTAAAAGCTTTTATGATTTTTATGCCGTTGATTACAATAATCTTTACTTGTTTAATTTTATTAGTTTCATTTATTTTATTTACCTTACACTAATCATTTATATTTTTAATTATTAGTAGTATCATTCTTATTAACTGTATCCAAATAAAGCAATCTTAATTTTATTATCATCATCATCATTATTATTATTATTATTAACGTGTACTAGAGCAAGGTACTAACATATCTGATAATAGTATGTAAATATAATCACTGAAATAACATTGTAATAAAAATAGAATATTAAAAATTAATAATAATAACGGCTACAGAAAATCATAGTAATGTGTAAAAATAATAATATTAATAATAATAATAATTATTATTATTATTATTATTATTATTATTATTATTATTATTATTATTATTATTATTACTATTATTATTATTATTATTATAACAAAAATAGGTACAATTACAAAAAAAGAATAATAATAATAATACTAATGGTAACTATAGAAAATCCGTGTAGTAATGATTTTTTAAATAATAATAGTAAATATGATAATAATAAGTATAGTAAAATAGTTATAATAATAATTATAGTGAAGTAATAATAATAATAATAATAATAATAATAATAATAATAATAATAATAATAATAATATGGCAAAAATTAAACTAAATATGAAAAAAGTCAGAAGAATAAAGAATTTACTGATATTTTTATACCAGTAATAGTATTAGTATATCAATAATAATGTAAAAAGTTTTTAGTATAAATAATAATAATAATAATAATAATAATAACAACAACAACAACAACAATAACAACAACAATAATAATAATAATAATAATCGTTATAATAGCAAAACAAAGACCAATGTAAATTGTCTCGGTATGTAGTTTATTAAAGTTAAGTACACGATAAATTCGCAACATGGCATTGCTACTTATCGATTAAATGCTACTGATTAGTGGTTTCATTTTGGTTTTACACATGTTTCGAACACTTGCTATCTGGCTTTCGTCAATCGTCAAGCAAAGTTAGTAAACTAAAACGAATAATCATTAAAAGTTATATCATTCAGTGGAAGAGACAAGTGCGAATTAATGCGGAAGAATTAACAAAAACTAAATGGCTACGCTTGAAAATGGCGCGAAATTACAACGGCTAAACTGTTCTGACAATAAAAACGAAGATGAAGATACTCGTTAAAGATAAAAATAATTCCTCATTTAAAAACTAATTCAGACAGAAATGGATAAGTTCCTTGACCTTAACAGCGAATTGAAGAAGTTTGGGATGATGTAGTTATCGGTCGTGCCAGTCGTAATCTGAGCGCTGGGAAAACATTTGTATACTAACTACTTAATTATAGTTAACCGGCAACAGAAAAAAAAACAACCACCACAACAACAAAAATAAGAGACAAAAGCGAGACATTTTCAGAATAAAGAAAGGTGAAATATGAAAATAACACTTTCATATTTTAAACCAGTTTAAACTAAACAGGTTAAAATTAATAATAATATAACAATTCAATTTAGTGTAATGAAGGAAATATCTAAGTATGAATTAATATTAAATTAATAGTAAATTTGTCACCGAAATACGTGTTAATATCTAGTTATAAAAATTTAAAAGAATTTAATATAGTTACTATTAATGGTACTAGTAATAATCAAAAATATATTAATTAGTATAAGGAAAAGAAAAAAGATGTAAGTACTAATATCTTTTTTGCAAACGAAAGGCTAAACACAAGACAAGTTTAATCTTCGTTGAACAAATATTAAAATGTTTAATAATAACGATGATCAAAATAATGCATAATAATAAGAAAAATATTAAATCGAGTAATAAGTAATATTAAATTTATTTGTATTTAACAAATTGCTATATTTCATTGTCGTTAATTTTAATAAATATACAATTAATAAGCCGCCCGTCTAGACCACAGCAGTGCCGGAGTCTACAAAGCCGTTAGTAATTATTATTATTATTATTATTATTATTATTATTATTATTATTATTATTATTATTATTATTAACTGACATAGCTGTCCCCGCAGATTGTAATGTATTTTTTAAATGTTCAAAAAAGCTATCAAAATACAACGACCATGAAGTAGGAATTCCCAATAATTTGGTACGGTAGAATATCAATAATTCCAATCGCCTTTAGTATGTTTTGAAATAGTTCCGATAGAAGGGATCCTTGGTAGCCTATGATTTAAAGATATACAAAAAAAAAGTCTACTCACAGGTATAACTCACACATTACACAGAGCTTTATCTGTGTGTGTGATCTTACGTTTTGTTTGTTTTTTTAACAAAAATGATCAGTGGAAAATGTTATGAAATGAAGTAATTTCTGACCTTAGATCTCTGGTTGGGACCCGGAAGGAAATGAGTATACAATAGAAATCAAAGGAAATAATAATAATAATAATAATAATAATAATAATAATAATAATAATAATAATAATGTCACTATCGTCTGGGATATGCCAATTCGAACTGACTGGGAAAGCAAAGCCAACTGACCTGATATTCATAAAAAACAAGAAATTCAGGAAATGTATAATTGACATATTAGGTTGGTGCAAAAATAATGTCGTTTTCTCCCATGGTAGCATATGTGAGAAAGCGACATTGTTTTTGCGCCAACCTAATAGCAGTGGCATCTGAGAGAAACACCCCATGAAAATTATCGAGAAATTGTCCAAATACAAGAACCTGGAGATCGAGATTAAAAGGAGAATGTGGGGAATGAAAACAGACTGTACCAATAGTAAGTGGAGCACTGGGCCTCGTGAGAAAAAGGAATGGACAATTTTACTGACATTGTCCCAGGTAACAGCAACATACAATTGCCCAGAAGATCGCCTCACTAGGAAAATCACATATCAAGAAAATTGCTATCAATTAAATGACAATTCTCCTATAGGACTTAAGGCCCATTGTTTAGACCAATCTGTAAAGGATACAAAACAAGAAACATAAAATACACATAATAATAATAATAATAATAATAATAATAATAATAATAATAATAATAATAATAATAATAATAATAATATACTTAACTGGATAAGGTTAAAATTGATTACAAATATCAAATTATTATTTTGATGTTTCAACTGCAAAATGTTTTATTACTGTTAATTTATTTCTTTTTCCCGTTATTATTACTTTGTTATTGTTTCATTGTTATTATTATTATTATTATTATTATTATTATTATTATTATTATTATTATTATTATTATTATTATTACTGTTCAGTATAAACCCTTATTGGGCCATTACCCAATAGACTAGGCATAAGACCAATTTAGCAAATACATGCATTTTATTTGGTGGAAGTTCTTATGTCAAGTTCTGCACAAATGCGTTTATATTATCTTTGCATTGATAATATTCTCCCAGGTAAATCGTGCATTTCAACACAATTTTTAATCGCATGAATACAGGTACAAGTAGATATTTTGTTAATTTATTATTATTATTATTATTATTATTATTATTATTATTATTATTATTATTATTATTATTGTAATTGTCTGTTTACTATAATTGATAATTAGTATTTAAATATTTTGCTAGTGGTCAGAAAATAATTATTATTATAACTGTTTTGTTATACTTATTATTATTAATACTATTATTTGACAATAATAACTAATACTATTATCTCATGTTTAGTCTTTCGATTACCAAAAAGTTTATTGTTTCATATTATCATTTTTTTCTTTAGTTTTTGATTTATAATACTATATTAATTAATATAGTATTAATTCTTAATAATAACTATATTCTGTTTTAAGTTTTTCTTTAACTAGATATTAACATGTATTTCAATAAGAAATTTACTATTAAATTAAAAACAATTTATACTTATGTGTTTTCTCTTACTACAAGACATTGTGTTGTTATGCTTATTATTATTTTTATTATTATTATTATTATTATTATTATTATTATTATTATTTGTGTATGTTATGTTTCCTACTCTGTATTCTGTAGGCCCTATAGGAGAATTGTCGTTTAAATTGATAGCACTTTTCTTAATATATGTGATGTTCCTAGTAGGGGACTGATGGGGTAAAGATTAATTACTTATTGTCTGTTTATTTAAATTAACTATTTTCTGTCAGATGCCAAAGTCAATAACAATATTAAATTTAATTTTAATTATTATTACTCTATTATTTTTTCTTATTGATTCATGATTTAATAGCATTAGTTTAATAAATTATATTATTAAATCATTGACGATTGTTATTGTCATTATTATTATTATTATTATTATTATTATTATTATTATTATTATTATTATTTGATTAGTTAAGGTAAATTAATTTGGGTTTTAAAATATGAAATGATTATATTAATATTTCATTAAAAAATGTTTCGCTTTTCTTACAAATCCCTAAGCATTTTTCTCCGGGGCCTCGTAGACTCCGTCACTGATGTGGTCTAGATGGTTTATTGATTGTCTGTTTATTGAAATTAACTACTATTAAAATTATCCAATTTGTTAAATATTATTAAACTTAATATTAATTATTATTACTTATTATTATTCATTATTTTTATAATCATTATTATTTACCATTTTAACATTTGTTCAACGAAAATTAAACTTTTCAGGTGTTTAGTATTTCGTTTACAAAAAAAGGTTATTTTTCGATATTAGTATTTTCAGCTTTTTTCTTTTTCTTATACTAATCAATATATTCTTTGATTATTACTAGTATCATTAATAATAACTGTATACAGTTTTTTGAAGTTTACTATAACGAGATACTGACCCGTTTTTCAATGACAAATTTACTATTAAATATGATATCAATCCATACATGTTTTCCATTATTAAAAGACATTGCGTTGAAACGTCATTATTATTATTATTATTATTATTATTATTATTATTATTATTATTATTACATGATAATTATTAATAATTATCAATAAGCGTATTGTTATTATCATGTTTAGTTTAAAATTGGTTAAACATTCGAAAGTATTTCACTCACAAAACCTTTCGTTCTTCTCAAAATTTTGCTTCTGTCCCTTATCATTAAAGTTGTTGCTCTTGTTGATGTTATCGTCGATTAACTATAATTAATTAGTTAATATATTGATGTTTTCCTAGCGCTCAGATAACGACTGGCACGACCGTTAACTTCATCATCCGAAACTTCTTCAATTCTCTGGTAAGTTCGAGTAACATGTTCATTTCAGTCTGATTTAAAAAAAAAAAAAAACAGGAAATTATTAACATATGTTGCTTATCTTTAACGAGTATCCTCATCTTGGTTGTTTTTGTGATAACGTTTTGGCCGTTATAATTTCCCGCCAATTTTCAGGTGTAGTTATTATACGTCTGGGAATTTCAAAGCAAATCTTCATTCAATTCCAGCTGGTCGATTGTTCCTATTCCACTCTGTCCATGATAGAAAAAACAGAGTTTCTGTTAATTCTTCTGCATTAATTTACACTTGCCTCTTCCACTGAGAGATATCATAATTTTTTATAATTATTATTGTTCTTAATTTGACAGCTGTGAACCATGCTTGACGAAGACCAGGTAGTAAATGTTCGAAAGGTGGACACAACCAAATTGAGACCCCTAAGCAGTAGTATTTACTCTATAAGTAGCAATGCTGTGGGTTTATTGTGTAATTAAGTATAATTAACTACTTATTGTCAAAATGTACACCGACCTTTGTTTAGCTGTTATAACGATTATTATTATTATTATTATTATTATTATTATTATTATTATTATTATTATTATTTAAACTAATTTATTTTCATTATTATTGATGTATTGATTTCAATTATACTACTATTACTATAAATAATATTATTTAACTTATTGTTATACGGAGTTTTATTCATATTATGTTGTCGAACATTTTTGCTATAGTTGTCATTATTATTATTATTTTACTATACTTATTATTATCATTATTACTATTATTATTTATAAAATTATTACTGCTACGTTTTGCTATAGTTATTATTATTATTATTATTATTATTATTATTATTATTATTATTATTATTATTATTAAGCAATTCTAACTATTTTTGTTATAATTCTTATTCGAATACAGAGTTGGCATAGATGGAATAAAATTCTGATAACCAAAAAAAGTGCTCAATATAAAGTAGAGCAAATAATATTCATTTAAAAATTATAACTTCAACATGTTATAATATCACTACAAAAATAGCCATTTTGTTTCAACACATCTGGTCTCTCATCAAGTGATGTCGTTCCATTCGCAGTTAACACCATCACTTGACAAGACACCAGAACTGTTGAAACAAAATGGCTATTTTTGTAGTGATGTTATAACATGATTATGTTATAATTTTTGAATAAATATAATTATTATAATATTTGAAATTTTGAATAAATATAATTATTATAGTAATTAAAATTATTTGTACACTATAATTACTATAATTTGCTATAGTCTTTATAGTAAAAATTATTATTATTCTACTGATTATTATTACACTATTTACATTATCCGGACTATTGTCCTCATCTTTGTCGCAATATTTATTATTTGAAGAAGGCCAGAGCGTAAAACGACCGAAACGTTGTAATAAATATGGCGACAAAGATGAGGACAATAGTCCGAATAATGTAAATAATGTACATAATACGTCATCTCAGAAATATAGATAGACACTGATTATTATTAATTTATAATATTCTATTATCATTTTTATGTTATTACTATGATCAAATTTATTATTTAATTTAAATATTATTATCTAATATTTTACTACACTATTCTAGTGCGTTAAATCGTTAGGTAATTATAAATATAAATAGATACTAACTTGTATTTATATTACAAAATTACTATTAAATTTAATATCATTATATTTGTGTTTTTTCTATTACTAAAATAAATTGAATTTTACATCATGTGCGGCGGTTATTATTATTATTATTATTATTATCATTATTATTATTATTATTATTATTATTATTATTGTCATTTCCCTTGATTTCTGTTATATACACATTTCCTTCCGGGTCCCAATCAGAGAACTAAAGTCAGAAATGGCTTCATGACAGATTCTACTAATCATTATTGTAAAAAAAGAAAAAAGATGTGATCACACATATTTTATTACGTAATGTGTGAGCTGTAACTGTGAGTACAATTGTTTGTATTTCTTTAAGACGTGGACTATCAGGAATCCCTTCAATGAAGCTATCGGAACATTATTATTATTATTATTATTATTATTATTATTATTATTATTATTATTATTATTATTTTCTTTGATTTCTGGCGTTCATCCATTTCTTTCCGGGTCCCGCCCCCCAGGGACCTAAGGTTAGAAATGGCACCATGACACTTTCCACTGACAAAAAAAAAGAAAAAAAATATTACATAGATAAAGCCCTTCGTAAAGTGTGGGCCGTACAATTTTTTTGTATCTCCTTGAGGCATGAATTTCCAGGAATCCCTTCAATTAGTCTACTGCAATCTTTTCCAACCAATCCTAGGGCTCCATCTACAACAGGAATTGTTGATGTTCCCATATGCCACATTTTCGAGATTTTTATTTCAAGGTCCTTGTATTTTGACAGCTTTTTGAATATCTTCAAAGATACATTGCAGTCAGCAGGGACCGCCATATCAATAAAGAGGCACCGTTTTTTGTTTGTGGCCTTTAATAACAATATCTCGGTGGTTGGCTTTGATTGTTCTGTCAGTGTGAATTGTGTAGTCCCATAAAATTGTAACAGGTCCTATCTCCGTAACCTGATCTGGATGGTGTTCATACCAGTTTCTTTCAGTTTCCTTCCCGTAGAAGTTGCAGATTTTCCGGTGCAGATATTGGCCCACTCTGTCATGCCGGGTTTTATATTCAGTGGGTGCCAACATCGTGCAACCTGATACAAAATGATCAATCGTTTCTGGATATTTATCACAGAATCTGCATTTTGGCCTGACACAATATTTTAGTATATGTGCTTGATAATTCCTAGTTAGCAAGCATTGGTCCTGTGCAGCAAGAATAAAACCTTCAGTTTCCGCTTTCAACCCTGCACTACGTAGCCGCTGATGGGTACGGATTTTGTCTACGTCAGCTTGTTTGATACGGGCAGAGTATTGGCCGTGAAGCGGTTTATCTTGTCATCGCTTCTGTATCTGGTCGGTTGCATTCGTCTTTGCAGTCTTTTTTAAGTATTTTGCAGTTTCAGCCGGTCTATTGTGCTGTACTTGCATCTCTATTATTATTATTATTATTATTATTATTATTATTATTATTTCCTTTGATTTCTGTTGTATACTCATTTCGTACCGGGTCCCAACCAGAGATCTAAGATCAAAAGAGAGACCTTGTCATTTTCGAACCTAACATTACACACATTTTACATAGGTAAAGCTCTTTGTGATGTGTAAGCAGTACCTGTAAGTACATTTCTTTAAGGCATGAACTGCCAGATATCACTATCTGTTTATATTTCTGAGATGTGGTATTATGTACATTATTTACATTATTCGGACTATTGTCCTCATCTTTGTCGCCATATTTATTACAATGTTTCGGCCGTTGTACGCTCCAGCCTTCTTCAAATAATAAATATGGCGACAAAGATGAGGAGAATAGTCCGAATAATGACTTAATCAATGACTTTATTTAAACCTTTTCCAATCACTCGGAATGTTACAACTACAACTGGAATTATCTATACCTTCATGTATCTGGCGTTTTGTTTTCTACTTCCCGATTCTTCTATTTAGTTTTTTGAATATCTTCAAAATTACATTACAATCTGCAGTGACTGCCATGTCAATAAGAAAATACATTTTTTCTTGTGGTCTCTGATCACGATGTCTGGGCGATTAGATTTGATAGTTCTGTGTATATTGTAAAGTCCCATAAAATTGTTACAGGCCCTAAGTCTGTAACCAGGCCAGGGTGATGTTCATACCGGTTTCTTGCAGTTTCCTTCGCGTAAAAGTTACATATTTCCCAGTGCAGATATAGGCCCAATCTATCATTCCGCGTTTTATATTCAGTGGGTGCTAACACCATACGACCTGATACAAGATGGTCAGTTGTTTCTGGATATTTATCACAGACTAGCAGTAGAGCCCGTCGTTGCCCGGGGATGTAACAGTAAGAGATAGATTAAGTATCGACCATCATAAATACTGAAAAATAAAATTGACAAAGATTATTGTTTAAGGTTGACGGACACGCATGTCTTAATTATTTTTCTTTTTTTTTTTACGAATTGGTCAAACCCAAACTCAAACAAAAACATTGTTTTCAATCGTTATGAATCTATCGATTGAATAGAATTTTATTATAAACAATTGTCTTGTAAATGGAATTTTTAAAGCATTCTGAATGTAAAAATAAAGAAAAAAGTGTGCAAGACAATAAGAAACACTACCTGCCAAAAAAAAAGTGAAGTTTTGTTGAAATCGGTTGAAAAATATAGGCAATCCGATCCCATATATAAACGAACACACACACAGACACACAAACAACCTGGGTTTTATAATAAGTATAACTCGATATGAGTTTCCCCCCTTTCATTAATGCCTCTTAATCGTGTTTTCAAATTGATTTTGTGCAAAAACAATTGCGTTTTTCCAACTTTCGGTGCTGTCAGAACTACCGCAAGGTAATTTTACGTAGTCCTGTGAAGTTTTGTTGAAATCGGTTGAAAAATGTAGGAAATCCTATCCAATATATAAACGTACAGACACACACACACACACACACACACACACACACACACACACACACAAACACACACACACACACACACACACACACACACAACCTGGGTTTTATAATAAGTAAGATACTGCATTTGTGGTCAACACGATTTTTCAGCTTGTGTGATTGTTAATTTCTAGTTAACAATCATTGATCCCGTGCAGCAAGAATACAACTTTAAGGTTCAGCTTTTAACCTTGCATTACATAATCAATGATGGCTACAGGTTTTTTCTACATCAGCTTGTTTGATACGGGGAGAGTACTGACCAATAAAATGTTTATCTTGCCATCGTTTCTGCATTTGGTACATTGCATTTGCATTTGCTTTCGTCTTTAGGTTATTTGCCGCTGCATTAGGCGTATTGTTGTTTATTTGTACTTCTACACCCACGTTAAATTCACTTTAGGATTTGTTGGCTTCCTTTATTACTGAATTTCTTTCTTCTAATTATTATTATTATTATTATTATTATTATTATTATTATTATTATTATTATTATTATTATTGTTGTTGTTGTTGTTGTTACCTTAGTCAGCGTTTACACCCTGGGGTAAATGGTGACTGAAAATGAAGATAAAATGACAGCAAGTCTCCTACTTAGTAAATAAATATTTTCCTAGCACTCGGATAACGATTGGCACGACCGTTAACTTCATCACCCAAAACTTTTTCAATTCCCTGGTAAAGTCAAGGAACTTGTCCATTTCTGTCTGAATTAGTTTTTAAATGAGGAATTATTTTTATCTTTAACGAGTATCCTCATCTTCGTTTTTATTGTCAGAACAGTTTAGCCGTTGTAATTTCGCGCTATTTTCAAGCGTAACTGTTTAGTTTTTGTTAATTCTTCCGCATTAATTCGCACTTGTCTCTTCCACTGAATGATATAACTTTTAATGATTATTCGTTTTAGTTTACTAACTTTGCTTGATGACTGAAGAAGGCCAGATAGCAAGTATTCGAAACGTGGGTACAACCAAAATGAGGCCACTAATCAGTAGCATTTAATCGATAAGTAGCAATGCCATGTTGCGAATTTATCGTGTACTTAACTTTAATTAATTACATACTGACAAAATTTACATCGATCTTTGTTTTGATAGTATTATTATTATTATTATTATTATTATTATTATTATTATTATTATTATTATTTATACTAAAAACCATTTTCATTATTACTGATATACTAATGCCATTATTGTTATAAATATTATCATTAAGTTATTTCTGGGATAAATGGTGACTGAAAGGGAACATAAATTGACAGCAAGTCTCCTAGTTAGTAAATACATGTTTTCCTAGCGGTCAGATAACGACTGGCACGACCGTTAACTTCATCATCCAAAACTTCTTCAATTCCCTGGTAAGTTCAAGGAACTTATCCATTTCTGTCTGAATTAGTTTTTAAATGAGGAATTATTTTTAATCAGATATTGATTATTACACATTTTACATAATTAAAGCTATTCGTAATGTGTAATGTGTGAGTACAATTTTTTCTTTATTTATTTAACGCCTGGGCTACCAGGGATCCCTTTCAAAACATCCATTGGAACCTTTTCAAATCAACTGAAATTATTGATGTCCTCAGGTGCCACATTTTTTTTTTTTTTTTAGTTTTACACTTCAAGGTCCTTGTATTTTGATGTTTTTTTGAAGATCTTCAAAGATATATTACAGTCTGCAGCGACTGTCATGTCAGTAAGAAAGCACGTTCGTTTTTGTTGTCTCTGATCACGATGTCTCGGCGATTTGCTTTGATTGTTCTGACTGTGTTCATTGTTCTGACTGTGTTCATTGTAAAGTCCCATCGAAATTGTTACAGGTCCTATCTCTGGGTGATGTTCATACCAGTTTCTTGCAGTTTTCTTTTCGTCAAACTCGTATATTTTCCAGGTCAGATATTGGAAAATATGTTATCATGGCCAGTTTTATACACAGCCGGTGCTAACACTGTGCAACCTGATACAAGTTGGTCAATTATTTCTTTTTGGCAAAGAGTTTGATATCATCCATGTAGAGTAGGTGATTAAATACTTGCTTGTTTACTTTCTATCCTCATTATTATTATTATTATTATTATTATTATTATTATTATTATTATTATTATTACTAAATAAACAAAATGGTTGCCGTAACTCTTTCAATATTTTTCAATAGTTAAGTGAAGAGCGCGATTTAAGAAAAGAAAAGAAAATGTTGAAAAATATTTCGACAGGATGTCTGTTCTCAAGTTAAAGAATTTTTCGATTACAAAAATGGAGAAATCGGCAAAATTTTTTTACTTCTTTGTACAATTGTTGCATGAATTGTAATGAAAAAAAATGACTGTCCTGGTAATGAACGCGTTGAACTCTCTTCCGGTTTCTTGTTTGAAAATCAACTTGGATATTCAAAAATTGAAATGCAATGTCAATCGTTTTCTACTGTCTTCCATTTCTGCAATCGGTACTCGGCGATGTCCATACCAATTAACATCTTTCCCAAAGTGTTTGAACATTGTCCAATGTAAATATTGACCCACTCTATCGTAAGGATTTTTATATTCATTTAGCGCAAGTATAGAACGACCTGAGATTAGAGGGCTTATGGTTTCCTGATATTTGTCACAAAACCTGCAACTTCGATCCACAAGTCTTATTCTTTTATTGTCCTCCATCTTTAATAGTAGTTTTTTCTCATATTCTATAACACCCAGTAACCCTTGTGTCATAGTGGCTTCCTTGTCTTGCTTAGAGTGAAATAATTAAAAAGATTTCTTCATTTGCATATTGAAGGACTATCAAACGTTCGAAGAATGACCAGAAACCAAATACCATCGACTCAGCCGACGCTAATATTATGAAATCCATAAGTGAATAAACAAGAATAGAAAAGTTAGTCTCACATTCTTATCTGATGTAACAACCTTACAGATTAAAGAACAGAATGAGATAGATAGATAGATAGATAGATAGATAGATAGATAGATAGATAGATAGATAGATAGATAGATAGATGAACAGAAATAAATAGACAGAAAAAAGAATGAGGGATATAAACAGAATGAGATAGATTGATAGATAGATATGAATAGACTGACATAGATTGATAGGTAGAGCAAGGATGAGATAGATAGATAGATAGATAGATAGATAGATAGATAGATAGATAGATAGATAGATAGATCTAGCTAGCTAGCTATCTCTGTTCATATCTATCTATATGTCTATAAAAAACAGTCTGTTTAAATCTATCTATCTATCTATCTATCTATCTATCTATCTATATATATATATATATATATATATATATATATATATATATATATATATATAATATGCCTATATCTTTTCATAACTATCTCATTCTATTCATATCTATCAGTCAATCTCATTCTCTTTCTTTATTTCTATCTATCAATATATTTATCTTATTCTGGTTTATCTATCTAAGTCTGTTCATTATCTATCTATCTATCTATCTATCTATCTATCTATCTATTTATCTATCTATCTATCTATCTATCTATCTATCTAAGTCTGTTCATATCTATGTATCTATCTATCTATCTATCTATCTATCTATCTATCTATCTATGTATCTATCTAAGTCTGTTCATATCTATCTATCTATCTATCTATCTATCTATCTATCTAAGTCTGTTCATATCTATCTATCTGTCTGTCTGTTCATATCTATCTATCTATCTATCTATCTATCTATCTATCTATCTATCTCCAGTAATTTATAATGTCTGATAAGAATACAAGACAAAAGAAGAGAGAAATACGAAGAAATCATATTCATAAAGATTGTAATGAAAAAGTAAACGGATAAAAAAGAAAGAAAAATAAAACTGATAAAGAAAGAGAACAAGCAGGTGAAAAAGAAAAATACTTTCAAATTTAATAATGGCGTATAACACACATATATTAAGATATTTAGTTAAAACCAGAGAAAAAAAAGCTGATATTTAATATGAAATAAAAAATGGGAGTTTACCATTTATCGCTCCTCAGCTTGTCAATACTCGATCCAGTAATAAAATAGTAAATCTGCATTCCGACAAAAATCATAAACGAAAATCTAATACAGCGTTATTAGTAATATATTAAACACTTAATATCTACAAGTAGATTACATTAAGTCCGATCAGCCCTTCCTTGTTTACACAGGGTATCCTGTCTAGAATGAATGAAAATTGTTTCAAGGACTTTAACATAGAACTGGGAATGAAATCTGTATAACACGGAAAACACGTCCTTATGGTACGCCTCGGCACACAGAATTCTTTTTTTTCTATAAGGTGCTCAGCAATTGCAGACCCGGGTGACTTATTATTTCGAAGATAAATTCTTCTAATGAACGCCGAAGCATGCTGGGTAATTTCGTGAAGTTCAGTTGTTCTGCCTGTAAAATCATTGTCGCACTGAGATTTAAAATAATAAATAATGACATTTGTTTTGGAGAGAGGCAGGTCGTCCTTCCAGACAGATTTCAATATTGGTAGAGACATGACTCGTGAGTTCGATGCAAAATAACATTGTGAGATACTAGCCGGCATCTATGGCGGTTCTTAAAAAAGCAGGACGTTTTTTAGAGCTCAACCGTTTAGGCCCAGGAAATTATAAAATCTTCACATTTATCCTAGATTGCAAAATATCCAAAGGATAACCATTATCACAAAATATTTCTAATAGGTTTCAAGTCTTCTTCTAATATTTGGTTGGTGCAAAAATAATGTCGTTTTCTCACATAGTATCATATGTGAAAAAACGACATTATTTTTGTACCAACCTAATATATCATAAGAACAAATCATTAGCGGCAGATGAATCAATGTTTTAACCAATTGATCTCTATATAACCTGGAACAAAAATGAGTCCCAGCTAGAATATGAACCTGAAAACGTAGGTTTGCAATATACAGATGTAATAAACATAGAATTATGTCTTTGTACCAAGACATCCAGAAAAGATAGAGAACAGTCTCCTGTTAAATAGAGAAATGAAGAGAAGGGTGTAACCTATTCAATATTCCATAAAACTGTTCTACCCCTAATTTATCAACGTCCTGGGTATGACGATAAAGTACATACGCGTACTGGGTAAAACGATAAGCTACATCCTTTGATCAGGAGGTTTTGAGGAGTATGGAACGACCTCTTAATTGCTGGTGTTCCCAGGTCCACTCTAACCCGGGTGGTAGCACATGTTAGGAGTCCCAGCTATGGGCAAATAGTTAACGCCCAAAATGGGGTTAAAACACTGTGACAGTGTAAAAATAGATTTTAATGGCAACAATACATTTTTGTAAAAGATTATTACCAGCATTAAATTGGGGAAGAAAAAACATTACCCGCAATATATTTTTGAAAAAAAAATTACCAGCAATATATTTTTCAAGAAAGAATTGCCAGCAATACATTTTTTGAAAAAATATTTAATGAAATAATTTTTGAAAAAAATATTACCAGAAATACATTCTTACCAGCAATAGTTTTTTTTGAAAATATATTACCAACAATACATTTTTGAAAAAAAAATATTGCCAGCATACAATTTTTGAAAAAATATTGCCAAAAATACTTTTTGGAAAAAATATTTCCAGCAATACATTATTACCAGCAATGCTTTAAAAAAAATATTACCAGCAATACATTTTCGAAAAAAAATCCCCCGGAATACACTTTTGATAAAACATTACCAGCAATACATGTTTAAAAAATTGCCAGTAATACATTTTTGAAAACAATATTGCCAGAAATACTTTTTAAAAAAATACAATGTAACCCGGATATAAGAGATTTGTAGGGACCGGAGAAGAAGCCTCTTATATCCGGGTTTCTCTTATATCCGGGTTACACTGTATTACCAGAAATAAAACTTATGTCGACATTAAATAACCCATTGAGGTTGGTACACCGTAAAACAAAACAAACCAAGCGTAATTTATCATGGGACACTCACAACATGTTATCTATGTATCACACATTTGCTTGTAGATACTGTGTTTAGTACGTTACTAATAACGCTGTGTTAGTTTTTCCTTTATCTTTTAAGTCGATAGTATATTTACTATTTTAATCTAAGATCGAATTCTGACAAGTTGAAAAGCGACAATCGGACAATTTTGTTCTTTCGTTTTAAATTCCAGTGTTTTTTCTCTCACTTCTTTTAACTACATGTTTTAAATATATCTGTTTTATACGCTATCATCACAAATAAAAATAGTGATAACGAAAAACAGCAAAAAAGAAAGAAAAAAAATGTAACTAAAATGAGGTAAAATAATGAAACAAGAAAAAAAAAGAATTAGAGGCGAAAAGAAAGAAAGAAACAAAAGAAAGAAAGAGATAAAAGAACAAGTCGATCAAATGAAAGAAAGAAAGAAAGAAAGAACCAAGACAGCCAAAAGAAAAAGAGAACCAAGACAGTCAAAATAAAGAAAGAAAGAAAGAAACAAGACAGCCAAAACAAAGAGAGAAAGAACCAAGTCATCAAAAGAAAGAGAGGGAGAAAACTAAGACACTCAAAAGAAAGAGAGAGAGAACCATGACATCCAAAAGAAAGAAAGAGCGAACCAAGACAGCCAAAAGAACGATAAAAAGAACCAAACAGCCAAAAGAAAGAAAAAATGAACCAAGACATCCAAACAAAAAAAGAGAGGCTCAAGAGAGAAAAAATAAAGAGAGAGAGAAACAAAACATCTAAAAGAAAGAGAGAGAGATCGAAGATAGCCAAAAGATAGAAAGAGAGATCGAAGACAGCCTAAAGAAAGAAAGAGAGATCGAAGACAGACTAAAGAAAGAAAGAGAGATCGGAAACAGCCAATTGAATGAAAGACAGATCGAAGACAGCCAAAAGAAAGAAAGAGAGATCGAAGACATCCTAAAGAAAGAAACAGAGATCGAAGACTGCCTGAAGAAAGAAACAGAGATCGAAGACAGCCTAAAGAATGAAAGAGAGATCGAAGACAGCCTAAAAAAAGAAAGAGAGATTGAAAATAGCCAAAAGAAAGAGAGATCGAAGACATCCTAAAGAAAGAAACAGAGGTCGAAGACAGCCTAAAGAGTGAAAGAGAGATCGAAAACAGCCAAAAGAAAGAGAGATCGAAGACAGCCAAAAGAAAGAAAGAGAGATCGAAGACAGCCTAAAGAATGAAAGAGAGATCGAAGACAGACCCAAGAAAGAAAGAGAGATTGAAGACAGCCAAAAGAAAGAGAGATCGAAGACTGCCTGAAGAAAGAAACAGAGATCGAAGACAGCCTAAAGAATGAGAGAGAGATCGAAAACAGCCAAAAGAAAGAGAGATCGAAGACCGCCTAAAGAGAAAAGACAGATCGAAGACAGCCAGAAGAAAGAAAGAGAGAGATCGAAAACAGCCTATAGAAAGAAAGAAAGATAGATCGAAGACAACCTAAAGAATAAAAGACAGATCGAAGACAGCCAAAGGAAAGAAAGAGAGATCGAAGACAGCCAAAGGAAAGAAAGAGAGATCGAAGACAGCCAAAAGAAAGAAAGAGACATCGAAGACAGCCTAAAGAATGAAAGAGAGATCGAAGACAGCCTAAATAAAGAAAGAGAGATCAAAGACAGACTAAAGAAAGAAAGAGAGATTGAAGACAGCCAAAAGAAAGAGAGATCGAAGACAGCCTAAAGAGTGAAAGAGAGATCGAAAACAGCCAAAAGAAAGAGAGATCGAAGACAGCCAAAAGAAAGAAAGAGAGATCGAAGACAGCCTAAAGAAAGAAAGAGAGATCCAAGACAGCCAAAAGAAAGAACCAAGATAGCCTAAAAAAAGACAGAGAGAATCAAGATTGCCAAAAGAACGATAAAAAATAAACAGCCAAAGAAAGGGAGATGCAAGACATTAAATAGAAAGAAAGAAAGAAACAAGACAGCCAAAAGAAAGAGAGAAGCAAGACATTAAATAGAAAGAAAGAAAGAAAGAAAGAACCAACCAAGACAGCCAGAGAAAGAAAGAGTGAACCAAAACTGCCGAAATAAAGAAATAGAGAACCAAGACAACCAAAAGAATAAAAGACAGAACCCAGTTATCGAAAATAAAGAGAGAACCAAGACAAACAAAATAGAGAAACATGATATATTTATAATTATTTTCTATTTGTTTCTTGTCTTATCATTCTGTCGAATTTTAATCCACATTTCATACCATTAAATTTCATAAAATTAACGGTCATACCATTAAATGTGATGTTTATGAATAATTTCATATAAAGTTAGCATAGAGCATCGAAGACATTTTTAAGAATTATTTTTCATATTTTTCTTCTCTCTCTTTCTCTTTCTTTCTCTTTCTCTTTCTTTCTCTTTCTCTTTCTCTATTATCATTTTCACTCTCTCTCTTTCCCTCTCCTCTTTCTCGTTTTTGTCTTAACCCCCTTTTACCAATTCATTCTATCTTTCTCATCTTTTTCTCTTTGTTTCTCTCACTTTCTTCATCTCAACCATTCTCTCTTTTCCTCATTCTTGCTACCACTCTTTCTTGTCTTTTTCTCTTTTCCTCGCTTTTTCTACTTCAACATATGTTTACCCCACCTTTTTTCAGTTCTCTCTTCCCTGCTCTCTCTTTTTTCTTTCATTCTCGTTCCTATTTATCTCCCTGCGTCTCTCTGTTTCTATCTTATTCTTTATTTCACTTTTTCTTCTCCCTCTCTTACATTTTCTCTCTTTCTCTTTACCTGTCTCCCTGTTTGGCTCTCTTTCCTCCTATCTCTCTCTTCCCCTCTCTTTATCTTTCTGTATCTTTTCAACTGATTCTCTTTCCCCGACATTCATTGACTATCACTCTAATTTCTCTCGTGTTCTCATATTTTTCTTCTCTCTCTTTGTCTTTCTCTTTCTTTCTTTCTTTCTTTCTTTCTTTCTTTCTTTCTCCTTCTCTTTCTTCATTATCCTTTTCACTCGCTCTCTTTCCCGCTACCCTTTCTCGCTTTTGCTTATATAATATTTTGTATATAATAGATTAAACATGTTTCTTTGTAAGACGGGACTTATCAGCTGAATGGCTGTCATATGCTGTATTTCTTACAAGTATATTTGATGGATTTCAAATACAATTGGTCTACTGCAGTAGGTTAGTGATATGTGTGTGTGTGTGTGTGTGTGTGTGTGTGTGTGTGTGTGTGTGTGTGTGTGTGTGTGTGTGTGTGCTATGCATATATATTTTATACTAGCAGCATGGTCCGGCATTGTCCGTGTTTGATTCAAATATCGCACGACTCATACAGCAATGGCTATCACTTGACTTAAAATAATTTTGCCCTTCCTTGCCTTTAAAGGAGTGCCCTTTGCCGTGCTGATGTTGCTACATGCCTTACTTCTTGCCTATCTCACACTGCGGATTTTTTCTAAGCTCTATACTAAACATTAAATCTTTTACGAAAAAAGAACTAAACAAAATGAACACAAAACGATCAGCTTTAAAAAATGGACTCGTAACTTGAAAAACCGAATGAAAAACAAAAGAATGTTAACAACAAATACTTTTTCACACCCAATCCAGTTCTGCGGAATCAGAATCAACGTTGAGTTTAAGCAAGCGAATGAGCCAATTAGAGTAAAGTGCCATGCAGATTTAAATTTTCCCACTTGTGACGAATGTAGCTATCGATTTTTTTGAATGCTAGTCAACATTCGTGTCAGTCAGCTGTTGGCTCTCACGCTGGCCAATAGAATCTTCCTGCCTATTCGTGGCAGCCAGCTATAGGCTCTCACTCTGGCCAGTAGAAAATGGCCGCAAACTACATAGAAACTGCTGTAGAAGCATGAAAAAATCGATTATTTCCATTATCGATGGGAGTTGGGAAATGCAAAGTCAGTCTTGGCCTTCCCGCTAACTTGGAGTATGTGCATGTAAATTTTGGTGCAAATCTGTCGAAAATTGCGGCGGTGCATTCGTTACACACACACATCCTGTCTTTTATAGATAGATATTCTTAAAACGTATAGACTTTGCATAGAGATACGTTTTAAAAAGTACATTATCATATATATATATATATATATATATATATATATATATATATATATATATATATATATATATATACATACATATGCATGTATATGTTTTAAACAATTCACCACAAGCAAAGCAATAATACCACGAAAACGCAAAGTAGGAATACTGGGAGTGAAAGAGAATGAGCAGATTTTAGAAGGACCCGGAAACACAATCCTAAACGGGAAACAAGATTAAGCCTATTATTTATTTCTGTTCAAAAGACAGGGGAAGGGTTCGGCGTGAACGATATATGAACCTATCGAAATATATTTTATATGTGTATATCTTATTCATTTATATATATATATATATATATATATATATATATATATATATATATATATATATATATGTATAAATTCCCCAGAGGATAGAATCCAGGTAGAACTCAATGTCCAGGTCAGAGTTGTCTGATGAATTGTATCCTGATTACGATTACGATGTAATAAATTATAACTATGGAATATTAGTGTTTGAGCCTTTTATATTATAATATATATATATTTTCATATATATATATATATATATATATATATATATATATATATATATATATATATAGTGTAACCCGGATATAAGAGACCAGGATATAAGAGAGATTTTCTCTGGTCCCAAATTAGAGCCATACTTACCTAAACAAAATTGACCAAACCCTGATATAAGAGAAACCCTGATATAAGATACTTCTTCTCCGGTCCCGACAACTCTCTTATATCCGGGTTACACAGTATGTATATATATATATATATATATATATATATATATATATATATATATTAAATGTGTAAATGTCATATATATAAATGTCATATATGCTATGAATATGGTTTAAATATATTAGATATGTCTTTTAAATATAACTGTTATATATTTTTTCAACGTTATATTTTATATATAATAAAAATTGATTTATACTAGGTGCGATGTAAATTTTCCCCATTTTCTATTTTTAATTAAGTTTCTAGTATGGTCAGTTGGGCGCAGTCTTTTGCGAAAAAGAGCAACATGACGTAATTCACTCCGCCAGAAATTTGGAAATGGCTTGCTGTAGTGCTTGTCATTCGCGACGGAACCTTCAATACGCAAATCTCGGTGTGTTTGGATGTCAATCTGAGAGACAGTGCAGAGAATTCAGAAAGAGTTGGATGATATATCCAGTCAATATCATGGTGTTTGCAGCGACCAGTAGTGATGGTGAGGTCATTCACGAATTCATCTTCTCATTGGGCATTAAACTCAACACGGAGGCCCACATCAAGTGCCTTGAAGACCGTGGTACTGCCCTGGTTGACTGCTGGAAGACCCTCTGTCTGGCATCAGGACTCTGCACAATGCCAAAGCAGGCAGGAGAACCCAGTCATGGTAGTCAGACAATTTATGCGACCACATCAACACTTAAATCTGCCCACCAAACTCCCCAGACTGCAACCCTTTTGATTATTATGTGTGCGGGCGCAGTTGACAGATAGACCAACCAAAAAAATTGCTTGCAACACAAAAGTTAAAGTGAAGGCAAGGATTATGGCAGCATTCATCAACTTTAACTTCCAGACGAGTTGCAGGAGATTCCGAATCATCTGAAGGACGTGGTTGAAGCCAATAGCGATTTTACTGAATAATTTTCTCTTTAGTATTGCAAAATATTTTTGTGTAATATTGGTAAATATGTGTATTAAACTGAGATGGCAATGTCATTTTCATTTTTGTGTAATTTAGACGACAATTTCTACATCGCACACGGTGTATTATATATATATATATATATATATATATATATATATATATATATATAATGTTTTATATATATTTAGAATGTATAAATTATATATATTCTATGTATATGCTTTAAATATATGGTATATATATGGTGTACATATTATGTATTTTATATATTTTGTAAGTTATATATATATATATATATATATATATATATATATATATATATATATATATATATATAATATATATTAGAAACGTTATACATTAGCGATATAATAATATATAGCTTGTATATATATATATATTTTTATATAACATATACATCCTTATGTTATATATTTTATATATAAATGTATATATGATTGATTGGAGACGTATACAGAGTTTGTATCTATTTACTCATATTAAACATCGGTTTGACGACATTTACTGAATCTTGATTTGAAATATCCAGCCAGTTTAAGGCACATCATTCTGTGGAAAATAAACATTTATTGTTTGAATTATCCATATGCATATATATATATAATTTATGATAAATTTGCAAAAATTGCCTGTAGTGGAAAAATTACAGCACTACTCATGTATGTCTCTCTGTGTGTCTGTGATTGTGTTTGTGTGTGTTTGTGTGTGTGTATGTATGTGTGTGTGTGTGTGTGTACAAGCACAAATTCACATGAAGTTGTGTGTGTTTTGAGGCAACTTTAATCACGCCAGGATTTATATTCGCTTAACAAAACTGTAAGGTTCATTCAGCATATTTGCTGTATATGGAACTGGTGGGCACTCTTGTTGTTGAACAAACACAAATACGCCTGAGAAGGCGTCTGCCACAGGGATTTGCTAATCGCCCGAGCAGAAGCGTTTTCTGGACATTACATATATATATATATATATATATATATATATATATATATATATATGTATATATATATATTTATGCGTGTGCGTGTGTGTATCTATATATATATATATATATGTGTGTGTGTGTGTGCGTATCTATCTATCTATCTATCTATCTATATATATATATATATATATATATATATATATATATATATATATATGTACACCCATTTGTTTACACACACTGACATATATATATATATATATATATATATATATATATATATATGGTGGGGGTAAACAAATGGTAGAACATGTGATATATACACACCCTTCTGCTCGGGCGACTAGCAAATCTCGGTTACAGATGCTTGAACGGACAAGTCATATATATATATATATATATATATATATATATATATAACATTTATATATATATATTATATATATATATATATATATATATATATATAAATGTTATATATATATATAAATAAATGTTATATATATATATATGGGGGGGTAAACGAATGGTAGAACATGGGATACATATATATATAGAATGTTCAGCACTCCCTTCTGCTCGGGCGACTAGCAAATCCCGGTTACAGATGCCTCAACGGACATCATATATATATATATATATATATATATATAGATAGATAGATAGATAGATAGATAGATAGATAGATAGATATAGATGTAGATATAGATATATATAGATATATAACATTTATATTTGTATATAACATTTATATATATATATATATATATATATATATATATATATATATATATATATATATATATATATATATATATATATACATACATATATATATATATATATATATATATATAAATGAGATTGGAGTGTAAAAATGGAGTGTATAATGGAGTGTAAAAATTGTCTGTATTGTCTATTGTACACCAACCCACTCCCACAAATCAAAATACATCACACTAATACTAAAAATACCATACAAGAAAACATCAACATATTTTACTGCAACCACATGCAGAAATAATTATAAGTTGTATAATTTTTCTACATTACGAATCATTAAGCTCAATATTTTTACTGCGATTTCCGTAGAACATGTAAAACTTATATTTAAAAAAATGCAAAACAGTAAATCTCGTCCTCCCTAATCGAAATCAACCCTATTAAATCTAATCTAAATTAGTTAAATATTTGATCATAGCTGGAACCCTAACAGGTGCTACCACCCCGGGTCAGGGCGGACATGGGAACACCAGCAATTAAGAGGTGGTTCCACGCTACTCAAAACCTCCTGATTAGAGGCCTTGCTGTTATCGTGTTACCCAGGACACGGATGTACTTTATCCTCATACCTAGGGCGGATACATATATATATATATATATATATATATATATATATATATATATATATATATATGAAGAAAAATATACGGAAAAAACAAACAAAATCCTTATATGCAATTATGCTGCTTTAATGTTAATATATAATTGCATATAAGGATTTTTGTTCGTTTTTTTTCCGTATATTTTTCTTCATACTGTCGGATCTATATCCATATATTTGCTTACATATATATATATATATATATATATATATATATATATATATATATATATATATATATTTATATATATATATATATATATAGATATATATATATATATATGTGTGTGTGTATGTGTGTGTATAAATATATATATATATTTATACACACACACACACCATATGAAGTCTTTTGCGTAGCGATTTCACCATTCTTTATTATAATCTTTTATAATATATATATATGTATATATATATATATATATATATTTCACCATTATATATATATTATATATATATATATATATATTTCACCATTATTTTTTATAATCTTTTATAATATATATATATATATATATATATATATATATATATTTCACCATTATATATATTATATATATTATATATATATATATATATATATATTTCACTATTATTTATTATAATCTTTTATAATATATATATATATATATATATATATATATATATATATATATATATATATTATAAATGATTATAATAAATAATTGAGAAATCGCTACGCAAAAGACTTCATCTTTCAATATTTTGATTGTACTACGTCAGGCATTGGTAAGTAACTTAAAAATAATTTGATCACCAATTATTTGCCATCATCTGAAGAAGTACAATCAAAGTTTTGAAACATGAAAGCTTTCGTGTTGAGATTTTAAAATAGTTTTATTATAATCTCTTATAATAAATATTTAATAATAATATTTTACTCTAAGCTGTAATCAGAACTTTTTTCAAAGTAAATGCTACGAACGGTAGAGGAATTTTACTCATTCTCTTCTTTCTCCTATTTGGATACATACATGCACACACACACACACACATATATGTATATATATATATATATATATATATATATATATGTGTGTGTAATGAAACTTGTATCTATGTATATATATATATATATATATATATATATATATATGTATATATATATATATATGTATATATATATATATATATATATATATATATATATAAATTCATTTTTTTCAAAATAAAAACAAATAAATAAGATAACAATAAAATAAGCAAAATTAATTAATCAAAACAAATTACCAAATCACACCTGTTAGAATAGACGAAAAAGAATAATAATAATAATAATAACAAAAAAACGAACCCAGATAAATAAAGTAAATAATAAACAAATTATCAAACCATTATGACCAAAATATTAGTTAGACTAAAAAATCGAACCAAAAAAATCGGACTAAAAAAATACCTATAATTGTTATATAACGAACAAAATAAAAAATGAAAAAATAAATAAAAAAATAATAATAAAAATATAAAATAAATAAATAAATACTGCGTTACTTAAAAATCGAAAAACCGAAAAGAGAAAATATACAAGTAAAATAAATTAACCTAAATTCATCATTAAGTAAATAAATAAACAAACCGATTCCGATAAAGTTACCGTCAGAAAAAACAAATAAAAATAATCAACCCAAATAAACACAAATTAAAAACTGTTCCTGCCAAAATAATAGTTAGAACAAACTACAACAATCAACCCCAACATCGAATAAATAGCTTTAATTAAATTCTCAAACCAAAACAAAACTATTAAATAAGTGATATAAAACTTTTTTTACTACGTTAATAAAAACACCGATTAAAAAAATAAATAAATAAAATAAGAAACAAAAAATAAAAACAAGCACAATAATTTAACCCAAATAAATAAATAAACGACTTCCGGTAAAATAACCGCCATAATAGACTTGCCACAATGCACCACTGACCCGTATATATATAAATAGCCGAGAAAAATAACAGCACATGTGGCCTGACGATTGCATATAGCATGAAACAGACTGTCACCTCTAAGTGTTGACTTCTATGTTCACTTTTATATTTACACACGCTCTATCTCTGATATTGAGCACTTTATCCCATAAATATAGCACACCTTAAGACTATATTTCTTCATATATATATATATATATATATATATATATATATATATATATATATATATAGTTAGGTAACTAAAACCTTGGTAATCCGTATGGATAATCCCAAGGAGCATGAAATCCTGAGAGCTCAATGTTAATTCAGAGCTAATAATTTAAAGAAAAACAGACCACTTTAAGGCTCCATTTTAATAGTTTATTCCACCAGAGACTTTTAATTTTCCCTGGATCCTCAGACATCACTTTCAAAAGGTGAAACGAAAAATGAGATTAAAATTTACACTTTTACACACAGTATTAAACTTATACAAGTTACCATAGAAGGTAGTGAGAAATGGTGTGAGAGACATGGTAGATTTTAGAGAGGGAAGGGAGAATTTTAAAATGTATTTTTATATTTCTTTTTATTAAAATACTTAATATTGAGGAAGGAGGGGGTAAGGATCAGACATTGATCTATTTAAATGGTAAACTCAACGGAAATGATATGTGGAAATATATATATATAAGTGGTAAATTCGACAAATATTTAATATATTTTCTGTTTATACGTTATTTTTTATACGTTCTGTTTATACGTTTTTTATTTTATTTTATACTTTATTTCAGGTCGGTAAATGTAATTAATAATTTTTAATTAAAACAGAGCATTTACTCAAATAAGTTATCCCCATAAAAAATAACGCACAAACGGAATATACATACACATATATATAGTCAACAAGAGAAAAACTGTTTCACTGTACCACAGCTCATCAGTATAGCAAGACATGGGATCTCGCATCAGTCGAAGTCTCCCATACTTCGGACATCAGCGCACGCTGCGGAGAAAATGAATTTATATATATATATATATATATATATATATATATATATATATATTGATACACGTTTCATTAAATATTATAGACAAGTGTTGTCTATTTATTTTATGTAAAATTTTTTCGTAACATCTGATAAGTTTAATAACATTATCGTTGAACGAAGAAAGAAATTGACAATATTGATCCATATATATATAGTTTTTTAATACAATCTAAGCTTTCGGCTTACATAAGCCATTATCAAAGATGTCAATTACAACATATTAAACAATATACGGACAAGACAGTGATGATAGTCTGTCATTGTTTACATAGATGATTTTTAAGAAACGATAGACACGTGCATATAAGACGCTAGAAGCGAAAATCTCACCGCATCTCATGCCGTCACACATGACCACACGAGAGTGAATTGTAGAAGTATGAATCGAAAGCCGTTGGTATAAACCAATGGCTTCTGTTACCAATTATAGACATTTAAGAATATTTGTAGAGATGTCATAATTGATTTTGTTTAGCTTGGGTTTCAACTGTTTGATGTATAATGCTTCAAGGATTTTTAGTTTTTTTCTATTGTTTTCATGTCGAAGTATAATTGTGTTTTCGACAAGTATTTTACGGAATTGTGTGTGCCGGCAAGCATGTTGTTTTAAATGCCTAAATATATATATATATATATATATATATATATATATATATATATATATATATATATATAAATTCAGAGCATGTAATAAATAGAAGGAATTACGTCCTTGATTTTAGTAGTGACCGTTTTTCGATTTTATCTAGGTCCCACTCCTCATATCACCTCTAGAATCCTTCTATATTAGATCCCGTGGGCCTTCCCTCTGTAAACAGAGGGAATGCTTACTGGGTTAGAATGTTATTGAACTTCTTAGAATTCATATTTTTTACCTCCATTCGTTATCATTAATAGTGATTCATTTTACACGCTTTTTATATCCCAGAAATAAACTTGATAAGACTGGGACGAAACCGGATGTTTTTTAGCTTTTTAAAATGCCATATAACTTTTGTTTATTCCTAGCTATCATTAAATTTTGTACCATAAAAAACTTATTTATATATATATATATATATATATATATATATATATATATATATATATATATAAATGAACATTGAAGTCAACACTCAGAGGCGACAGACTGTTTCAAGCGTGATGATTGTTTTTAGCATGATACAGCCTCTCGCCTCTGAGTGTTGACTTCAATTTTCATCTTTATATTTACATACGCACTGTCTCTGATACTGAGCACTTTATCCCATAAATATAGCATACCTTAAAACTATATTTCTCCATATATATATATATATATATATATATATATATATATATATATATATCCAATGTTTGAGGAAAAAACAAATATTACATCTGATCATATCTATCACACTTCTCTTCCTCTCTCTCTCTTTCTCTCTCTCTCTCTCTCTCTCTCTCTCTTGGGTTCAATTAAATTGAAAATATCTTAAACTCAGTATATTTTGGAAACCTACTTCCAATTGAGCATTAACCCTCGAGAAATACCCTTACCAACCTCCAATAGCAAGGCCTCTGATCAGGAGACTTTGAGAGAGCGTTGAACCACCTCTAAATTGCTGGTGTTCCCAGGTCCACCCTGACCCGGGGTGGTAGCACCTGTTAGGGTCCCAGCTATGGGCAAATAGTTAACCCCCAAACTGGTGTCAAAACACTATAAAAGTGTAAAAAAATTGTTTTAATACCAGTAATACGTTTTTGTAAAACAAAAGAAAAAATTACCAGGAATAAATTTTTGAAGAAAAAATATTACCTGCAATAAAAATCTTGTCGGCATTAAATAACCTATTATGGTTGATATACCGTAAAACAAACCAAACCAAACCAAAGTTATGTTTTGTTTTTTTTCGCCATCATGTCTATATTTTGGGACGCTCGGAAGTTATTAGAGTTTTATTAGAATGTGCAATAAAAAACCTCATTGGAGTATGAAACCTTTACGTATGTTTATGCCAGAGCCTGGACTCTTATGTTGACAACCTTTCTTGGAAAATAACATTCGTGCTTTTTCAATTGGGTATCGGTATCAACCTTAAAACGGACAATATGCGATAGATAAATTGCCGTCTACATGACGCAAAAATTACAACATTGACATCTCATTTTAACAGATATATTTACCAAAATATCTTGAAATATGAAATTTATTCAATAAAATTGTCATTGGCTTCAACCACGGCCTCCAGATGACTTCCGAAATTCCCTTAAATCTTCTGGACGGTTTCCTTGTCTATGTTGGTGAATGCTGCCATAATCCTTGCCTTCAGTTCATCTTTGGTGCTACAAAGAGTTTTGTTAGTTTCTCACTCAACTGCGCCCCACACAAAATAATCAGGAGGGTTGCAGTCTGGGGAGTTGGGTGGCCAGATATAAGGGGTCGCAGAAATTGTCTGATATCCATGACTGAGTTCTTCTGCTTGTGTAGCATGGTGCAGAGTCCTATTTCCAGACATAGGGTCTTCCAGCAGCCACCCTCTTGACCCAGGGAAGCACTACCTCTTCAAGGCACTTGATGCGTGCTTTGATGTTGAGTTTGCGGCCCTGTGGGAAGATGAATCGAGGGATAACTTCGCCGTTACTAGTGATTACTCCAGACACCTTTGTAATCACCATTAGACTCTTTCAACTCTTTCCGAATGTCCTGCACTGTTCTCAGATTGGCATCCAAACACTCAGAAATGTTCGTATTGGAGCTTCCGGCACAAATGCCAAGTAGTATAGCAAGGCGTTTCTGGTGGAGTGAATTGCGTTATAGTGCTCTTTTTCTCACAAACGATGTCCAACTGGCCCTATGCTATGTAGTCAACAAAAACAAAAACGCGCATGCGCGAAATTAAAAATATAAAATGGCGATGATTTACCTCTCGCATTCTGTAGAGCTGTCTTGTGAAATGCAAGGAAAAGTCATATAGAAACCAACAATTTTAATATATTGTCCGTGTCCCCTGACAATGTGAATTGAAGTCGCTTGAGAAAAAAAAGGGGGTTGCCGTTCTGCGGGATTTCGAGTATGAACACATCTCCGTTTTTTCTACTCCAGTTTGGCAACAAGTACAAATCATTCTCCTTCTTCTATGTGCCACGTCCCTTCAGGAAATAGGCTATCGCGGCTCTCCACAACTTCCTATCTCGTGTGGCTCTTCGCAGTTTTTCTTTATTTGCTAATATCTATTTCCGCCATCCATTCGCACAAGCTCGTCAGTTATGTGGCCCGCTGCCTTCTCTCTCTCTCTCTCTGTCTCGGTCTCTCTCTCTCTCTCTCTCTCTCTCTCTCTGTCTCTCTTTCTTGCCCTCAATACGCGCCATGAGAGTTAAGTTTTTTAAGCCTTCCTTCCTCATTATGGCATTCATGGAATTTCAGTTGTCTTTTCTTGATTCTGTGTAGAAGTGTTCTTTCTTTAACATTATCTTTAAGATTTCCTTGTTGCTTACTCTCTCCGTTCATGGAATTCTCAGTATCCTCCTGTAGAACCACATTTCTTATGCTTGACGTTTTCCCCTCATTCGCAGTAATATTGTCCATCATTTACTGACGTACAAATGGATAAATATCACATAACAATCCAGCTTTCTTTTCTTTCTTTTTTTTT
>OZ010595.1:84672561-84675061 GCA_963932145.1 Acanthosepion lycidas | reverse complement strand
GAGCCGATTTTGAAATAGTCTTGAGATTAATGCATTTCTCACAGTTATGGGTTAAATAGTAGGAAAGTTAGCCATGGTTGAAAGCCAGTCTAGGAAAAGGACAACTCTTAATTCCAAGCCGTATATAGTCCTGGCGTAGCACTTACTATGTGGCAAGAGAATGGAGTGTGGAGACGCCAACTATATGACCAAAACTACTGTCAGCCTACTCCTATCTAAAAGTTTAATTAATCTAATAAAACTATTATTATTATAATGCCAATTATAATAGGACTTCGGATGATTTTATTGTGTCACTATTTCTAGTGAATCTGTTGCATGAGAAATGCGGTATCAATACTCCTGCAGCCAGTTACAAAAAATAGCAATTTACAACAACCTCAGTTACGAAGCTGGGCACGGTATAAAATGTAAATATTTATTCAATTTCAATTAGCAATGAAGACATAAGAAAATTAGCCTTTTCAGTAATTCTCATTTCAATATTTACCTGAATTATGATTGATATATATATATATATATATATATATATTAACGCTTTAGGGCATTTATCTGTATAAAAACCGCTTACTCTCACAGATAGCTATTATAAATAATTTAATAAAGAAATTACCAAAAACAAAAATCAAAACTTCAACATATAAATGTTGTCTATGAATTTGCTTTGCTCATTTGGAGAATCCCTCTCTAAATAAAGCCTAAATTTATTACACAACCACTACATTATCGCGCCGATTAATGTGCTATTTATCTAATAATACTTCAATTAAATCGCATATCACCAATCAACACGACAAAAAACCACAAGAATCCGGCAATTTCTTACCACTGATAGAAAATACTTAAATCACATGAGTTGCAATAAATGACAACAGTTAACAGAAGCATTAAGCATGAAAAACAAAGAAACCAACATCAATTGAGTGTTTTCAAATTTAGTAACAAACACTGAAAATGTATTTCATAAATATTAAAAACGATCCGGCAACACTATCACGTTGCATTTAAACGCAAAAAGAAAATAGTCAGTAATGGATAGATACACATAGTTTTTACTTTACTAGCTGCCACCCTAATGCTTATCTCCGAAAGAGATGGAAAGTACTTGGGGAATAAAAGTGATTTTCACTATTACAGAGAATTTCTTGCATTATTTGATTGTAATACACGGAAAAATATTCGAGAATATGAAAGGATTATGCTAAAAATAAGAAGACGTGATGTTTGAAATTTATTTAATCAGACATATATATATATATATATATATATATATATATATAATAAAATTATTATTTACATATATATACATATATGTATACATCCGCGACATTTGAAACATACGCACATACACACACGCGTACACATACACACGTACGTATGAAATTAATTACGTAATGTTTAACATAAAGATTAACTAAAAATGAGAAAATCCGCAGTCAATCGGTGAAACCTCCTGACGGATGAACCAAACAATTACGAAAATGTTCGTCTACCGAAATCCGGAGTTGAGGTGCTAAATATAAATAAAGAAATTTTATTTCTATTAATCCTATATATATATATATATATATATATATATATATATATATATATATATATATATATATATATAGGTAATAATCCGTTAGCATATAATCCAAGTGAATCCTATTAACACAATATAAAATATTAAATATCAAATATTAAAACTTATTCACGCATAGAGCTCACTGTTTTAATTCAACAGAGCAACATATTTTATACAATAGGAATTAAGATTACATTAGGTTAATGATTATTTTCACCTTGTAAATTAAAATCAAATTTACAAGGATTTTTCAAACCAGACAATGGATGATAAATTATTGAAAAAAATGGCTGGGCAAAGGAAGGAAAGAAAGAAAAGAGAGAAAAAACGGAAAAAGAGAAAAAGGGGCAAATAAAAACTAGTAAGTAGTGTAAGTCTGGATATGAGGGGTGGTCAGAGGAGAAAGGAAGAGAAAAAAAAGGGAGAAAAAAGAGAGAAGTGATGACCTATTTACTTTATACACATTAGCAATCATAATATAGTTTAGACTCAAAGAAAACGTTCTCAAATCTATAAACAAAAGTAATATTTATTAAATAAACGAATTATATGAAAAAGAGATGTCAGAATTTAAGATATATCAAAATAATAAAAAAAATATAGAAATTAATATATTGAAATGAAAATATAATCTTAAGAAGATTGTGTTTAACATCCACTTTTAAATCAGCATATTTTAAATTAAACCTATATTAAATAATTCCTATCTACAAGGAAATATATGTATATATAAAGATAGAGAGAGTTATAATAGTTAAAAGAAAGTTCAAAAGGCTTAACTTCCTTTTTATCCGTTTCACAGATAAACCGTTCGTAAAGGTTTGATAAATATATAATATTTTTAAAATAATAAAGTAAGAAATGTTTTATCTATTATTGTTGTCACATTTTTGAACGCTGTATTTGTACAAATATGGATATTTTCAATATATA
>OZ010595.1:84630061-84662561 GCA_963932145.1 Acanthosepion lycidas | reverse complement strand
TAGTAAACCAATGAAAGAAACTGGAAAATAATAATAATAATTCTATATAATTAGGATTTTAGACAAATTAGAACTATGATGAGAAAAATGTAAAGAATCGGTATATATATATATATATATATATATATATATATATATATATATATATATATATATATCAATTAAAAGGTGCAAATATAATTTATAAATTCATGAATCATTCATACAAAAAACAAATATAGAGGTTAATGATTTAAATGGCGAGAATACATCGTCGCAAACTTTTGTATGAATGATTCATGAATTTATAAAATATATATATATATATATATATATATATATATATATATATATATAGATAGATAGATAGATAGATAGATAGATAGATATAGTGCGTGTCTCTGAGTTTGTGTGTATGTGTGTGTATGTGTGTGTGCGTGTGTATGGTCACGCGTGCGTGCATGTATGTGTGCGTGGGTGCGTGTTTCCTCGGAACAGTGATATATATACATTAAACATTCAGCCACAAAGGAGCGTCTGGCTAACAAGCATATATATATATATATGTGTGTGTGGGTGTGTGTGTGTGTACGTGTGTGGGTGTGGGTGTGCGCGCACATGCGTGAGTCTGTGCGCACTGCATGTTTGCTTGGAACAATGATATATATATATATATATATATATATATATATACAGAGAGAGAGAGAGAGTGGTTCTTGTCATATGCTACTAGTCATGGAGATGTGCCTCGTAACATTTCTTGAACTGGTAAAGTAAAGCCCCCTTGTCATTGTCGTCTAGGTACATTAGTCACTCGAAAATCTCATTACTTTTCGTATAAATGTGAAATAATTCTATGAAAGGTGTTGCACTGTGAAATTTCTATTTCAATGGAAAAAGAAGAGAGCCGCACCCGTTTTATTTTTATGCTTTCTTTTTTATGTTCAAGTTTGGACATTTAAATTTTAGCTTTCACTGAACAAAAAAAAGTGATTTTTTTTTATTTATACATCCTCTTCCTCTGATTGTATGTCTCTCAAATACACATTTATATATCTCTAATGCAAAGATTATAAATTTATACATTTGTATATCTATCTATCTATCTATCTATCTATCTATCTATCTATCTATCTCGAACAATCTATCCCATTCTGTTCCAATTTATTAGTCTTTATCTTTCGCATTGTTTCTATCTGTCTGTTCATCTATCTATCTATCTATCTATCTATCTATCTATCTATCTATCTATCTATCTATCTATCAATCTAACTATCTATCTATCTATCTATCTATCTATCTGTGTCTATCTATCTATCTATCTATCTATCTATCCCATTCAGTTCTAATCTGTCTATCGTTGGCGTTGTTTCTATCTATCTATCTATCTATCTATCTATCTATCTATCTATCTATCTATCCCATTCAGTTCCAATCTGTCTATCGTTGGCGTTGTTTCTATCTATCTATCTATCTATCTATCTATCTATCTATCTATCTGTCTATCGTTGGCGTTGTTTCTATCTATCTATCTATCTATCTATCTATCTATCTATCTATCTATCTATCTATCTATCTATGTCTTTTCCTATTTAACTGTCTGTCTTTCTGTCTTTCTGTATGTACGTATGTATGTACTTATGTATGTATTTATGTATGTATGTATGTATGTATGTATGTTTCCCTGTCTGTGAAAATTGTCATGGCTTTTAAACTAAATTCCAAATTAGTTTTCAGCACATTCGTGCAAATAAAATAATTACAGCTTGGATATCAGGTGTTCTTTGCAAATTCTGCTGCTCTAAACAGCGAAGAGTAAAAGGACGCCCTAATGACTGCAGTTTTGCCAAGGTCATCAGGAGACTTATAACATCCTACATCATTAAGCGTCGTATTAATTGAGTTGTCATGTATATATATATATATAAATACATATATATATTATATATATATATATATATATATAGATAGATAGATAGATAGATAGATAGATAGATAGATAGATAGATAGATAGATAGATAGATAGATAGATAGGTTTAGTGAAAAATAATCTCTGTCTGAAATTAGTTTTTCCATTAAAATATAATGCTTGGACATTTGATCACATTTTGGTAAAAAGATTGGTAATATAATAAGAAAACCAATTTTTTATCATTTTCCCCTATGTAAGGTAATAAAGCCACTTAGGCGCAAGGGTGTTACTGAGTGTGACAGTATATGGGAAAATGTGTTTGTGTGCAAAAATACAGATATAAATTTAAAAAATATCTGTGAAAAAACAATATGAATAAAAACAAAATCATTTTTTTTTTTACCGGCACCTTTCGTCCCCTGATGGACGTTATCCAGGCTAATCTAAAGATTTATTTGCTTATTAGGCATGAAATTACATCCCTTAGCATCCTACATAGTTTACCTTGCTTTTCAGAGTTATCCTGAAGATTATTTGTGAGCGTTCTTAAACTTAAAATGTTGAAAACCTGACGACATATTTACTTCTCTTTATTAATACTTGTTGCAAAATAGAATCCTTAAATTTGCATTGATAGAGTTCTTCAGAAAGAGGACGAAACGCGTCGGTAAAGAAAACATTTTGTGTGTGTATGAGTGTGTATGTGCGCGCGAGTGTGCGTGCTTATGTGCGCGTGCGTTCGCACAAATATACTAGATATATGTAAATGGGAAAAGTGTAAAATACACAGGTATTCCCACACACTCACAAACACACACACACACACACATATATATATATATATATATATATATATATATATATATATATATATATATATATATAAATGCACATTTTATATCATTAACTTTACTAATTTACTTTTTATATGAATGATTTATTGTAATATAAATTGAACTGCACCACATATATATATATATATATATATATATATATATATATATGAATGAACATTGAAGTCAACACGTAGAGGGGACAGGCTGTTTCATGCTTGACGCAATCGTCAAGCCTAATGATTGCATCTAGCATAAAACAGCCTGTCGCCTCTAAGTGTTGACTTCAATGATCACTTTTAGATTTACACACACTCTATCTCTGATATTGTGCACTTTATCCTATAAATATAGCACACCTTAAGACTATATTTCTTCATATATATATATATATATATATATATATATATATATATATGGAAAACTAACAACAATGCAGAAAAGATTTTTATGAGGTGACATTCTTCCTTCAAGACATTATCAGAATAAAGTGATATTTGCGCTGATGTAGTTACACACACACACACACATATATATATATATATATATATATATATATATATATATAGTTTTAAAGTATGCTATATTTGTGGGTTAAATAGGATCAACATCAGGGATAGAGTGTATGTAAATATAAAAACTGACATCAGGTTCTCCCTCTCTACATATATATATGTTTGTGAGAGAGAGAGAGAGAGAGTGTGTGTGTGCGTGTGTATGTGTGTGTGTGTGTAAATTTAATAGTGACATGTTTATTTACATTTAAATATATATATATGTATGTGTGTGTGTGTGTGTGTAAATAAAATATGTCAATAAAAATGTTATTAATTTCATTTGTTGTCTTAGCCACATCAAATATTCTTTTTGTTTTTTACTGTGTGGGAATTTTCCAGTTCCTCGCGTTATTTTCAATAATACCGTTTTCTGAAACATGATGCCACCATATATATGATATGATAGTAAATTATGTCTTAGTATATATTATGGAATGTTGGAGTTAGTATGGACGCATTTTCAATAAGTAACGGGTCATAATGTTTTTATGTATTGTAAACTTACACAAACATTTAAGTATATTTTTTAATAATAATATTCTCTAAATTACTACGATTATACCATAAACCGTTATATAGACTTGTGTACCTTCTAGGTCCCTCCAGTTTTTCCAGAAAACAGCATATCGTAATGAAAAAGGCCACAAAGTTTAAGAGAAATAAAGTTTTATCGTCAAACTGTTTATGTTATTATTAAGATGAAAGACCAAAGCATTTTTTGATTATTTTTTGAAATTTTTTAATCCTTTCTAACAAGTTCAAAATTTTTGTTAAAATTTTGTTTTGTTTACGTCATCAGGGTGTGTCATAATTACATTGATTTTTTAGCACTTTTTTTCCGTTGAAAACACATTGATTTGGAAATTCTTGTAAAAATTAAATAATTTCCCGATTTTAATGAAATTTTCAGGACTTATTCACAAATGAATGAAATTAGTTTTGAAATTTTTTTAGAAAATTTTGGTAAAAAATGAATTTTTTACATATGTTACCCCAAATTAATTTCCTGAAATTTCGCGAAAAAACTTTCTATTTCCTGAATTTTTTATTCGTTAGAAATAGAACTTCTTTTTAAACTTTCACTATTCTTACTGAAAATTTGCTTTGAATTGTAAAAGAAAAGATGCAATAAAACTATGAGATTATTTAATTAGAAAAGCTTTTATTTGCTTTTGTAAATAAGTTAAATTAAGGACTCTATTGTCTGAAGAAATAAAAATTTTCCGATGACTAATGATTTTTTACCAGAATTTTTTTCATTGTTTTTAAATTTTAATTATAATAATTTATAATAGTTTAAAATCGTTCAAAATTCTGTATTGGACAATTTCCTGGATGTGCTTCGTAATTAAGAGGAAACGAAATTTATGAATCCAAAATTGAAAAGATTAATAAATGTAATTACACTATTCTATTTTTAAAATATTTTTTTTTTAATTTTTACTTAATTTGTTCCCTTTTTTCCATTTATGAAAGGCTAAAAATGACATTATTATGAAAAGGCCACGTGATCTAAGAGTTGTGTCTTTTTAGAGAGAAATTAATTTAAGAAAATTTTGTAGTATTTTAATTTTAATTTTTATTTTTGCATAAAGCATCTTCGGAAGGTAAATAAAAGTCAATAAATTATTAGATAATTGTGGAAAATAAGTTCGTTTGTAAAAATTACTAGGTAGCTAAAACCCCACAAAAATGCGTTCACTTAGATTTCGTAAATTTTATGTCAATTCTAGTCAGCCATACTGTCATCGGTTCGTCACTCAATCGTACGTCACTCATCGCCTCAGATAAACAGAACCAGTCATTAAGAAATCTTTGTATATTACTTTTTTATGCTTTAAGTAAGTAATATTTATTTCAAATCAGATTAATTTAACTTTAAATTCTCTAATTTTACTCAAATAATTGTCAGATACATATATATATATATAAGTGAACATTGAAGTCAACACTTAGAGGCGACAGGTTGTTTCATGCTAGACGCAATCGCCAGGTCAATTATATTTACACACGCTCTATCTCTGATATTAAGCACTTTATCCCATAAATATAGCACACGTTCAGAATATATTTCTTCATATATATATATATATATATATATATATATATATATACTGGAAGAGTTTTAAAATCGATAAATTTGTTTTGTTTGCAAATTTCTTAAAATTAAGAAAATGGCCGCTTTTAAGAAAAATTTAAGAAATCTAAATTAAATTTGACATTCCAATCTATATAATTTCTATCTGAAATAAACCAGAATATTTTACTTACTGGAAATAATAAATTTAATCCTTTAGCTTTCAATTAAAACTAAAATGAAATCTTCAAGAATCCTTTTTTATTTTTATAAATTCATTTTAAACCTTAGGTATCGAAAATTTATTCCGAAAAACTGGAGATACCGACACCTAATACATGTCTATTATCATCAGTTATAACTGAATAAATTGAAAATTTTTATTGAATACATCAAATTTATGTCACCAACAGAATTATTTTAAAACAATTTGCGCCATCATAAAAAATACCCTTTTTTTAATATAGAAAAGAATATTTGATCTGAAAACAAAAATCAGTTCACCCAAACACGGGCCGAGGACTGGATGAAAAGACATCTATGAAAATATGAGTGTGTATTTAAATAAGATAAGTGAAATATTTTTATTATTACTAATTATACACCTGTATATATAGTTTGGCACAGTATAGTAATAGATAGCGGATCAGATTGAGGAATCGGAGAGCCGAGTTCGAATTCCAGTCAAATCCACTACATTCACTTACGTGCTAATAACCTTGGGAAAAGTATGAATCCTCTTCTTCTTCTCCACCCCCAGCTATGTTTAAATAGCAGGAAAGAATGGGTTCTATGGCCTTTTATCGCAACTGGTCTACTGTAGAAAGAAATGGCAACCTACTTCTGGAAAATTTGCCTTGTCAAAAGATACTTCATCGTCTAAGCGTGTATCAAGCATAGCACATAACTGATAGATAGTTTGAAAAAATATTTATATATTTCCATTATTTACATTATTTGGACTATTGTCCTCATCTTTGTCGCCATATTTATTACAACGTATTACAACACTGTGCCATGTGTCCTTGAGTATACATGGCACAGTGGATAAAGGCGTTAGTTAGATCCAGTGACAGGACCCAAAGAGTGTGAGTTCAATATCTGGTTATGCCAGTGGAGAACTTTCAGAGGGAAAATTAACAGGAGGTAACTGATAACTGACATCCATTAAAACATGTCACGTGGAACTAGAACAGTCTACCCCAGTGAGCGAAATAAAGGGTTCAGTTCGACATTCCAAGCACCTGAAGAAGGCCGGAGCGTACAACGGCCGGAACGTTGTGATAAATATGACGACAAAGATGTAAATAATGTACATAATACCTACATAATAATAGATAGATTTATATATTTATTGTAAAAAATTATTTTATATGACGTTATAAAATATCCATATATTTTAAGATAAATTATTGCCGTTGATGTCTCATGATTTGAAGATTTTAAGTTTACAAGCACATAACGGAAGAAATATAATGTTAACTAACACCGGCACAAGGACAAAGAGCAGTGAGCGCGGTTTTTTATTATGCAGTAAGAAAGGTTCTGAATCTAGGGAAGAAAAGACCTACTTTTCCTACCAAATTTGCATAAACGAAAAATTGCTGCTTCAATGCACACAACACAACAAAACACACACACACACACACACACACACACACATATATATATATATATATATATATATATATATATAAGTGAACGTAGAAGTCACCACCTAGAGGCGATAGTCTGTTTCATGCTAGATGAAACCGTCAGGCGTGACGATTGCATATAGCATGAAACAGACTGTCGCCTCTAAGTGTTGACTTCTATGTTGACTTTTATATTTACACACGCTCTATCTCTGATATTGAGCATTTTATCCCATAAATATATCACATCTTAAGACTATATTTCTTCACATTCACACACACACACACACACACACACACACACACACACACACACACATATATATATATATATATATATATATATATGATAAAATATAATAAAGTATTGCTTTAAGTGCTATATTTATGAGTTAAAGTGCTCAATATCAGTGATATGGCGAATGTAAAAATAAAAGTGGACAGTGAAGTCAACATCCAGAGGCGACAGTCTGTTTCAGGCTAAACGCAATCGTCATGCCTGCTTTAGCATGAAACACGCTGTGTGTTGACCTCAATGTCCACTTTTATATTAAAACTCAGTAAATTTAAAAAAAAAAATTCAAAAATTCGATAAGGATGAAACAGAATTAATGTTTTTAATTTAATTATATAATTATTGTGAGACCGGAACCTACCTACACAATAGACTCTTCCAAGCCTATATTAAGTAGGCGACATAGCACTCTACAGAGTGTGATAGAGAGTGATAGAGAGTGACAGAGAGTCTAGTATGACTACAAGTGTTGGACACTAACTTATAATAAGCTCTGTTTACACTATCTCTGTAACCTGTTGTTAATATATCTTTCTTACATCTAATCCGTGTTCCGTGTTTTACTTCTGTGGACCCAACTTTGGGACCCAAATCAGTGGCGACAAGGATTCTAGAAACGTACTCACGGCGAAACCTAAATACCTTACCAATCCCACATCTGGGTCGACGAAGAATTCTAGAAACGCATTCACAACAGTGGCGACAGAGAAGATTCGAGAATTTCGTTCTCACCCTATCAATAGCGACAGTACTCGAAAAATACACAAACTCCACACGTTCCCACAGCAGTGTTGAACGTGAAATTAAGCTGGTATTAATACATTAGCGATTTAAAAAGCTAAACACCCAGCGTCTACATATATTCCAATACCAAACGCCATTGACAAACTAGCGATTCTACATCTACGGAATATCAAAGTCTGTCCAATACGAGAACGATTTCTACACACACACAGAAAAAAAAACAGTTGTTCGTAAAAAAACTAACAACACAAGATCAAGTACTACCATTGTACTCAAGTTTTCGGAAAAAACTATCGAAATTTTTTTTATGTAACTGAGTTGAACTCAGGCATAAAATTTTTCTCCCCTCAAATTCACTGAGGTGAGTTTTCTTCTTTTTGTACCTCTATAAAAAAAAAAATACATAAGTGTGGTGAAAAATTATTCAATTACGTTAAAATTAACGGGGCCACGGAAAAAAAGTTAAACACACATAATTAGTTTAGTTTAACTATTGTCTGTCCATATTTTTTTTCTGTAAAAAAAAAAAAAAAAAAGGAACAAATATCTCTCATGATTTTTTTGTGTATCTCCTCTTAGTACACGTGCTTCAAAGAAAAAAAAAAGTGGTGTCATTTTTAAATATGGAAGATTTGCAAAAAGTAGTTGCCGAAATGTTAAACCAAATTTGGACCAGCAGCAAAAATCAGAAGAAAGACAACAACAACTATTTTTGGATTTACATAAACAGCAAATGGAATTCCAAAAAATTACGCTTCAGAATGCTGAACTACAACAGAAACAACTTAAAGAATTACTCGTAAATGCATTAAAAGGCTCAAACTCTGAAAAAGATACAATATTCTCCCAGAGTATAATTTACAATTCAATAGAAACCTTTGAATACGTACCAGAGAACGGCAAAACGTTCCAGGCTTTTTACAGGCGCTACGAAGATATTTTCAACGTAGACTGTGAATAATGGCCCAGTAAAAAAAAAGGTACGTCTTCTATTGAGAAAACTGGGAATTACAGAACATAGTAGGTTCGTAGACTTCATACTACCCAAGAAAACGAGTTTTTAGAGACGATTAAGCTCCTATCGGAATTATTCGGGCCTAACACAACCTTGTTCCACAAACGTTGGTAATGCCTGAACACAGTCAAAGACAACCAGTAAGATTTTCTAACGTTTGCAGCATCGGTGAACAAGCTATGTAATGATTTTAAACTAGCCGAACTGACTGCCGATGATTTTAAGTGCTTAATTTTCGCACAAGGTCTAGTATCTGCAGAAGACGCCGAAGTCAAACGACGGGTACTGACTAAGCTTGAGAACGAACAAGGATTGACTCTCCAAAAACTGGCAGAGGACTGTCAAAGAGTGATATCTGTAAAGCGTGACTCAAACACTATCGAGGAATCAGGTGTGACTCAGATTAATAAAATCAGAAGTAAGTCTACCTCCTATTCCCCTCAAAAAGACAAAAGGCAAATCTCATGTCCTAAGTTACGCAGTAACCAAAACTCATATAGGTTAAAGAAACCGCCCGGACCATGTTACCATTGTGGTAAATGGCATTGGATGAAATTCTGTCCAGTTAAGAACAAAAAATATTGCAAAAATTGCAATAAAAGTGGGCATACTTTAACTTCGTGCTGGTACGCCAACAGAACGAGAAAACCCCAAAATAAAATTAGGCAAGCTCAATCTGACAATATTGTTGATAGGAATCTAAGAAAATATGTAACAGTGGATATTTTCAATAAGTCCATTAAATTCCAGCTTGACTCGGGTTCTGATATACCAAAAAGCTCAAAGCCTACGTATTAAAAACTTCAGACAACTTATTTGGAACTGATTGGATAGAAATATTCAATCTTTGGGATTGCCCAATGAGTACATTTTGTCGCAAGATACAAAGTACAACGTCCAATTTGGTAAATCTAAAAAAGGAACTCAAACAACAATTTCCCCAGGTCCTTTCTGGCGGCCTTGGGAAATGTACTAAAATGAAAGCTAAGTTCAAGGTGAAGGACGGTGCACAACCGGTATTCAAAAAGAAACGGAATGTCCCTTTCGCTGCTCTAGAGCAAATCAATAAAAAGTTAGATAGACTCGAACAAGCAGGTATTCTGTCAAAAACAGATTTCAGCGAGTGGGCAGCACCTATGGTCTACGTAAAAAAGAAGTCCAATCAAATACGAGTATGCGCAGATTTTTCCACAGAGTTAAACTATGCCTTGCAAGATCACCACTATCCTCTCCCAAGCCCTGAAGAAATTTTCAGTAAACTCAATGGTGGAAAATTTTTTTCTAAAATTGACCTCTCGGACGCATACCTTCAGATAGAGGTGGAAGAACAAAGTTCCAAATTGCTTTGCATAAACACCCATAGAAGGTTGTACAAATACAACAGGCTGGCTTTTGGAGTAAAGGTTGCGCCTGCAATTTTCCAGCAGGTCATGGACGCCATGCTGGGCGATCTTGACTACGCAACAGCCTATTTGGATGATATACTAGTTACTAGTAAAACTATGGCAAAGCACCGGGACCATATAATAAACGTATTCGAAAAGATACAAGAATACGGATTTAAGGTTAAGGAGGAAAAGTGTGACTTTTTCTTACCAGAGATTAAATACTTAGGACACATCATAAATAAATAAAGTCTTCGGCCGGATCCAGAAAGAGCCAACGCGATCAGAAACATGTCGGCCCCAGATAACGTTCAAACGTTACAAAGCTTCCTCGGCCTAGCTAATTTTTACCAAGGGTTCATTAAGAACATGCAAAATTTGAGAGGGCCTCTCAACCAACTTTTAAAAAAGGACAAACCATGGTCATGGACCCCGGAATGCCAAGACGCATTCGAGAAGATCAAGAAAACTCTTACTTCAGACCTCTCCCTCACACATTACGACCCTAGTCTCGACATCATAGTCGCAAGTGGTGCAAGCTCGTACGGAATAGGCGCTTGCATATTACATAAACTGCCAGACGGTTCGCGAAAAGCTGTGACTCACGCATCAAAATCTCTACTTCCAGCTGAGAAACAATAGATCCCAACAGTTTTATTTTTTCTCTCCTTTTCAAAAAAGAAAACTCTTTGGAAGTGGGGTATTGTGAGACCGGAAACTACCTACACAATAGACTCTTCCAGGCCTATATTAACTAGGCGACATAGCACTCTACAGAGAGAGTGATGGAGGGTGGTAGAGAGTGACACAGAGAGACAGTGAGAGTCTAGTACGACTACCAGTGTTGGGCACTAACTTATAGTAAGCTCTGCTTACACTATCTCTGTAACGTGTTGTTAATATATCTTTCTTACATCTAATCCGTGTTCCGTGTTTTACTTCTGTGGGCCCAACTTTGGCACCCACATCAATAATTAAATTTGAAGTTTTTATCTTCGGTTTTTGGAATATGGTAATTCCTGTATAGCGAAGGAAACATTTTTAAATCAATTAATTTATAGTATTTATACTCTGTAAATTTACATTGAGCACTGTTTGTAAAAATAAAAAAATCAACAAGAACAGAAGATTATATATCTTACTTTTTTTCTTTTTATTATAATATATATATATATATATATGAAAACATGTTAATGCTAAAAAAAGGGATCTAAAGTACATTTCGACCGCCTTTTCCGACGATAAAACATTGTCGAAAACTATTTCTTGTTAATATAAGTAAAAAAGCAATAATCAAAATATTAATTAATAAGTACAATAATTAAAAGTAAATAATGAAAATAAATCTGATATTTGTCTACAAATATAGCAAATTTACTTTAAACTGACTAGGGGATCTGTCTGCAAAACTTTCAAATCGGATGGTAAGTGACTGAACATTTTATTTATTTACTCATATATACATATATATATATATATATATATATATATATATATATATATATATATATATATATATATATATGATCAATTTCAATTTTATTTTACTGGATACCCATATTTGAGTAGAAGTTACGCTTTATTTATTAAATAGTATATTTATTTACTTTCATCGACTGGCCAGAATATTTGAGAAACCTTTTAAAAAATATATGAGTATCTCCTATAATAATGTTTATAGTAATAAAATTTGGTGGATTAATAAATAAAAGATCCATTGCTTTAATATATATATATATATATATATATATATATATATGTGTGTGTGTGTGTGTGTGTGTGTGTGTGTGTGTGTGTGTGTGGTTTATTAATTACTGGTGACTACAGTCTTATCAAGATAAAAGATGTAGATGACACAGTGTTGATAGCAGAATGTGGTGAAGGAAAGCGAGAAGAAAGGACTTACCATCAATTGAAAGAAGACAAAATGCATTGTTGTTAGCAAAAGGCATGTTAGCAAAAACAAACAAGTACCAAAATTTAAATAACTGTGAAGTCTTTTAACAAAGCACCGAAAGTGCGACACTGAAATCGAAAAGAAGCTTGTAATAGCGAAAGATGCCTTCCAAAAGCCAAGCAAAGTATTAAGAAACAGGGAAATTTAAATATCTGGGAAATGTTTTAAGAAAGGACCGATAAAGTGCGACACTGAAATCGGGAAGCAGTTTGTAATAGCGAAAGATGCCTTCCAAAAGCTAAGCAAAGTATTAAGAATCACAAAAATGTTGGTTCGAAACAAAGAAAAGATTACTGAGCTATTATACAATATCAGTCCTCCAACATGGCATTGGATACTGGAGAATCTCCTCACAGATGAAGAATAGACTAAAGAAACAGGAATGTGATTCTACAGAAGGATGCTGAGGATACTATGATCCGAACATGTGAGAAAGGATAACAATTTAAGGGAAATAAAAACAAAAAAAAGGACACTTGTACTTAACATCTGGAAAAGATTGCTGGACACACAATGAGGAAAAAGGGCTTGTAAAAATTATTAATTACGCGACCTGATTGATGTCAAGAGAAACAGAGAAAAACAACGCATACCCTAGCATGGTTAGCTGGAGTAAATGGATGACGGAGCAAGGTTTACGAGGGTTAACAATAAATGGAAAGTCAAAATTTATTAAGATATACAAAAGACAGGAAATTGTGGAGAGCCATGTTAACCAACAACTGAAGGCTCGTGGCACATAGAATAACATTTTTTCAAGGTAATGGATTTTATTTAATCAATTGGCCACTTTAAACGTTATATTTAGTGGTTATTCATATTTGAGTACACGCCTTATTCATTTATTAAACAGTATATTTATTTTCGTCTACCGGCCTAAATATTCGAGAAATCTTATTAAAGAAAAATACACTGGAAAGTGTATATATATATATATATATATATATATATATATATATATATATATATATATACACTTTCCATATATATATATATATATATATATATATATATATATATATATATATATATACACACTTTCCAGCATATTTTTTTTAATAAGATTTCTCGAATATTTAGGCCGGTAGACGAAAATATATATATATATATGTGTCATCTGCATATTTTATCTTGTTAAAGTTGTGGTCGGCAATAATTAATAATTCACACACACAAACACACACACACACACACAAATATCTATCTACCTACATGTCTCTCTCTCTCTCTCTCTCTCTCTATATATATATATATATATATATATATATATATATTGAAAATACGAAATAAATCTGCCAGAAATGTTAAATCAGTAGAAAAGCACTCCTGAATGTATTTTTTGAAAGTGTAATTCTGTTCTTGTTTTTAAATTAACACAAACATCATAAGTTATGCAAGTGACATCAACGCAACCAATAAAAACAGAAATAAATAATTTTAAAAATCAAAATGACTCCACATAATTTACGAAGTTAAATTCCTACTTGTTCCTTATATATATATATATATATATATATATATACTGAATCCATTGCCAGTTCAGCTGATAAGAAAGTCGTTTCATTGTGTCGTGTGAGACAATTTTTCTCTCCAGAATCTATTTTGCATATAAGTCTACCATTCACTCACACTTTGAATATTGCTCCCGCATATGGTCCGGTGCTTCTCCTATATACCTAAAGATCCTTAATAAAATCCAACGAAGAATCAGCAATATTATTGGTCCTGATCTGGTGTCCTGACTCCAGTCACTTTTCCACTGCAGTGAAATTGCCTCCCTGTGCCTTTTCATTGTCCCTAGCGCTTTAGGATTCTTCCTTAGCCCTTTTCAAGGGAATTTTTTTTTTTGGTGTTGTTAGTTTTTCGTCATGTTTTGGCTGTTTAAGTTGTACTAGCGTTGGAAGGTTAGAGAGATAGAAAGTTATTTCAGTGTGTTAAGTTTTACACGTCGAAGAGATCAGACGTGGTTATTTCGTGTCTCAGGGAACTTGCTCCCCAGTGGGGCTGAAGAGTGACCCCACTGGCTAGTTAGAAATGGACACGTTAACGTGGTTAATAAAATAGATGTTAAAATTCCTTTTTATTGATGTCTCTCTTTTAATTCCGAACCAAAGATATTTCACTACCAAAAACAACCAACGTTCTCCGGCCGAGAGAAGAAAGTGAGAAAGACAACATTATTATGATCGCCTCGAGACCGTCGCCCCAATACTATTGCCAGAACGAAGAGTGTATATGAATGCCTTTCTTCCCAAATATAGAACTCTTTATCGGCTCCCTGCTTTTCGATCATCTTCAATTCTGCAAATACTTAAATATAACGTCAATCGCCATCTTCTGTTTTTCTCAACCCTCTTCTTTTATTTTCCTTTCTCCTCCCTAAATTTTTCTCAATTTCTTTCACTCTCAGTGACCCATTTCATTTTAGTGGCATTATTGTTTTTAAAAAATAAATCCAGAATGTGACCCAAAACGTTTAGCTTATGGGGTATATATAAATATTTTTTTCGTGATTTGCTGTTTTACAGAATCCGTAAATTTTGTACCCTGTATTAATTTTAATTTTTCATTCAGAACAAAAAAAAGCGTCAATGAAACGTTAAAGTTAAAATATTTTTTATAGAAACATATTGTCAATAGGAAGCAAATATGTTTTAAGAATTTCAGTTTATTTGTATCTACCTCGTTATCTCTCTCCCACTTTTCATCTGCACCAATGTGAATTGTTCATCGTGTTTTTTTTCTCTCTCTGCTCAGGCACAAAAATCATTCTCCACATTTTCTCTTGACTCTTTATTTCAGAAGACTATGCAGCGTCAAATAATGCCCTTTCCTCGAATGGACATCGTCTTCGAGCATGGTTGATGTTTTTGGTTAAAATTGGTAGGTTAAATGCCAAATTCATCGGTAAGTATCGATTAAACTTGATTTCATGTAAAATCAGAAATTAGTTTTTGATTAGGACTTTATGTATTAGTTTGATAATTTTCCCAATAAAAATAAACATAGTAATAGCAACAACAACAACAACAAAAATAATAATAATAATAATAATAATAATAATTATTATTATTATTATTATTATTGGCATAGCAGTCCCTGCAGACTGCAATGTATCTTTGAAGATCTTCAAAAAACTATCAATATATAAGGACCTTGAAATCGAATTTTCAAAAATGTGGCACATGACATCAATAATTCCAGTTGTAGTTGGAATACTCGGATTGAGTGGAAAATGTTCCGATAGATACATTGAAGTCTAAACCTGAAAGAAATACAAAAAATTATACTCAGAAGTACAGATCACATCTTACGAAGGGCTTTATCGATGTAAAATGTATGATCTTGGGGTTTTTTGTTGGAGGGAGGGCGCGTAATCCAAAAATACTTAGAGGAAAATGTCATGATGCCATTTCTGTCCTTAGGTCTCTGGTTGGGACCCGGAAGGAAATGTGTATACAACAGAAATCAAAGGAAATAATAATAATAATAATAATAATAATAATAATAATAATGAACGCCCTGATGTTAAAGTTGCTACGAGTTTCATAGATTCTCATCTGAATTGCTTGGAGGTGTTTTGTGTGGTTGAATCAAGACGGGCTATAGTAAACATCCTATTCTGTATCACAGATTTTCCTGATCATAACCAGTTGGCATTTCTTCGAGAAGCTGATAAGCAGTGCATCTCTTTTTATGGTTGGAAATAGTTAGAGAGACATATGACTGGGTGTCGAGCACCGATTCAGTAGGTCCCAACAATAACTGAGATCATAGGGAGAAAAATATCACAATAATCAACAGATATCCCATATCAATCACTCAATGGACACCTGACACAGTGGATAAAGGCGTTAGTTAGATCCAGTGACAACTGACATCCATTAAACATGACACGTGGAACTAGAACCGTCTACCCCAGTGAGCGAAATAAAGGGTTCAATCCGACATTCCAACCACCTGAAGTAGGCTGGAGCGTACAACGGCCGAAACGTTGTAATAAATATGCCGACAAAGATGAGGACAATAGTCAGAATAATGTAAATAATGAAAATGATATATTTGTACATAGTAAATATTTGATGAAATTAAAAATGCAAAGATTTTTTTCGAAGAAAAACATTCTCCGCTAATTCAGTTATCAAATTGATAAAAGCAACATACAGAAACATTCTAATTGATTCAGACAATTATAATTTTCACACTGTTGTATGCAAATTTAATTTTTAACTAATTAAAATTCATACCTGTATAATCATATTACTGAGTATCCCTATAATTAATAATTATAATTATATCAGTCCTCCTATATATCAGTGAATGTTGGACCATCTTCTCACAGATGAAGAAGAGATAACAGAAATATAGTTCTACAGAAGGATATTGAGAATGAACTGAAAATGTAAGTAACAACAAAGTTTTAGAGAAAAGAGCAACAAAAAGGACACATATTTTACATCAGAAAGAAGCAGTTGAAATTTGTAGGCTATATAATAAGGAAAGATGGCTTGGAAAATTTGATACTCACAAGACAGATTGAAGGCAATAGGGCAGAGGAGACCAACTTATGTTTTTGAATCGTTTCTAGTAAAACGTAATTACTTTCTGAGCACTAATACCTATAGACATATCTCCTTTGGTGTTTTTCAAATCTTCAGCTGGCATCGAAGATTTTCCAGTCTCCAGTTATCAAAAGATTTTTGTTTCTTTTTTCGTTTAATTTTTTATCGATTTTAAGAAGGTTTTGAGAAGGTTTGCTGTGTTGCAAAATTATCTTAGAAAAAAACTTCACAAATAAATTCATAGTTTAACAAAGTAAAAGAATATGTTTGCTGATTTATTTGTCAGTTTTTTCTTGTTTATTAATTGCGGCAACAATCTTAACAACATAAGATGCGTAGATGATACACTACTGATACTGAAAAGAAATGACAAAATCTCCTACAGAAGGTAGCGACGGAGAGTGAGCAGAAGGGATTAAGCCTAAACTACAAGAAGACAGAATGCATGGACATCATGAAGAGGATGAGCCCGAAATGCGATTTTGAAGGTTGGGAACACTAGAAGCAGACGCGGAAGTTTAAATATCTGAAAACGGCAAGTGCGACACTGAGATCCATAGACGTATTGGGGATGGCCAAGGACACATTCCAAAAGCTGGGCAGAGTATTGCGATACAGGAGGATTTCTTTGGTAACAAAGAAAAGAATACTGAGCTGTTACGTGGCATCTGTCCCTCTTTACGAATGTTGGACGATTTCCTCAAAGATGAAGAAAAGACTCGAGACGACAGAGATGTGGTTCTATAGAAGGATGCTAAGGATATCATGGAACAAGCGTGTGAGCAACGATGAAATCTTAGAGAGGTTGCAAAGAAGGAGGAGGCTTATACTTAACATCAGGAAGAGGCAGCTGAAGTTTCTGGGACACAAAATGAGTAAGGAGGGCCTGGAGAATTTGATCCTCACGGGTCGAATGGAGGAAAAGAGAGACAAAGGAAAGCAGCGCATGACATACCTGACGAGCTTGAGTCTGGAGGAGGAAGCAGAAGGAAGGAACTTGTTGAGAGCTGCAAGGGATAAAAGGAGGTGGGAAGCCATGATCACTTACGTCCTAAAAGGATATGGCACATAAAAAGTAAAAAGAACTGCTGAGAGAGAGAAAGAAAGAGAGAAGAAACTTTCTCCTATGTGAAGTACAGGGTAAGTTATTCACCATGCTTGTGTTGCTGCTATGGTTTCAATGGCAAAATTTCTTCTTCCAAACTGGTTGCCAAACAAGGCTATAAGACTCAGTCTGCCCCGCCTATAACTAGTGGAAAAAGAAATATATTCATAACTCTACCAAAGGGATTTGAGCGTAAGGAAATGTACGGAACTCGACTAGAATTCGAACTCGGCCGTGCCATTTCTCATTCCGAAGTGTTATCCATCACATAACCCGAACATTAAAGTTTACAGCACCAAACAGTCACCCATCTAGGTACTGACCAGAGTCAACGTTGCTTAACTTCGGTGATCGAATGAGAATCGGTGTTTCATCGTGATATGATCGTAAACTCCTACCAATAGCCATCGTCGGGCCAGCACGATAGGGTAGGGTATCGGCTATTCCTCCCCATGACGAGGCATGTAGAGAAGAAGAAGAAGAAGAAGAAGAAGAAGAAGAAGAAGAAGAAGAAGAAGAAGAAGAAGAATGTGGATAAAATGGATAAGGACGAGGAAAAAAAGAATTTAAAAAAAGGATAAAGTCGGATAAATAAGATAAGGACGAGAAGAAGAAGAAGAAGAAGAAGAAGAAGAAGAAGAAGAAGAAGAAGAAGAAGAAGAAGAAGAAGGAGGAGGAGGAGGAGCAGCGACAACAAGAAAAAGAAGACAGATAAAGTGAATAAGGATGAGGAGAAAAAAGAAGAAAAAGAAGGTGAAGAACAAGTCGGATAAAGAGAATAAGTACAAGAAGAAGAAAAAAAGAAGAAGAAGAATAACAACAACAACAACAACAAGGCCTGGGAGATTTTGTTCATACGCTGATCTTCTTTTCGCAAAGATTTGAGAGACTCTGGCTTTTCCCTGTCATTGGTCCACCCACGTATACACATGCCAAACTTAACCGAGTCGACTTTTTTTTATGTATCAATTTCAGTCAAGTGATTTCCCTTCAGGCCCGATTCTGCACCTAGCAACAATGAGGTTAACTTTCAGCTCAACCTTCTGGTGCTCTGGCGGGACACAGAGGACAAAGCCTATTTTCTGGTATCTCTTAGTGTGATTCAGTACATATTGGGGTCACCACATATCAACTCTTCTTAGAATGTAGATTAAATTCGATTCAGCCATCGCGTATTTCCTGTCGTGAATAACACGATATTATGAGAAAATGGATAATCTCAAGCTGAATTCTATAATAAAGAACAATAATTATGCTATATTCATTATTTACACTATTCACATTCGGACTAGTATCCTCAATTTGTTGTTGTTATCACGACGTTTCAGCCGTTGTACCCTCCGACCATCATCAGGTGTATATCAATCCGGTTAAAACACAATAAATTTCGAATTGAACTATTTATTTAATTCTAATATCAAGAGTTGCTGTGATGTCTTATCTTATAAATCCTATATATATATATATATATATATATATATATATATATATATATATATATATATATATAATCATGTGGTAGAACGAAAGGTTTCATGTATTTGTTTAATTAATACCCATTATATATGTAATAAGTTGATTGATTTTAAGTTCTTGTATTGATTTAACAAATCCTACACGTGATAACCTATACTGCAAAAGGAAATTGTTATACCGCTGCAACTAGAACTTCATAACGAGGCCCGAGTGTCAACGAAAAGATTAAAATGGGGTCGTTTGTACTACAAGTTACGTACGTATTCTATTCAGTCAGACGATAAAAATTGTAAAGGAAAAATAACAATGGGACAGGCTTGTTTGACTTAAAAAATGACAAAATATACAGTAAATAAGTGGAAACAATAAAATGCATTTTTTGCACAAGCTTGATTGATCTTTAAAACTTTGAAGGTGAAGCAAAATAGCAAGAACCGCTTCAACTAGGAACGTCCACTGTTTGTCAATGAGCGAAGATTTCTGAAGCAGATCTACCAACGTAGCGTGACATATTTTAATTTAACTATAATTTTAAAATCACACACACAAATATATATATATATATATATATATATATATATATATATATATATATATATATATATATATATATATTTGTGTATTTAGGCTGCAATCCTTCTTTCATGCACATTTCATTGAATACGACAAAGTACATTGATATAGCTTTTTTATACAATTTCTCATATGATTTAATATTTTCTTTCTTTTCAGATGATAAATTATATAAAAACTGTCCTAATTTTCTTTTGTTCCGAGCGCTTTCGGCTATACATTTAGCCATTTTCAAGGATGAAATATTTTAAATGTTATTTCAGAAATAGTTTGTTGCATGTATGTATCTATATAATGATTTCATATTCCAAAACACAGTCAAGATATTGTCTCCATGTTCATAGTTGATATTATTGAATGTTGTTTATTTTGTTTTTATTAAACAGGCTTCCATTATTTTTATTCTTTTTTTCCATATATATATATATATATATATATATATATATATATATATATCAGGGCGTTCACAAATTACATGTTTCACTATTATGGGTTATGATTCAACCAACAAGGCAGAAACATGGTTGAATCTTACGAAACTACATCTAGAATTAATTTATCATCTCTTCTGTCCTACAGTCGTTTATAGTCTATTTCAATACTTAAGGATAATATAAGGTAGAACCCAGGTTGAATGGTACGAAACTGCGTCTAAAATTAGTTTATCATCTTTTCTATCCGACAGTGTATCATTTATAGTTTATAATTTATTTATTCTCATGAATGATTATAATGTTAAAAAGCAACTTATTCACCATTATTTAATGTATGAGTTATGAAAGGCCGGTACAGTTGCAGAGGCATTCAAAAACATTTTTACAGGGTATACGGATGCAAGGAAGGCTCTCACATGTCAGACGTGATTTAAATAGTTTCAAAATTGCGATATATCCAACAAGCCTCATTCTGGAAACGCCCCACTCTGAATGAAGAACATTTAAAAGGGTTTTTTGACCTGGTTGCACGTCAAAACAAAATAGATTTGACACAAGATGGTGTCGGGTTTAACTCCCCACAAACTTCTCAAGTGAATTAGGAAACAATGTAGCGAGAGATATTTTTGTTTTTTTATAACATTTCGTCTGAGAATCGAACACAAAATATTCATACATCTGCAACAGTCTTTTTTTTAACGTGAAATACAAAACTTTCATATTTGTGCTGCCTTATTACAGGTGATGAAAAATGCATTTTGCATGTGAACAGAAAACGAAAAAGACAGTCAAATAAGAAGCCAATGCCAACACCAAATTCAAGACTCCACCTACAAAAATCCTTGCTTTGAATCTGGTAGAATATGAAAAGTGTCGTCCATTACGAGCTTGAATAAGTTTGTTGTCAGGAATTTGATCTGGTAAACAAAGCATTCTGTTAAAAGTTTCCTGATTTGGTAAACAGAATTGGTGTTGTTTTTTAGCATAAAAATATACGGGCACACTCAAAATAAGGTCGTTAAGATGAGAGGCAGCGACAAGTATGAAAATATGCCGTCCATTACGAATTCTTTGAAAACTAAAGACCATCGCTGAAGTTGATTATTACTAGCAATATGATCGGGTAAACGAAGGATTGCGTCGAAAGTATTTTGCTTTGCTTTAGTATATATATATATATATATATATATATATATATATATATATATTCCAATGAATCATTCATACAAAATTAAATTAGTAAAGTTAATGATATAAGAATGTACAGTCGAAAGTACTTGCGTATTTAAGAAAGACCTTATACAGTTTATAATTTAAGAAAAACAAGGATCATAACATTCATCGAGTGATTAGTAGGTTAATGCATCTTTAAAATTTTGTTAGCGAAAAGATTTCGACATTTTATATCATTGACTTTACTAATTTACATTTTGCATGAATGATTTATTGAAATATAAATTGAACTGCACAGCATATTTGATATATATATATATATATATATATATATATATATATATATATATATATATATATATATATATATATATAAAATTGAACATTGAAGTCAACACTCAGAGGCGACAGGCTTTTCATGCTAGAGGCAATCGCGACCTGACGGTTGCGTCTAGCATGAAACAGCCTCTCGCTTCGTGTGTTTACTTCAAGGTTTACTTTTATATTTATATTTACATATGCTCTATCTATGATATTGAGCACTTTATCCCATAAATATCGCACACCTTAAAACTATATTTCTTCATATATAAATATATATATATTTATATTGATTTATTTAAGATATGGTTTTTTTCGCTACACAGTTCTAACCATGTTTCAAAAATGGAAGCTAAACGCTACGAATTTAGTTTTGTAATTAAATTAAAGACATTAGTTCCATTTCATCTTCAAGGGAATTTTGGAGTAACTTTTTAAAATTACTGGGTTTTAAAAACACAGCTAAAATATTCGCGTTTCCAAGGTTACAGATAAATCTACTTCAACTAGGCAAGGGGTGTCTGGGTGTTCATTATGTCTGTATTTTGATGTATCAGTTATTAGTTACGTTTTGGTAGGGGGTAGGGATGTATTTTTCAATGAAATCAGACATCCGTTGAATGCATGTCGACTGGATTTTTTAAATTTATTGTTAACGGCAAAAATTCTTACGGCATTTTTCTATTTTTATATTTAAAGATTTTTGGGGGTGTTTAGGTTAGAATACGTTTCTTTCTTATATATATATATATATATATATATATATATATATATATATATATATATATATATATATATATATATATGATAAAAATGTGATATATCAATGGACAAAATGCACAATATCAGATGACCATCTTGCTGTCAGCAAAGCGACAGGTACGGAATTGGTAATTATTGTTTATGACTATTTTTGCTGCCATCTTTTAACTTTTGTTTTTTTAGCATCGCACTCTAATTCGTTTCATTCTTTATTATAAAATTCTTTATATTTTTTACAACTTTTATGTAACTTTTTCAATCTTTTTTGCCATTAACTCAGAAGATTGAGTTAGATCCTTACTGGGTGATCCTCGACATTAAAACAAAAAAACACATGTACAACCAATCTAACCACGTTTACTAAATTTTATTATTGTTTTTTGTTTGCTAACGTCAATCTTAGACAGGCGTCCTGGGTAAGACGATAAACTACATACGCGGCCTGCGTTAAACAATATAGATCCGGGGCTTGTGTAAGACGATAACAACCTGCGCGTCTCCTGGGTATGCGGATAAACCACTTCCGCGTCCTGGGTAAGACGATAAACTACATCTGCAGCCTGTGTAAGTCGATAGACTACATCCGCGGCCTGGGTAAAACGATAAACTACATCCGCGTTCTGGGTATGCGGATAAACCACTTCCGCATCCTGGGTAAGACGATAAACTACATCAGCAGCCTGTGTAAGCCGATAAACTACATCCGCGGCCTGGGTAAGACGATAAACTTCATCCGCGTCCTGGGTAAGACGATAAACTACATCCGCGTCCCGGGTATGACAATAAACTACATCCGCGGTCTGGGTAAGGCGATAAACTACATCCGCGTCCTGGGTATGACGATAAACTACATCCGCGGCCTGGGTAAGCCGATAAACTACATCCGCGGCCTGGGTAAGACAATAAACTACATCCGCGGCCTGGGTATGACGATAAACTACATCTGCGGCCTGGGTAAGCCAATAAACTACATCTGCGGCCTGGGTAAGCCGATAAACTACATCCGCGGCCTGGGTAAGCCGATAAACTACATCTGCGGCCTGGGTAAGCCGATAAACTACATCCAACAGCAAGGCCTCTGATCATGAGGTTTTGGGGAATGTGGAACTACTTCTTAATTGTTGGTGTTCCCAGGTCCACTCTGATCCGGGATGGTAGCACCTGTTAGGGCTCCAACTATGGGTAAATAGTTAACTCCCAAACTGCGGTCAATGCACTATTAAAGTGTAAAAATATGTTTTAATACCAACAATAAATTTTTCGAATGACAAATTATTACCAGCAATATAATTTTGAAAAAAATATTATTAACAATATATTTTTTGGAAAAAATATTTGCAGCAATAAAAATCTTGTCTGCATTAAATAACGCATTGAGGTTGATAAGCCTTAAACCAAATTAAACCAAATTAAACCAAATTAAACCAAATTAATCTCAGATAAAGAATATGCCAGAAAAAAAACTGTACTGGATAGATTCACCGGAAGACGCGCCTGGTTCTTAAAGGCGGTCGAATTACAGTTAATGAATTTAAACGTCAAATCCCTTTTTTATACTAAATATTTACTCTACTAAAAGTTCTACGTCCAATAATCTGATAATTCTAAGCGTAAAACACAGTAGCATCAAAGACATAAGTATTAGGAAGGCTGAAGTATGTGTCGACTTAAACCCTTTGTTAAAAAGAGCAAAGCTGTAGACTATAGTCAGAAAAATAATGCAATATAGGAATAATGCAATATTTTCATGATTTCAAATGACACTAAAAGTTATTCTTAATACTGCATTAAGGCCGATAATTTCTTCGGCTTTCCTAAGAAATAAATACCAGACACCCAGCGTTTTCAATATAGTTGTGGTCAAAGAAAATATGATAAGGATAATGGTGAGAATAGACATTTAATGTCTAAAAAGTTAGCCTTCCTGTCGGTGGAAATTTATAAAATATTTCCCTTAAGATAATTTTTCCAGAAATTAGATTTCTCAAGTTTACTGTTATCGCTCTTTTTCGTATTGATGGTAGTTTCTTTCCCAATCTTTTGTTTAAAGTTGTGTGTAAAGCCAACATTGTGATTATGTCATTATTCTTACAAATTTAAAAAAAAATGGGAAATAATTATTAGCGAATAATTACCGAAAATACAATAAAATCATATATTTATCTGTTATTCTTATGGGGCTTAGAGGATTTTTGTTTTCTTGTCTCTAATCATGATTTTATTGCTTAGACCAAGGTAGAGTTTGTTCAGACTGAGTGTGAGAAAAATACATTTTGCCAATGTCTTATTTCATACTTAATCAAATTGTTACTCACCTGACATTTTATTTAGAATGTTTAACAATTTTTATTGATTTATTTTTTCTACTAATGTTACTCGTGCCTGTTGTTTGCTGCCAGTATATGTTCTTGATTATTCTGATATCTTTCCCGAATATGTCAAGGTTGCTCAAAAGTTCCAGCAGATCCTTGTGGCGTACTTTGTCGAGGGCCTTTGTATAGTATATAGATGAAACTGTCATGATTTTTTTTGATACGATCAACAATAAAGTCGGTTAAAATGAACATCATAACTATCTGAATATTCCAAAAAACAAATGCAGTTTGGTAATTTAAACCGCCTTTAATGTATTAGCTAATTAAGATATAAATTACTTTGGGTTATAAGGTCCTGAATATGGCGACAAACGAGGCTGGAAAAAACATTAATAATTAGGTCTCCTATAAAATACACGCTTAGGCGGTCATATATCTTTCGATACATGACTGACGAGGCGGATTTTTTCCCGCAGTAGGTTGCCATTTGTTTCTGCAGTAGAGCGGTAGAAGGCTATAGAAGGGTCGCAGGGTGGAGTACTGGATAACGGCTCGGATTGCGGAATCGGAGAGCCGTGTTCGAATTCCAATCCATTACATTCACTTACGTGCTAATACCCTTGGGATGGTATGAATCATCTTTTCACCACCCCTCAGCTATGGGTAAATATCAGGGCAGACGGGGTTCTATAGCCCTGGATGGCAACTTGTCTACCGCAGAAAGAAATGGCAAAATCCTGTGAGAAAAAAATCTACCTTGTAAGTCATGTATCGAAAGTTACATGATCACCTATGCGTGTATCACGCATGACCCACAACTGACTGATACAATACTTAATCCTAAGTTTTGAGTTGAAAATTCAGGGAAAGGTTGTCAGAAAGGTTGATAATGAATGTTAACTTTAAAATTTAGACAATAAATGTAACAGTTTCTATTCTGATGCGTCGGGTTGATATAAATTTTTTGCAGGAGGAGACAACGAAAATTATCAATTATCACATGCCTCTACAATTCTATCCATTGCTAGTATCTTCTCGTTTTACCCCTTATCCTATTAGATGTACCCATACAAAAGTCAAGGGTATTAATAGCTAAGATTATCGATACCTAATGCCTCTCTGCACCGCTAATCCTTCGCCTGTATCTTCTTATTCTTTCCCTTATCCCTTCTAATTTTAAGGTCATTCGATGGCGGTTTGAAGGAAAATCTCGCATGATCCCTATATTCACAATGATATGACAAGAGTAGTGCGTAAAGTGTTGCATTAAAACCGAACCACAAGTTCACCAACAGCTAAAGCTAAAACACCATTTTGTATATGTATATTCATAAGACGAAAATGAAAGGAAATGACTGTTTGCTACATTAAAACACGTCAATTTTTCACTGATAGACAACAAGAGAAATTAGGGATGTACATCCTTTCAGCTTCAAAAAATAAGTTTTGGCTTATCATCAAAAGAAATAGCGATTATCCGCCTCCAGGGAACAAAGATAACTTTTTGATGGAAACTCCCCCAGAAAGAAAACGGATGTGCTGTTTTTGACTTGTTTGTTGTTTTCATCAGAAGTCATCCTAATTTAACCCTATGTACTCTTATTGGCTCAAGCTACCGGTTTCAACGCATCTAATGTGACTCATTTCGTCATTAAATTTGATCAAGTTATTGACTGCTGAAAGATTTAAGTAGCTGACATTTGGAACTGCCATGAAACTGATTCAACAACTGTTCCGAAAGATTAAAGGAAAGAAAGAAAAAAAAAACTTAATTCAGTTAAGTAAGTTCAAACAGTAAAATTATGAGCTGCTGTCTGAGCCATACGTTGATAATGTAAAGGTAATATTTACCGTTTCCTTATAAGGAAACATTCGGCATTCATTGTCCAAGCGACCACTGTTACTTTCGGTTGAAATTTATAACATTTTTCAATTCAAATATTTTTTTTACGAAAACAGATTTCTCCAGTATTTTTTTTTAAATCATTTTCCTACAAGCAAGGTAATGAAACCACTACGATGCCAGAGGTTACCGAACGTTAGAGAATATGAGAAAAAGAAAACAATTATTAAGGAAAGAGAACAATAAAAGAACAGGTACCAAGAAGACATTTTTTTGAATCATTTCACCCCAAGCAAGGCGCTAATGCAACTAGTACGGAGGAGGTTACAGAGAGTGAAGGTAAGAAAAAAACTGGGTATAGCAGGAACCGAGGACCGAGGACCGAGGAAAGGATAAAAGCTGAACGGCAAACAAGTGGACAGAAGATGACGTTGCATTTAAATTTTTGAAGATTGTAGTTACCGGGGAAGCAAGGAAATAGAAGGGAGTTTCACAGACGGGAAGTGCGAGAAAAACCGTTGGAGTAGAAGTGTCGGTTAAATTTACCTAATTCAACAATAACAGAGTGGGACCTAGATGCCAATCTAGTAAGACATTTAGTCCGGGCAACAGGGAAAAAAGCTCGTCAGAACAGTAACCATAAAAATATTTGCAGAAAAGACAGGTAAACCGCGTTCCGTCGGCGAGAAACAGACTGAAGTCGAGGGAAAAGGAGAACCATGATCGCCTACGTCCTGAAAGGACACGGCACAGAGAAAGAAAGAAAGATGTCTTCGTCCACAGAGTCATTTTATCCCGCTTCCTCAAAAAAGATCTCATCCTCATTGCCATCGAATTCGTTTTTTGCTGTAGCATTTTGTCAATGTGCGAATGTTTATAATTTTATTTCTTCTCCTGCGAGTTTATTTTTGCGAAAAAGATTTTGGTATTTTTGTGACTATGTAGGTTTTTCTTTTGCTAAAAGTTCGCCCAAAACAAAGCCCAATAGTCACTCAATAACATAAGATGAGAAAGTACAGATCATGGGCATATGCAGAATAGATAACGGTCGACCCCGGATTTTGAAGATGTCAAGATTATAGCGATCTTCTCGTAAATTCTTATTTTTACTCGACACAGACCAGATCAAAGTTGAACAAATTTTGGCTACATTTATCTGTTACTTATTCTAAAACAATCTTATTTCAATTTTTGTGGATTCCGAGATGAAATTCAGTCTCCAATGAATGACAAACACAAGAAATAAAGATAAGAAATTAAATGTATTCACACAAAAATACAAAGAGTAATTATGTTAGCAAATCCAGGAACGCGGTTAGTCGCAATAATAATAATAATATATATATATATATCTTCTCGAAGTAGGACTTCCTTAGAGTCTACGTGCTTGTAACTGACTTCTACAAGCGGTTACCTTACACTATTACTCTACCTCCAACTCAATGACAATCTCTGCTCACACTCTCAATCTCTCTCTATATTCTGACTGACTCTGTGTAATTAACGGCAGCAGTCCAAGTAACACTCTGGTCGAGTCCACTTATATGAAAAACGGGAGGTCCCCATAACACCAATAATCTTCTTTCTTTTTTTTTTCTAGAATTTCAAAAGAAACAAAGGTACATATTATATTTCTTTTTTTCTTTTTTTTTTCATTTTCTTTATCAGCTAAAATAAATAATTTTAAATTTTGTTGATTTTTCCTTCTCCACCCCCCCTTTTATGGCTTCATCAATTCACACAGATTAAAATCAAATGTCAACTCATTATCCTTTTCCATCTTTCATCTCAATAAAACGCGATGTATGACGTTAAAATAAAGTTTTTAAATCCTGCACTTTGGGTCATGATAATGTCGTATGTGATGCATCTCAATGGCCGCATCTACAGTCTTTTTTCCAGTTACCTTTCAGTCTGTTTTCCTCTCGGCCAATGAAAATCATTTGAGTAGTTACTTTTTTTAATCACCTGTCTTGTAAATATTTCCTCACGAAATAAGAAGCAAAGATAAATTAAAAAATGGAATAAAAAGACGTGGGTTCTTCCGTGGCTTTACATTCTTCTACATTACGGTATCAATGAAGGGTTTAATTTTCATTTCGACAATATTCCATATTCTTTATTACAAGTTTTGATTATCTCGGCCACCTGTAGATTTCAGTTACAGTTTATAAACAGTGATGTCCGTACACAGACGCATAAACACACACACATACACACACACGCATACACACACACAAACACACATACTCACATATATATATATATATATATATATATTCGAAAATTATAACATAAATATGTTATAAAATCACTAAGAAAATAGCCATTTTGTTTCAAAATTTCTGGTGTCTTATCAAGTGATGATGTTGAATGTAGAATAATGGGTAAAAAAAACCTTTATTCTACATTCAACACCATCACTTGATAAGACAGAAAACATATTAAATAGAAAATATATTAAATAATTGTCGGACTTAATCCATTTCATTGAATTATATATATATATATATATATATATATATATATATATATATATATATATATATATAAGTAACGAAAATCTTGGTAATCCGTATGGATAATCAAAGGAGGATGAAATCCTGCGAGCTGAATGTTAAGTTAAAGCGAATAATTTAATTTAAAGAAAAACTGACCAGTTTAAGGCTCCATTCGTAATAATTTATTTCACCAGAGAAATTTTATTTTTCTCCGGATCTTCAGACATCACTTTCAAAAGGTGAAACGAAAAATGAATTTAAAATTTTCACATTTGACGGGCAGTATTAAGCTTATATAATTTGACATATACATTTTACCTATATATATATATATATATATATATATATATATATATATATATAGTAGCGGCCATAATATAAGGAACGGAAACAACAAAGGCTCAGAAGGTTATGGCTTTATTTGAAGAAGGAATCGCCCTAATGAAGTGGCCAGCCCAGAGCCCCGACCTGAATCCAATAGAGAATGTTTGGAAGATAATTGGAGAAAGGGCTCAGAAAAGAAACCCGAAAAACCAGGATCACCTATGGAAGTTATTGAAAGACGAATTACGAATGGAAGGGAATTACTGCTGATTTTTGCAAGAAATTAATTAGATCATGTGGTCAATGATGCAGAGAAGTCATTGAAAATAAGGGGATGTTTACCAAATATTAAATTTTGTTGATATTTTGTTCACAATCAAGTATTAACAAGATCGTTCCTTAACTTTGGTCAAGTAGCTTATTTCCTTTGTTCCATTTAATCTTTATTTAAAAAAAAACAAACTATTATGTAAATTTTTGTAACTTTGTATAATATTTATGCATTACAACCTAATCTTTATTCGGTAAAAATTCCATTGCTAATTATGCATTACTTTTTAAGTAATTCATAAATTTATGTGTTTGTTGTTTCCGTTCCTTATATTATCGCCGCTACTGTATATAGGTAGAAAAAACAAATAACGAGGGTCACAAGGCACCGCTCTTGGCCCCCAATCAGGCACCCCGATCCCAGTCGGGGATTTCACCGAGAGATACGCAGTGATCCTGACAATTATACCTATCGGTACTAATATAAAATAAGAGAGTTCTTCATTCTGAGTTATGGTCATCGCTGATTATACGAAAAGAATAACGCCTCACTTATTAAATCTGTCGTTACTTGGACTGAAAAATGAAAATTAAACTTTTAATCGTAAATGTTAAGAATATTACCTTTGCTTACAAGGCATCGGTTTGCAGATTGTTCCTCGAAGAAAAACGTTACATTTCCGAGGTCAAATCAACTGATGAAAAATGGTTTCTTTGTAAGAATTATAAATACATTTTAATTAAAGTTCTTTCTTTATGTGAGTTTTACCCTGTAATTCTGACACGTTTTCTTTGTCTTGTCAATTATTGGGTGTTTTTCTTTTTCCTGCCAAACAAAAGATTATTTAACAACTAGAACTCTAGGGGAAGTTCTTAAAAGGATCTTAACATCAAAACAGTTTCGATACTCCAAAAAAAAATAATGTTAAATTCAGTATTACTTCGATAAAAAGCAATTCATATTAATGCTCTTAGTCTTCATAAAAACTTGGTTTAAAATATTTTTCGTCTCCGACATTTTTTCGTAAACTTAGAACAATAATTTGAGCAAATTCAGCAAGCCGTGTGTCTTCTCTTCGGACTTTTCGATAAAATGGCAACGCGTGATACGAACAGAAAATCACTGCTTAAACGTAACTATAAAGACTTCTTTTTTATTTTTTTATTTTTTTTTTTAATGCTAGCCATTAATGAAAAATGGATCCTTTAGACATAAACGATAATTAAAAAATGATTTCTTAATTAAAGTATTTGGTACAGAGAAGTGGCATATTAGAGAGTTACATTATAACTGGCTTCACGATTGTTGAAATATAAATTTGCCTGAGAAGGTGTCTACGATATAGATTAGCTAGCTCACCTAGAATATTCTATCCGAGAGTGACGGATGCCTAATAATAATAATAATAATAATAACAATAATTTGAAAACAAGAATAGTACCAGTTATAGTGGGTGCGCTTGGAATGATAAAAAAGGAACACAACACATTTAAAAAATCCATGGAAACCCCCAGCTTATGAGAAATGCAAATATTATCTTCATAACAGTTCACACACTAAAAAGTTTGTCCATGTACCGCTAGTGATGTTATGGAAGTTAGAAAAACAAATCATGAAATGTAGCCATTACAACACACCACTAACTGCATCACATAGCAGAAATCGAAATATAATAATAATAATATGTTCCCCAAGCAATAGAGGTCGAATAGATGCAGTTGTATGAAGGAGTGGAAAAGAAGTTGGAAGAGGAAAAGAAAGTAAAATGAAGAACAGATATAGAAGGGGCAATAGAAAGATAGAAAGAAGGGGAAAAAACAGAAAGAGGGGCAAGGACAAAACCAGGGGAAAGTGGAACGGAAATAGGAAGAGGAAAAGGAAGAAAAAGGAAAAAAAAAGAAGAACAGAAAGAGAAAGGCGAATAGAAATATATAGGAAGAAGGGGGAAAATGGAAGAGAAGTGAGAACAGAGAGAAGAACAGAAATGAGAGGGCGTTGAAAAGATGTAGTAGTATGAGGAGATAGAATAGAAGTAGGAAGTAGAAAACAAAGGAAAATGAAGAAGTAGAAGTGTGAACGGAAAGATATAGGAAGAAGGGGGAAAACAAGAAGTGTAGAGAGGACAAAGTTAGGGGAGAGATGAAGAGAAGTGAGAAGAGGTAGTTGAATAAATGGAGTATTAGTATGAGGAGGTGGAAGAGAGGAACTAGGGAAAGATCGAACGAAATACAAGAGAAAAGAAAAAATAGTTGGAGAAGTATAAGGAACAGAAGAAGTAAGAGGAGGAGGAGGAGGGGGAGGAGGGGGATAGAGAAATCCAGAACACAAAAGGGAGAGGGGAGACGAAATATAAGATCAGGAAAAAAGAAGGAAGAAAAGAGAAAGAGTATAAAGGTATAAATGCGTTGGAAATTTTGAAAGTAAGAAAGAAAGAAAGAATTAGTGAGTAAA
>OZ010595.1:84615061-84625061 GCA_963932145.1 Acanthosepion lycidas | reverse complement strand
GTAAGGCAATAAAGCCACTAAGATGCAAGGAGTTACTGAGTGCGAAAGAACATGAGAAAAAAGAAAGCATTAATAATGAGAGAAAACAATAAAAGAACAGGAATTAAGAAGACAGAAGATAAGGTTTGGCATTTCATATAAATTTTTGAAGATCAAATTTAACTAGAAAGCAAGAAACCGGAAGAGAGGTTCACACGCGTGAAGTAGGTGAGAAGAAACTGTTAACATAGAACTTACGGTCATATCTAGCCATTTCAACTGTAAAGAGACCATGTTTCCAGTCTAGCAGTACGCTTAAATTCTTAAAGTCTAGGGATCAAAGAAAAAGGAGTATTAGAACAATTACCTTGAATATATTTATAGATAAGACATAGTAAAACCGGGATGCTAGGTCAGGACCAATAAAACTGCAGATTCTTCTTTTTCCAACATCTGTTTGGACAATTCCTAGATATTTAAATTCCTGTCGATATCTTCAATTTGTAGCTCTTAATCTTTTTTTTTTTTTATTGGCAACCATATACGTTTTATATAGACGCACGCTTCCATAGGTACGTATATAGAGAGATAGGTAGGTAGAGAACGTGAAAAGGTGGCGTCTGGACAGCAGAAAAATGTTAAGTAAAATAGATCGCTCGTGTTTCATAATGTTAGGCTATTTATTATCTATATCCTGGCTACATTTGTCGAACCCATCAATAATACTCATATGACGTATATATGATATATTCATATCACGTATATATGATATATTCATATCACGTATATATGATATATTCATATGACGTATATATGATATATTCATATCACGTATATATGATATATTCATATGACGTATATATGATATATTCATATGACGTATATATGATATATTCATATGACGTATATATGATATATTCATATCACGTATATATGATATATTCATATGACGTATATATGATATATTCATATCAATTCATATCTATACATCACGTTGAAACACCGGTTCCCGAACGATCACCGAAGTTAAGCAACGTTGTGATTAGTCAGTACCTAGATAGGTGACTACTTGGGAATACCAGGTGTTCTAAGCTTGAATGTGATGGTGGGGTAATCGGAGAGCCAAGTTCCAGTTCCCGTTGGAAAGAAAAGAGTCCCCTAGGCTAATTAGTAAGATTTGTCACTAAGTCATTATTATAACCCCACCCCTAAACATTCTTACACCCTAAAAAATGCCTAGTGTTACAATGATCTTTATGCTGCTTATTAGTGTTATCTTGTATATATATATATGTGTGTGTGTGTGTGTGCGTGTGTGTGTGAGAGAGAAAGAGAGACAGAGAGACAGAGAGACAAAGAGAGACAGAGAGAAATCTGTTTATATCTATCTAGCCATGTCTGTTCATATGTATCTATCTCTCTATCTACCTCTCTCTGCTATAATCCGTCTCTCTGTCTATCTATCTGTGTTTATATATATATATATATATATATATATATATATATATATATATATATATATATATATCAGTGCTGTATAGCTTTCTGTCAGTCTCTTTCTATATTTATATATCTATCTATCTAGCCATGTCTGTCCATCTATCTACCTATCTATGCCTATATCTCTTACTATCTATATATCTATCTATCTATTTATCTATCTATCTATATATCTATCTATGCCTATATCCTTTCATATCTATCTATGTATCTATCTATCTAACGAGCGAGCGAGCTAGCTATGTATCATCAGCTGGTCTATTTCTGTTCATATTTCTCTATCTCTATATTGCTCCCTATCTATCTATCTCACTCTCTTTCTCTCTCTCTCTCTCTCTCTCTCTCTATATATATATATATATATATATATATATATATATATATATATATACATATATATATATATATATATATATATATATATATATATATATATGTATGTATGTATATCATAGGCTGCTCTGATATGTGTATCTATCCAGCCAAGCCCGTTCATATTTCTTTGTCTATCCATCTCTCTCCCTATCCCTACCTTCTCTGTATATATATATATATATATATATATATATATATATATATATATATGTATATATATATATAACTCATGTATTTTCTATTAGTATGCTTATTTATCCATGGTAATTGGTAAACATGACATAGGTAAACTTGCCTGTAGTGCCAATTTCTAGCGTCCCGCTGTAGGTCAAAGGCAGTTTTAGAATATTTCCTTTAAGATTAATAAGCACCCCCCACCTAAACCGTGAGTTGAAAGCTTCTACATTTTTATCACTCCTAGCAATTAGTATATTTGTGAACTTTTGAAATTTGTCTCTCTGATCCTTGGGATTTGCTTAGGCGAATGAGATAATTACTTATTTACACTTCGCGACAGCAGTCTATCTTCAAGTCTAGAGATACACCCGGGTATTAAATACCGATTTTAAGGTAGATAGAAACGGTATTTCCCCGAGCTCTCTACAGAGCGGAATCTGGCACAAGGCCGGATTCACTGGGGGTTTTCGGAGCCTGTAGTCCTGGGCAAAAATTCCCCGTAGACGCCGTATTAATGGTGTCGGATTTGTCTACCTCCCCAGACGGGACTTTGCCCTTCGGCATAGCCTCGTCTGGGTTCCTCTCTGCCCAAAGATAGATAGTTCGAAAAGCACTAATACCAATGTCTGCTGCTAGGAACTCGATCCACACTCTTAGAAAATCACTTTTAAATTACGACTGAATATTATGTTCGATTCTCACTCTGCGCCCGACATTTTCGGCCTTGTGCCAGATTTAAATCACTGTATTGGGCACCTTGACATGGTTAGCAATCTTGTCTCGCTAGATCAATTACGACTGAGTAATGAGTCCGATCCTAAATGGGTGCCCCATACTATCGGCTTTGTGCCACGGCTAAGCTACACGGAATAAAAACTATGCCTGCTGTTTAGTCAGCTGATCAGATTTTTTGGAGTGCGCCGAATGGAAAACTTTTCAGCGTCCCTCAAACATAGTGAGGAATAGATTTGGGGGTTGGGTGACGATTCTTTAAAGGTTACTGACAGTGGAATTGGGTACTGAATTAAATTGATTTGCCTTCCAATTGCTAAAAATCTTCTTACCTTGAAAAATCAGCATTCATTTTTTTTTTTTTTTTTTTACCTTTACCTGGATTTGGTAAAAGGCGACGATCACAGGCGACGATCACAGCCTCCGAAAAGATCCGACTGTAACAGATGAAACACGACCGTTCAAGAAATGTGAACAGTACGGAATTTTGCTATTGCTATTATTATTATTATTATTATTATTATTATTATTATTATTATTATTATTATTATTATTATTTTATTTCCTTTGATTTCTGATGTGTACTCATTTCTTTCCGGCTCCCACACAGAGATCTAAGGTTAGAAATAGCATCATGACTTTTTCCACTAAAAAAGTACAAAAAAAAAAACATTTGAAATAGACAAAGCCCTTCGTAAAGTGTGGGCTGTACTCGTGAGAACAATTTTTTGTATTTCTTTAAGGCATGGGCTTCGATGAATCCCTTCAATGAATCTACTGGAATCTTTTCCAACCAATCCGAAGGCTTCAAATACAACGGGGATTGTTGATGTTCCCATGTGCCACATTTTTGAAATTTCGATTTCAAGGTCCTTGCATTTTGATAGCTTTTTGGAGATCTTGAAAGATAAATTGCACTTTTCAGGGACTGCCATATCAATAAGGAGAAACATTTTCGTGTGCAATCTTTAATAACAATGTCTAGACGATTAGCTTTATTATTATTATTATTATTATTATTATATCCTTTGATTTCTGGTGTGGGCTCATTTCTTTCCGGGTCCCGCCCAGAGGCCTAAGGTCAGAAATGACATCATGACATTTTCCACTGAACAATTGAAGAAAACAAAAAAAAATATTTTACACAGATAAAGCCCTTTGTAAGGTGTGGGCTGTACTCGTATTTCTTTAAGGCATGGGCTTCCAGGAACCCTTTCAATGACTCTATTGGAAACTTTTCCAATCAATCCGACGGCTCCAACTACAATAGGGATTGTTGGTGCTCACATGTGCCACATTTTTAAGATCTCAATTTCGATTTCAGTTATTATTATTAGGTTGGTGCAAAAATAATGTCGTTTTCTCACATAGTAGCATATGTGAGAAAACGACATTATTTTTGCACCAACCTAATATTATTATTATTATTATTATTATTATTATTATTATTATTATTATTATTATTGTTATTATTTCCTTGTATTTCTGTCGTATATTCATTTCCTTCCGGGTCCCAACCAGAGATCTAACGTCAGAAATGATATTAGAAGATTTTCCACCGAACATATTAGTAAAATAATAAACATCGGAACATTATTATTATTATTATTATTATTATTATTATTATTATTATTATTATTATTATTATTATTTCTTTGATTTATGTCGTATACTCATTTCCTTCCGGGTCCAAACAAGAGACCTAGCGTCAGAAATGATATCAGGATATTTTCCACATCTTTGTAAAATAATAAAAATAAAAAAATCTAAAATCATACCGAGATAAATCCCTTTGTAATGTGTGAGCTGTATTTGTGAGAACAATTTTTGTTATGTTTTTTTTAAGACAGGTGATCCTATCAATGAGTTTATCAGAACCTTTTTCAATCAAGACAAGGATTTCCAACTGCAACTGGAATTAGTGAATGTCCTCATGTGTCATCTTTGTATTTTGATAGTTTATGAAGATCTTCAAAAATACATTAAAATCTCCAGATACTCCCATGTCAATAAGAAAGAACGTTTTTTGGTTACTTTTTTTATGTTGTCTTTGATCACAATTTCTGCGCGATTAGCTTTCATTGTTTTGTCTCTGTATTATTATTATTATTATTATTATTATTATTATTATTATTATTATTAATACTATTATTATTATTACTACTACTACTGTTACTATTATTATTACTACTACTACTATTACTATTGTTATTATTATTATTATTATTATTATTAATACTACTATTATTATTATTACTACTACTACTGTTACTATTATTATTACTTCTACTACTATTACTATTATTATTATTATCATTATTATTATTATTAATACTACTATTATTATTATTACTACTACTACTGTTACTATTATTATTATTACTACTACTAATACTATTGTTATTATTATTATCATTATTATTATTATTAATATTACTATTATTATTATTACTACTACTACTGTTACTATTATTATTACTACTACTACTATTACTATTGTTATTGTTATTATCATTATTATTATTATTATTATTATTATTATTATTATTACTACTACTACTACTACTATTACTATTATTATTATTATCATTATTATTATTATTATTATTAAAAGTTTTTGTATAAATATAGGAAGTTCAATACATCCACCAAGGAAGGCATGCTCGGCGCGACATCTAGCAATAACAATTGTTTCTTCAGTGAAATTCAATCTAAAATACTGTTTATAATGGAAGCATTATTTAAGCTTTCAGACAGACCGAAGAGTGTCTAATTCATAAGACTGAATATTTACGATATGAAAGAAAGTCAATATTGTTTCGGACACTGGTGATAACGTAGACATTATTGCAAGAACATACATAAATGGCAGGGTGTCTAACTGAGAAAATGTAATGTCTTCGATGTGAAAGAATGCTAATATTTTCTAAGAAACTTTTGATAAAAAAAGACATTATTCTAAACTTCTAGAGCAGTGGTTCTTAAATGGTGTGCCTGTGCGCAATGTTGTGCCCTGGAAGATGTCTAGATTCACTCTGGCATCTTCCAGAAATATATGTGTCCAGATATAAGAAATAAATTTATTTACTTTATTATAATATGGGATCCGTCTCGTTCATATTTAAGTGTATTAGGCTTTACTGCTCTCACAACAATTAAATGCAAAATGAGAAGAGGAAATGAGAATTCGTCTATCAAATATACGTCCAAACATTGAAGAAATCGCTAAGGCTTATCAGGCTCATGTTTCTTATAAATCCAAGAATGAATAAACTTAAGGTATGTTTCATTTTATATTTTTGTATGGCATTATTTCTTTTCTGCAATATTTGACTTCATCATAACATGTTTTTCTGAAATTTGTATATAGTTTGCCTACAATTATTGGTAGGATTTCAAGTGCGCTCAGAATGAAATATCTATGATAAATGATTAAATCCTAATTATAGATTAAAATAACGTAAAAAGATGTCGTGGAAGTGTAGACGAATCCTCAGATGAAAATTATTAGCTTTTATTTCTTAAATAATCCGTGTTATATTTTACGTGCCTATTATTAAAATCTGCGCGTTATATGGTGTGAAACAGAGTTTATCTTCTATAAGAAGATATTTGATACAATTGTAATGGTAATAATAATCGTTTCCTTCTAAGAAAACATTTGGCATTCATTGTCGGAACAGCCATTACTACTTCCGGTTGAAATTTATAAAATCTTTATTATGATGCTCGTATAAGCTCGTAGTTTCTCGTTAATAATATTGTAAGGAAACACTGGAAAAACGATTAGAGAAGAAAAGATTTAATCACAACAATTACGTGCAAAAAGACAGGAACTCTTCAATGTATTGAGGAGGAAATGAGAATTTGTCTATCAAATATACGTCCAAACATTGAAGAAATCGCTAAGACTTATCAGGCTCATGTTTCTTATAAACACAAGAATGAATAAACTTAAGGTATGTTTCATTTTATATTTTTTTTATTGTATTATTTCTTTTTTGCGATATTTGACCCCATTATAACATATTATTCCAAAATTTGTATATAGTGTGCCTACAATTATTGGTAGGATTTCAAGTAAGCCTCGGCTTCAAAAAGTTTGAGATCGACTGCTCCATAGAAATTGAAGAAAGTCTAACAGGAAAGTATTAGTATTTGTGTATCAGCGCTATAGAAGTCAGTCAATATTTTATAGTACGAAGCTGATAACGGAGATATTGCAAGGATTTACTAAACAGTAATATATCTAATTGATAAGTTAGAACCTTTGCGATCTGAGAAAAATCTTTACTAGAATCCTGTTGATAAGGGAAACCTTATTGTAGGCATTTACAGAGACGACATGGTGTCTAATCGATGAGTTCAAACCTTTGCGACGTGAGATAAATATTTTCAAGAATCCAGTCGATAACAGAAACATTATTAGAAGCATTTAGAGAGACGGCGGATCTAATTCATCATTTGCAATATTTGGCATTAGAAAATAAGGTAATGTTTTCGATGACATTATGGATTACGATTTAAATTCCTATTTTGGACACTGTTCCCATAAATACAAAACCTTTATACAATACACACTCATACACGCATATATATATATATATATTTATGAAAAATTTCTCAGAGTTAACCTGTAGAAAAAGACAATATTTATAAAGGTAAAAGACAATAGGAAAACTGTATTATTAGCTAACGCGTTTCGTCCAATGTGGATTTTTTCAAGGCAAAAGCGAAATGAATTCATTAAAACAAAGTAACTATTAACAACAAAACAAAATGGCCTTAGCAACTGTAAGAATTTAGAAAACGCTATTATATTCATCTTGTCAACTGAAAATTACGTCAATTACTGTCACTTCGTGTGGAAATATTGTTTTTATTGCTGTGTCGACGGATTCGGGCATGTCTTCCAAAAAAGTGTCTCCGATTTGTGGCCATATTTTTGACGATAGGGTGTCCAAAGCTGATTGGTGCAACTGAGTGTTTCCTGGTGCAGTCACAACTTCGCTGAGCTGATCATGTTGTAAGGATGACTATATTTAGTCACCCCCCACCACGCCGGTTTAACGTGGCCGGTTTAACGTGGGATCTCTGAGCCCGTGGGATCTCTGAGCCCGTGGGATCTCTGAGCCCGTGGGCTCGGCCAAAAATATGCCCATTAAACCCGTATAAACGGGTTCAGGATCGGTTTACCTTCCCGAAAGAGAATCCGCCCTTCGGCGTAGCCTCCTTCGGGTTCCTCTCCGCCCGAAGGCAGAGAGTTCAACCGATCAGCCGGTCGACCGAGATCGACTTGAACGACTGAATGTTGTAAGGATGACTGATGACAGAATATCTAAGGTCCTCATGTATAGCCAGCTTGACAGTGGACGCCTAGTACTAACTTCGAGTTGCCTCGATAGAAATAACTCGAGATATTGGGGCCAACGTTGTATCAGAAATTTAGAAATCAGTCGTATTGAGCGGCTAAGAGACGAAAGACAACGGTGAAAAGCGTCAGCAAATATTCTTGTTGCTATGTCACGAGATCCTCGCTGTTGCGCAATATGTGGACTTGTATGTAGGTCACTAGCTGAAGTGTCACATGCGATATAAACATAAAAACTGACTGAAGTTGTAGAATCGTCATACGCCGAAATCCATATATATATATATATATATATATATATATATATATATATATATATATATAACTTTAAACGTTTTTAGCGGATACTCATACTTGAGTAGTTAATCCGTCTATTTATTAAACAGTATATTTATGTATTTTCATCTACCAGCCAGAATATTCGAGAAATCTTATTAAGAAAAATATGGAATTTAATAAGATTTATTGCATATTCGGGCCGGTAAACAAAAATAAATAAATAAATATATAAAGCAACCTCGGTTCTCGAACGTCTCACATGTCGAACAAATCGGTTTTCGAACAGAAAATTCGAGATGAAAATGTCTCGGTCATCGAACAAAATTTCGGTTCTCGAACAACATTGGCGAACCGAGTTACCTTGAACGCAATCATTTTTTAGTCGACCGCCATGTTGTATAGATTCCTGTGTTGTGTTGTGTTTTTCTTTTCCAATTTAATTGTACTGGGCCTTTTTTCTTTTTCTCTTCATTAGTCCTCAGTAATGGCTCCAATGAAAGCTAGCAGTGATACTGGTAAAGGAAAAAGAAAAGTTAAGAGAAAAACAATTGTTGATGATATTGTCTCTTCCTACTCAGTTCCAATGTGGCAAAATCAACGATCTCTACTATTCTTATAAATAGAGACGATCATGTCTTTTCTTTCCCTTTTCCAAACAATAACATCTCTTTCCTTCCCCTTTCACTTACGCCATCAACTATCCTACATGCAGGTAGGGTAAAATTAAAATGTTCGTCTATATTTTATCTGTTTAGCATTGGGTTTATTTATTTTATTAGATTTAATAATTAGTTTTATGCATTATGTGATTTTCATTAGTTTTGTGTATAAACTTGTGCACGGGTGCTGTTGTTAAAGTTTAAATAAGCAATCATCTTGGGACCCGGAACGGATTAATCCATTTTACAATGATTCTTATTGGGAAAATAATTTCGGTTTACGAATATTTCGTGTTACAAACATGCTTCAGGAATGAATTAAATTAGTGAACCGAGGTTCCACTGTACTGTTTCATAAATAAACAGAGCGTCTACTCAAATATGAGTATCAACTAAAAATCCCATTTAAAGTGTTCAAAATCTGCCGGATTACTAAATAAAAAATCCATTATTTCTTTAGAACGTGGTGACGTTCATTTTTACCCTTCAGTGCGATCTTCAAACCAAGTTTAATGCGATATCAGATTTTTTTTTCATTGAATCGTAACCAGTTCTATTGCTCTGTACCATTTCTTTCAGCTATGTTATAATGACGGATACACATATTGACATAGTGCCACTTTCGAAGCATTATTTTAGACAAGGTTGAAGCTGCAAGCAGAATTAGCAGAAATGGAAGGAAATGAAACAATATATTCTCGTCCCGCCTAAAACTGATTTAAGCCTTTTAAGGGTGGTGTCTTGTCATTTCAAATAACAGTCGGAAGCCGTCAACTATCTGTTGCAGATTATGATGATTTAGATGAAACCCAATCGCCGACACTGGAAATCTTCGGAACCGCGGAAAATACCATATCTAGAACAGTATATACAGCTTCTCGGATTCGTTTGATTTATTTTGTTTTACGGTTTATCAACCTCAATGGGT
>OZ010595.1:84607561-84610061 GCA_963932145.1 Acanthosepion lycidas | reverse complement strand
AAGAAAGAAAGAACAAGTAGAATGATGGGGAGGATAAAAGAGGAGATGAAAAGACGAAAGAGAAGAATGAGGGTAGGAAAAAGAAGAAAAACATGGAAGACAACGTGTCGAGGAAGAAGTATTCGAAAAAAAGATGAATAGGAAGAGGATGTTATATTTATGGAAATCTAAAAGAAGGAGAAAGGAGAATGAAAAACCAAAAGAAAATAAGAAAGGGTGAAGCTAAAAAATGAAATGATAAATTACATAAAGATGTGTGAGGAAAAGGAAAAAAAGAATAAACAATTCAAGATGGCGGATTGATTAGAGGAAGATGAATGAAAGCAGAAGAGTAAAAATAGTTACGACAATATGTGTGAAGGAGAAAATTTGAGCAAAAAGAAATAGAGGAATAATTTAAAGAACTTGACGGAGAAGAGTTTGTAAAAGAAGAAGCGGAAGAAGAATTTGAAGAAGATTTTCAAACAAGAATTTGAAAAAGTAAAGGAATTTGACAGTGTAAACAATTTGAAGAAAAAGACAAATGAAGATGGATTTTAAGAAGGAGAATTTGAAAAAGAAATTTGAAGAAGTGGAATTTGACGAATATGAATTTGAAAAATTATAATTTTTTTAAGAAAAAAAGGAAGAATTTGAAGGACGAAAAGAATTTGAAAAGTAAAATCTAACGAAGAAAGGTTTGAAAAATTATAGTTTGATGAAGTATTTTAAAACAAGAAGTATTTCAAAAAGTAGAATTGGTAGGAGAAATATTTGGAAAAATTGAATTTGATGAAGAATTTTAAAAGAAGAAAGAGAAAAAGATTTGAAAAGTAATGAAAAATTTGAAAAAGTGGAATTTGATGAACAAGAATTTAAAATATAAGAGGATTTTGAAGAAAAAGAAGAAAAAAGTTTTTTTTTAAATTGAAGAAGATAATTTTAAAAAGTAAAATTTGAAGAAAGGATTTGAAAAAGTTGAATTTGATGAAATAGTTCAAAAGAAGAAGAAACAGAAAAAGGAGAATAAATATTGACTAAGAGGAATTTGAAAAAAGATTTTCAAGTAAAAAGAATTTGAAGAAGAAAAATTTGAAGAAGAAAAAGAAAAATTTGGAGAAAAATTTGAAGAAGAAAAAGAATTTGATGAAGAATTTGAAGAAGGAGAATTTGGAGAAGAAGAATTTGAAAAAGAAGACGACGAAGAAGAGCATAAAAAGAAAACAAATTAGTCAGTGATTCTCCAGCTGTCACGGCGCAACAAAAAAAAAGCAATAAATCGAAGGTTATTCTATTCCTCTCTTCACAATTGAGTGATTGATCTGTCGATCGTCCCTTCGATTTTGGGGCTAATTATTCCTTAAGCCTGAATATAGATGGGATTTTTGTCTTATTCTGATTCTAAAAAAATCGTCTCCACATAAAGAGGAAAGGAAGAAAATTTTCTATTTCTCAAAAAATGACAAAACATTTCAGCTCACAATTCATTTCAGAAGAGAATTCATCGTCGAAGTGCTTCATAATACTTGCTTTGGTTGTTTTCTACTGCAGAGGTCGTCATGTTACGAATTCTGAGACACATTAAGGACGTTACGGCATCGCAGGTATTGCAGCCATAGCGGCAGAGGGTGCGTCTTAAAAAATGCGAAGATCCACATTGATCGCGCGTTGTAAGCGTAAATCTTTACAGTAAATTCGAAGTAGAAGACTTCAGAGCAGTTTATGCGGATAGGAGGGGAAAGTAACGGTTAACCCTAGCCTTGAACAGGCTGGAATGCAGTGGGAATGAATTGTGGTTTGTTACAATGTGAGTGGCATGGCGGATCCTAGCTGTGAAGGATTAGAATTGGTGGACTAAGGAATTCAGATCTTCCGAGCACTTTCCATGGAAGTATCCATAGAACAGTGAAAGGCTTGCCATATCCCATCTGTGAGAGAGAGGTTTTAGGGTGGAAAATAATTTCTTACCCACACGGAGTCGGAGACGCTTTTTGACTCTATCGCGACTGGAAAGTGAGGACTGGACAACTCCGGCCAAAATATGACAACATATCTACAATTTAGGTTTGATTTGGCTATTGTGAAGATAAAGAATAGAGAGTATAGAGTCAGATTCTTACTGGAGCGGTACAGGAAACCGACCATTTTTCCTGCATCTTTAGCGATTGATAGTATGTACGTGTTCCACCAGAGGTCAGGGATATGTTTAAAGTCCAATAGTCCCTCAAGGCACGAAGCATCCCCGAGTGGGCATCTATTTATCGTGGTTGGTGGTAGTTTACGGTTCGATCAACGATGATGGTATGTAACTAGTTTGGTTTGGTTTGACTTGGTTTGTTTTACGGCATATCAACACCAATGGGTCGTGTAATGCCACAAGATTTTTATTGTTGGTAATATTTTTTCCCAAAAATATATTGCTGTTAATATTTTCCTCTAAAATGTATTGCTGGTATTGTTTTTTCCAAAAATCTATTGCTGGTAATATTTTTTTTTCAAAAATCTAATGCTGGTAAAAAAT
>OZ010595.1:84570061-84602561 GCA_963932145.1 Acanthosepion lycidas | reverse complement strand
CAAAGAACACCATTGGAAAATTCATAAACTTAAGGAATCAGCACATATGAGCACTGGTAAAAATGGTTGCTGAAGTCATTAGATTTATAATAACCAGAAATTCATACACAGATATCCTCAAGGACACATGGCACAGTGGATAAAGGTGTTATTTAGATCCATTGACAAGACCCAAAGAGTGAATATCCGGTTATGGCAGTGGAAAACTTGGAGAGGGGAATTAACAGGAGATAACTGATAACTGACACCCATTAAACATGGCACGTGGAACTAGAACAGTCAACCCCAGTGAGCCAAATAAAGGGTTCAGTTCTTCACATGAAGAAGGCCGGAGCGTACAACAGCCGAAACGTTGTAATAAATATGGCGACAAAGATGAGGACAATAGTCCGAATAATGTAAATAGTGTACATAATATCTCATCTCAGAAATATGACAGATACTAAAACGCTTGTATTTAAAATCACAAAGAATTGAAATTTTTAGGACTCATAATAAGGAAAGAAGGCTTGGAGAATTTGACACACATAGGACATACTGAAAGCAAGAGAGGCAATGGGAAACAGTGAGTCAATTAACAAGCTTAACTGGCAGAGCTAGTGAAAAGCAAACATTGTTAAACGATAGGAATTTCTGAGGAAGTCTGTAATCGTTAATATTTGAAGAGTCATAGTAAATAGAAGAAGAGTTCTTATAAGTTTGAAATCATTAAAAAAAAATTGTCGTCGTCATAGCTAGAAAGAAAATGGCATTTTTTGTTAGAAACAGAGAAAGTAAAACAGTTAAACTTTGCATAACCCATATCTTGCCTTAACCCTTTAAGGTAACCTTTATTTATTCTTGTCGGTTTAATTCTTTATAGAAATATGGAAAAAAACTCTAAAATGGTGCGAATATATTTCATTGAGCGCGAATCATCAAGAGATGACAAAGTGTTGAAAATAGTAGTGACTGTGGCGGGCAAATTATTGAAATATTCCTTTGACGTCACAACGTTCCTATGACTTTTCGCAGATGCCAATTGTTGATGAGAAGGCGTCGTTGATCAAATTCAATTCATCACTTGAGTAGACATTACGCCATGACGTCTTTGTCATATCACTTTATGATAATTCTTAACTTATCATATTTGCCAGATCATATTTATTGTCCTTGGAAACTGTTTCTTCTATTTTACAATATTTTCGTAACGTGGTCAAAATGACCACACTTAATTTCAGGAACTATCTCGTGCCCGCTTCTAGGTTTCATTTTTTTTTTTTGTTTCTTCTTTACTGTTTATTAATTTCATCTGTTCTTTTCCTCTACTTCTTTCCAAATTATTTTCTTCTTTATCTTTTTATTTTCCTCTGTCTCTTCTTCGTTTTTTTGTTTTGTTTTTTTTTTCATAATTTCTACTTTTTTCGTTGCTTTTTCTTTTTCTTCCTTGTTTTTTTCTTTACGCTTCTCGCATTTTTCTTTATCTTCTATTCTTCTCCCCTTTTTTCTTCTCTTCATCTTTCTCTTTTCTTTTTACTCTCTTCCTTTTCTCCAGTTTTATTCTTTTTTCTTTCTCTTTCCCTTTCCTTTTTCTTTTCTTCTTTTTCTATTCTTTTTCGAGTTGATCTTTATTTTTTTTTACTTTCTTTCATATTTATTTTTAATTTTTCAGATACTTAAATAATTTTTTGTTCGCTTCCCTTGTCTTTTTCGTTGCTTTTCGTCTTCATTTTTTTCTATTTTTCTTCCTTTTTTCTTTCCTTTTTTTCTTCATTTTCTGTAATTCTCTTCCTCTCCTCATTTTTCATTTTTCTTTTTCTCTTCTTCTCTTCATTTTCTTATATTCGTCTAGTTTTCGTTTTCTTTCCTTTTCGTCTGTTGTTCTTTTCTTTTTCTTCTTTTTCTTCTTTTTCTTCTGTCCTTTACTTACTCTTTTTCTCTCTTCCCTTTTTCATTTACTTTTTCCTTCTTCCTTCCTTTTCTTCTAATTGCCTTTCTCCTCTTTTTTTATCTTTTCTTTTCTTCTTCAACATTCTTCTGTTCTTTCTATCGTTTACTTCACCACTTCTATCTCTCTTTTTTCTTTTAACCTTTCCCTCCCTCATCTTTTCTTCATTATCATCTACTCTTTTTACATTTTTCTCATCTTCTTTCTTTTCTTCTTTCTTTCTTCTTTCTTTTCTTCTTTCTTTTCTTCTTTCTTTTTTCTTTCTCTTATGTTCGCCTGTTTTTTTTATTCGTGTATCTCTTCTCTTTTTCTTTTTATTCTTTCTATTTTTTTTCAATTTTTCCTTATTTTCATTTTTTCTTTGTTTTTTTTTCTTTTTCTTCTCATCTTAATGTTTTTCTTTTACTTCTAAATTTTACTTTATTTACTCCTGATATTTTTAACTTTTCCAACATTAATCTCTTTTTCTTTACCTAAAACACCTTCAGATTTATAATTTTAGAATATCTACTGAAATATTTTCTTCTTCTTCTTCGTTGTTTTTTCTCCTCTTCCTTCTCCTCTTTTACTACCTTTTTCTTCTCCTTCTTCTTTTACCTCCTCTTTCTTCTTCTTTTTTTTTCTTCTTTTTCTTCTTCTTCTTCTTCTTCTTCTTCTTCTTATTATTATTATTATTATTATTATTATTTCTCCTTTTCATAATCCTTTCCTCTCCCTTATTCTTCTCATTCTCCCTCCCCCTTCTCCTCTTCCTTCTTCTTCACTCTCCTTCTCATCTTTCACTACCTTCTTCTTCTTTCTTCTCCCTTCCAACACCTATTTCTTCTTCTTCATCTTCTGCTTCTTCTTTTTTCATTCTTCTCCTCCTTCATTCTTCTTATTCTTCTTCCTCTACCTCCTCCTTCTTTCTCCACCTCCTTATTCTTCTTCCTTCTCATCCTTTTCATTCTCATCTTACCCCACTTTCTATTCCTTCTTTCTCTTCTTCTTTCTTCTTCTTCTTCTTCTTCTTCTTCTTATTATTATTATTATTATTATTATTATTATTATTTCTCCTTTTCATAATCCTCTTCCTCCACGTTCTTCTTCTTCTACTTCTTTTTCTTCTTCTTCTTTTTCTTCATCTTTTACCACCTTCTTCTACTTCTTCTTCCACCTCTTCCTCCTCCTTTTTCTTCATTCTCTTCTTCCCCTACTTTCTTCTTCTTCTTTTTCTTCTTCTTCTTCTTCTTCTTCTTCTTCTTCTTCTTCTTCTTCTTATTATTATTATTATTATTATTATTATTATTATTTCTCCTTTTCATAATCCTTTTCCTCCTCCACCTTCTTCTTCTTGTTCTTCTCATTCTCCACCTCCTCTTCCTCTTCTTTATCTCTTTTCGCTACTTTATCATTATTCTTCCTCCTCCTCCTCTTTCTTCAACTTCTTCTTCTTCTTTCCACCACCTTTTTATTCATCATCATCATCATCATCATCATCATCATCATCATCATCATCATCATCATCATCATCATCATCATCATCTTTCTTTCTTTCATTCTCCTCCTCCTTCTTCATTCTCCTCTTTCCCACCTTCTTCTTCTTCTTCTTCTTCTTCTTTTCCACTACCACCTTCTTCTACTTCTTCTTCTTCCTCTACCTCCTTCTTCTTCTACTTCTTCTTCCTCCTCTTCCTCCTCCTTCATTCTCACCTTCCCGACTTTTGTCTTCTTCTTCTTTCTCCCTGGCTATTTCTCATTTTACTCTCCTTCCATATCTCTTCTGATCGTCCGTTCCTCTTTTGTTCCTTTCCCCTCTTCACCGTCATTTCCTATCCTTACCAATGACTAATTACCAAACTGAACGCAAGGACTGCAGTGAAAAATCCGAAGACATTTGACAAAAGGACAATCTGCTCCAATTATCCGCGTCATCAGCCACCCAGGGGTGCGTAGGCGGTCGTTCTCAAAATTCCGATGCTGTTCACAGTCGCATTCAAACCACAGCAACAACACAAGCGAAAATCATCGTCGTCGTCGTCGTCGTCGTCAATGCCGAAGTAAATGTAGTAATTTCAACAAAACAGACAGTGCGACTCTCAACAGCAGTAGAGTTACAATGAAACAGTCCATTTTTTTTTTAGATTCCGAGGTAGCAACAACAAAAAACAAAAACAAAAACGGTATCGTGGAAATATAGTCCATTTGGGTTGTAGTGACTTAATGATTAGACCAGGGACTCGTGTTTTGAGGTTTTACTAGAAACAAGCTGCTTGTCATATACGAAGAAATAAAATAAAAAAAAACTCGGTTCAATAAGAAAACTTTTGAATTATCAGTCGCTGTCATTATGAGAATATAAGAAGGGTGTTCCGAAAATGATCCTCCTATATGGCAGTGAATGCTGGAAAATCTCATCAGAGATGGAGAACAGACTTGAGGTAACACAAATGTGATCCTACAGAGAAATGATGTTTTTTTTTTGTTTTGTTTTGTTCTTTAATCAGCCTCATCATCAATAAAGCCCGACGGGAGAACCAGTTTAGTCGCCGACAACTGATTAGGTTACATGGTACCAAGTAGCACTTGGTACCATGTAACCTAGTATTGCCTATCGCATAATAAAATGTCATTCGACATAAACGTTTTTAATTTCTTCTGAAATGTGAAAATCTTCTTCTTCTTCTTCTGTTACTGCTGCTGCTCTTCCTTCACCTTCTTTTTCTTCTTCTTATACTTCCCCCACCTCCTCCTTCTCCTCATTCTTATGCTCTTCCTTCTTCTTTTTCTTCTTCTTCTTCTTCTTCTTCTTCTTCTTTCCTTCCTTCCTTCCTCCTCATCATTCTTATCTGCTTTCTCCACCTTCTTCTTCTCCTCTTTCTCATTCTTACTTCTCCCCTTGTCCCCATTCTAATGCTCTTCCTTCACCTTCTTCTTCTTCCTTCTCCTCGTTCTTATATTCTTCTTCTTCTTTCCTTCCTTTCTTCCTTCTCATCATTATCCTCTTTCTCCACCTTCTTCACCTTCTCCTTCTTCTTCTTCTTCTTCTTCTTCTTCTTTACCTTATTCTCCTTCACCTTCTTCCCTCTTCCTTTACCAGGTCTCGCCATCTTTGCCGTTCATGGGGAGGAATGAAGCATAACCATATCGTGCTAGCCCGATACATTTTGTTAGGAGCTTAATCATATTACGTTAAAACACCAGTTCACATCCGATCACCGAAGGTAAGCAACGTTGGCCCTGGTCAGTACCTACATGGGTAACCGCTTGGAATACCAGGTGCTGTAAACTTTGACGCTCTGAGTGAAAAATGGGAGGGCCGAGTTCGAATTCCACTAGAGTTCCTTACATTCACTTACGCTCAAATACTCTTGAGAAAGATCCATATCTTCTCTCCTCAGCTATGGGTTAAATAGCAGGACAGGCTGGATTCTTTGGCATAGGTTGCAAACCAGTCCACTGCTGAAAATAACAGTAGCCTACCCCGGGTATTTTGCTGGCAAGTCAATCATGAATGGAAAAGGACTCGATCATCCAAGCGTGTCATATCCGCCATGACCATTGAAAAATAATGTTGGATAATTCCCAGATGAAAGAAAAGACTTGAACACATTGAGATGTGGACCTACTAATGAATGGTGACAATCTATGCGCCGTGCCGCATCAGGAGATGGGCGATCATGGGCCCCCACAACTTCCGGTACTTTGTAGCTCTAAGTAAAACTTGTCTTTTTTGCTATCTCTCCTAATCCCTGAATTACTGGCCGTTTACACACCTTAAGTAGGTTATTCGCTGATTTCCTCTGCTTCTATTGCTTTCATTGTGTCTACTGAGCGTTAATTTTTCCAAGCCGTCTTTCTTTATTATGTGTTCTAGAAATGTCAACTGTTCTGTCTATGGTATTATCAGCATCCTTCTGTAGAGCCATATTGTTATTGCCTCAAGTATGTTCTTCATTGGTGAAGAGATTTTTCAGCGTATGTTTATTTGTTTTACGGTATATCAACCTCAATCGACAAAAATTATTATTGCTGGTAATATTATTTTACAAAAATCTATTTCTGAGAATATTTTTCCTTCAGGAAATCTATAGCTGGTAATATATATATATATATATATATATATATATATATATATATATATATATATATATATATATTAAATGTAAAGCTGTTCGTATTGCTAGTATTTTTTTATGTCACTTCAGAAAATGAACAACTGTGTCTCTCCACAGCTTCCTATATTTTCTTGCTCGTCTATTCATTTGCAGAAGTAGGTTCTCGCTGCTTTAGTCTCCTTCTTTTGCGTTCGGGTGGTCCTGTAAAGGTAAGCTTCTCCAAACCTTCGTTAATCATGCCCCACCCACCCACCAAAATATCATTTATCTTTTGCTAAGTGTTCTCACTTGTTTCTTTGTACTTTCTGTTCTTCAAAAATTATTGTTAGTATTTTGTTTTTTATTACAAATTATTTCTTGTATTAAAAACTATTTTACACAAGTTTGGGTGTTAACTATTTACCCATAGGTGGGACCCTAACAGGTGGAACTGGGAACACCAGCAATTAAGAGGTGGTTCCACGCTCCTAAAAACCTTCTGATCAGAAGCCTTGCTGTTGGACGTAGTTTATCGTCTTACCCAGGACGCGGATGTAGTTTATCGTTATACCCAGGACGAAGATTTTTCAGCATTCTATGCTCTACGAGGACTGATATTACTTAAGAGTTCATTTCTCTTTTCTTTGTTTCTAACGAAATTTTCCTGTTTCTTAATACTTTACTTAATTTTTGGAAAGCATTTTTCACTATCCCGATAGGTCTTCCGGTTTTCTGTTAAAACACTTCCTAGATATTTAAATGTTTGTACTTGCTTGTCTCCGAGCAAGTATCGTTGACAATAGACAGAAAACGTGAGAAACGAGAACAGAAAGTACAAAGAAACAAGTGAGAACACTTAGCAAAAGATTAATGATATTTTGGTGGGTGGGGCATGATTAACGAAGGTTTGGAGAAGCTTACCTTCACAGGACCACCCGAACGCAAAAGAAGGAGACGAAAGCAGCGAGAACCTACTTCTGCAAATGGATAGACGAGCAAGAAAATATAGGAAGCTGTGGAGAGACACAGTCGTTCATTTTCTGAAGTGACATATCACACCGAGAAGGAGTGAGAGAGAGAGAGAGATAATCAAGGCTGAGAAAAAGAAGAGAAAAATAACATTGAAAAAAACTATTTAACACCAACTCTAATTTTCACCTCTTTCTTCTCCTCCTCAATCTTACCTTTCCCCCCATTTTCTTCTTCTTCTTCTTCTTCTTCTTCTTCTTCTTTGTGCTTTTATATTTAATAGCATAGGGTGCGTCATTGAAAACTCCCACTTTTTACCTGGCCATTGGTGTGGAATTAGTGAAGCTAAGCAGGTGGTAATCGTGTCATTGTGCAGTTAATATTACGTCAATTTTAATATAATTTATGTCAGGGGTCGGCAACCCTTTTGCTAACTTAAGGTTTTAAAATCATTCAGTGTGCCAACAGCATACGTATCTTTATACAAGTCAAGGCCAATAAACCTGTTCTACAATAGATTTTATATAGTAATATATAGTATATATATACTTTAGTATATATTAAAATTGAAACGGCTAAATATCTTCTTTGCGTTGTAGTAGTTATTGGTTCGGACTTTGTGACGTCATTTGCGGCTGCATGACATTGATGATTGCTTTGCGTGCCTTCGGTTACCGACCCTTGCTCTAGTAAGTTCTGAACACATATTTAGCAAGGCTCGTCTCGTAAAACTATATTATTCTGAATAATGATTTGCTCGACTAAATTCAAATATCCTTCTGAGCAGGTATTTGCTAAGGTTTTATTTTAGAGTGTCACGCCCTTCTGAACAGATATTTAGTAGTTATTAGTTCAGATTTCGTGATATCATCTGCGCCTGTGTGCCATTGGACAAAGCCAACTTTCATTTGACTGACTGCTATTGCCAAGTTTCTCAAATAGGCGGCAAACAATCCGAAACAGATTCACGAGTGGTACACTTTTGCAAATGTTGGTGTTTGAGGTGGGGTGCCAAAATTTTTTTGATGATGAGGGACTTCGAGTGGCTTTAGTAAATTTCCGATCGGTATGTGGAGATGCTACGAAACGTTTTTGAAACAAAACTCACAAACTTTGGTAATTCCGGTGTATGGATTCAACAGGATGGAAACATCGGCGTACGCAACGCGATGATCATTGAAACGTTTTCAAATAACTGTTTCCAGGACACATGATCTCCTTACGCTAATGGTTGTCCTGTACGCTCGCCTGATCTCTTCACGTGGGATTATTTTGTCTGAAAGTTGAGGTCTACAAGCACTGACCAGTAACTATTGGCGAATTGATGTCTACTAGACGCCAAACAGAGTAATAACGATGGAAATAACACGTCGGATAATTAAAAGGTTCCGAAATTGACTACAACAGTGTATGGAAGGATAGAAGCCTATCCTATCAAAAATAAGTAGAAAAAACTTGTCTAAATTATTTCATGAGACATGTTTTAACGAAAACCTATATATATATACTATTTACATTGTTCGGACTATCATCCTCATCTTTATTGCCATATATATCACAACATTTCGGCCGTTGTACGCTCCGGCCGAAACGTTGTGATAAATATGTCAATAAAGATGAGGATGATAGTCCGAACAATGTAAATAGTGTACATAATACCTCATTTCAGATATATATATATATATATATATATATATATATGTGTGTGTGTGTGTGTGTGTGTGTGTGTGTGTGTGTGTGTGTGTGTGTGTGTGTGAAAATATTGTAGAAAATAGGAAAGAAACTGGTTTGGTAAATAATCCAAAGTTCCTTAGTATTTTTGTAATTATTTTTAAAAATTATTTTTAAAAAATAGTGCTCGATACGAAAGTAGAGCATAAATATAATTATTTATTTAAAAATATGATTCCAACTCGCTACATAAGAGGTCTCATGTTTCAAAACAAGAACCGAAAACTTCAAAATAATATTTGAATTAACTTGGGTTAAAGTAGGCTCTGTTCCATCTCCAAGCGAAATTTTTTTGGGAATGACTTATTTCTGAAATTTACGAGTTTTAACAGTATGGTCAGAATTGAAATCAAAAATTTCCATGGTAACATCAAGGGCGGATTGTTTAGAATCAGCAAGGGTGGGGTGTTAATAATTTGTATCAGTATAGAGTTACTTTCATAGATGCCGGGTCACGGTAAGGTGGGGGTGGCTAAATTTACGACGGAGGAAGTTTTCGCATAGTCTGGCTTGAGCGTCTACGGAGATTTATTTATTTATTTATATTTTATTCTTTTATTATATCTCTTTATGAAAGGGAATTGTGTATATGAAAAGGCCGTAACGTTTGTTATTTGACGACTTCATAAAGGGTTATCAATTTTTGTAGGGTATTAAAACTATGTATATGGGCTATGGATTTTAAATTTTATTTTATTGTATGCGTGTTTTAGCTAGTTATTCAGAGCGTAAGTTCGGTTGTGTCGGCAGAAAACCGTTAATTCTTGCCTGTTGTTTAATAGGTTTTTATTGTTTAGAAGCTTAATAATGTGTAGTTTCTCATGGAGGCACAAAGGGCATGGGTCATCCCAAGTTTTGCAAGTTCTAGTCCTGTTAATGATTTTCCATTTTACTTTAGGTGTCCTATTTTTTTCTTTCAGGTGCCAAAAATATTTAGATAGAGAGGTCTGATGTCTAAAGTTTATGTTGTTGAAGGAGCATTTATGCTGCCTCCATCTGGTTTTAAAGGCATTTTTCGTGGACCCAATGTATATCATATTATTGTTAGGGTTCTCCGTGGATGATATAGTGCATTGGTATACCACAGATTTGATGCAGCGCTTATTTTCTAATGGGCAGTGTACCGGGTTTCTACAATCGCATAATTTTTCCCTATCATTATCTGATTTAAGTGTAGAGTTATTAAAACTATTCAGGTAAGGGGGTTTGTTCAGGATATTATTATTGTGTCTTCTTATTATACCTTCTAGATTTTCAGTGCAGCTGTAACTCAATTTTAGTGTGTTCTTATTGAATATATTACTAAGCCTACTTTTGGTGGGAAAGTGTTTATCGATTAGAGCTAAGAACTTCTGTCCTAGTTTAATACTAACCATTTCATTGAACGGAGGTGTATACCAAATGATGTTTCTTTTCCTGTTTTTTTCCTTTTGGTTATTGCAATTGTCCCTATATTTAATGTTAGCATTTTTATAACCACTACTTTTTAGGGCAGTGTTATAGAAGTCATTATGTTGGTGGAATATTACTTTGTTAGCGGAGTTACTGCTAATTCTATTTTCTATTGATGAGGGTATATGTTTAATTGTGGATGGAGGGTGGTTTGACTTCGGGTGTATATATAAGGGGTTAGCATTTGGTTTTCTATAAGGTTGGTACGTGTTGCTCGGTAAGTCTAGGGTTACGTCGAGGAAGTTTACCTTTTTCAATTTAGCAGAGACTGTTATCTTTAAGTTAAGTTTTTTAAATTCACTAAACATAATTTTACGGATCTTCTCTATCTTAAAGCTAGTGGAACTCCTCACTTCCATGAGCCCGTCATATATATATATATATATATATATATATATATATATATATATATATATATGACGGGCTCATGGAAGTGAGGAGTTCCACTATATATATATATATATATATATATATATATATATATATATATATATATATATCTTAAGAAAGAAAGAGAAAGAACAGATGGAGTTAGAATCCACAGTTCTTAACATTTACTTTTTTAAAAAGTGCTCACCGTAGACCAAAATATTATAAAATATAATGAAAAGATATAACATCACTACACATATACTTTTATGTTTCGGTAGGTAAAATATAATCATATGTTATATGATTATATTTTATCTACCGAAACATAAAAGTTTGTGTAGCGATGTTATATCTTTTTACTATAATCTCTTATATATGTTACGATACATAACTGACGAGGCAGATTTTTTCCCTCAGTAGGTTGCCATTTCTTTCTGCGGTAGACCAGTTGCCATCCATGGCTATAGAACCAGGTCTGTCCTGATATTTATCCATAGCTGGCGGGAGAAGAAGAGAATTCATACCTTTCCCCGGGGTATTAGCGCATAAGTGGATTTGACTGGAATTCGAACTCGGATCTCCGATTCCTCAATCAGAGCCACTATTCATTACTCCACAGGACTACAACGATGTTTACGTTGATGCGACTGCACATGCGCAAAATGATTTTTTTAAATTACATTTTTTTTTTTTTGGATACATACTTGAGCCGATTTCATTCAGTTTATTTTTTGTTGTTGTTGTTCATGTTTACATCACTTTTTGGCATTAAAATTTAGTGTGGATGATCTAGCGATTAAAGCACTTTCTATATATTTTAGTTTTAGTAAATTGTTTTCTCTTTTAATTCTTTTATGTACTTTGCTTCTTCAGGACGTGAGCGATCATAGCCGTCCGCACCTCACTGTTCCTTGTAGCTATTAATAAGTTTTGTCTTTTTGTTATTTCTCACAAACCCTGTTCTACCATCCATTTGCTCAAGCCTATCTAGTATGTTACGCGCTGCTTTCCTTTGTCCCTCTTTCCCTAAATCTGTCCGGTGAGTATCAGATTTTCCAAGCCTTCTTTTCTCTTCACGAACCCCAAAAATTTCAACTGCCTCTTCGTGATGTTAAGTATCTATTTAATTAAAAAATATACCTTTTTGTAGGAAACGTGTCACACGAACACATTTCACACTTTCGCATAGTTTTTTCCCCATATAAAAATTCATACATTGTTTTCCATATATATATATATGTGTGTGTGTGTGTCATTCGCAGACAGTACTATTTCGCTTTATCACAGCTCCTCAGTGCGACTAAACAACCGAACACTTCAAGCCTGGATCGAAACCCAACCGATTTGGTATCAGTCAAAAGTTCTACCCCTGAGCCATTTTCACTGGACAGAAAGAGGCATATATTCAAAACCAGCTGAGTGTCGTTTGGAGACGTTGTGGCACATGGTGCACCAGGTCTCTGTATTCGGTTCTTCAAAAAGTGTCGTTGGTTCTGCACAAAGCCTTCACCACTATAATCAAATCATGTGTGCAGGTTGTCTGGCCGTCGGTTCCTAAATACTGAGCTGCTTGCCCCTCATCCGTCGTAAAAGAGTCCCCAATAGGCGCAGGTCAACAGCTTGCGTCCATCAACGACAGGAGAGTCCACGATATATATTTATCAGTCAGTTAAAATTAATTATTTTTGATAATATGTGGAAATCTTTGCCTGATGACGGTCGCGAGACCGGAAACACGTGTAGCAAAATTATGGAAAATAAAGCATAATTTTTTTTTTTTTAAATCCACATTGCAACCAAAAACGTTTGCGTTCTCGCTCTTCTTTTTAATATACACACTTTTCTCTCGTTGGAACAACTTCCTTTTATATACATTCCTCCATCTCCCAGTGCGAATTGTTATTCTGACAACTGAATGTTTATCAACGTATTCTTCTGAGGAAATATTGGTTGAAAGGGTTTCTTAAAGAAGAATGCTTTCCTGCATTTTCAAATTTAAGTATAAGTACTGTGATGTCAAACATTTGTTTAAATATTAGCTTGGTGCAAAAATAATGACGTAATAATGTCGTTTTTTAACGTTAAAAAATACGTCAAAAAACGACATTATTACGTCATTATTTTTGCACCAACCTAATACATACATACATCTATATGTGTGTGTGTGTGTGTGTGTGTGTGTGTGGTAGTACTCGTTTGGAAAATCTCGGATAGCTCAATTTGCAGTAGATTAAATCGGTGCCCGATGAAAAATGGGAAATAAAAAAAGAAAGAACCAAGAACATTAAAACAAGGTGAAAACAATCGTCCAATGTTCAAGCTCCAAGTCCAAAGAAGAAAAAAAAACGAGTAAAAAGACAACGACGTAAAGTGCTCAATACACTAAGTAGAGCGATAAACTAAAATAATCCTAAGGGGCCAAGTAAAACTACCTAGGTTTCACCTAAACGGATCTTCAGCCGGCTTTACCCTGAAGATCCGTTTAGGTGAAACCTAGCTAGATGCACAACCTATCCAACCTTATGTTTCTCTTTTTATCGCTGTTCTTTCTAAATATCCTCCATTGAAACGACAGTCATTTTATTAAGAAAGACGATATACTGTATGAATCTGAATTGTAAAATTTTTGCTACAGAAAACTCAGAAATTAAGTAATGTTTAGCGGCTTGGATTGAGGAATCGGAGAGCCGAGTTCGAATTCGAGTTGACTAACCTTGATTCACTAACCTTGGGAAAGGTATGAATCACTTCTTAGCACCCTCTCCCCAGCTATGGGTGACTAGCAGTACAGACTGAACCCTATAGCCTTGAGTGGCAACCAGTCTAGGAGACGACACAACTCTGAATTCAAACCCTGAGAGACTAGTATACAGACCCGGGGTGATTTACACCATATTTCATAGTCTTCTGTTGTCGGTCTAGCGCTTAGAGAGGAGATGGGCGCCGTCGCTCTGAGGATCATGAGGAAGAAGAATCATTTTTTTTCTTCTGCCCTCAGGTCCCCACCCCACCAAGAATTGAAGCAGAGGGACTGATGATGATGATGATGATGATGATATATATATATATATATATATATATATATATATATATATATATATATATACATTATATATATATATATATATATATATATATATATATATATATATAAGGGTTCTTCTTTTATGTGCCCTTTCCCATCAAGACGTTAGTGAAAGTAACTCTCCACTCTCACTCCTTATTCTGACATTAATTAAACAAGGCTGTTAGGCAGGTCATTTGCTCCTGCCGTCTGTTCTTCTTGCCACCCTCCAGCTATAGGTTAAATAGTAAGAAAGATATGGAAAAATCATTGTTATTCTAAAGAAAACTCTTAATGAAATATTTATTCAAAACAAAAACGAAGTGTTCTTAAAGTCCAAAGTATATTTCGGTTTTAACTAACTCAAAATGGGTTGTTAAACCGTAAAAAATAAATCAATAAAAAAATCCCTCTTGTCTTTATTATGTCATCTGTGTGTCAAATTCTCGAAGCCCCCTCTCCTTACTATGCGCTTCGAAAATTTCTGATTGTATATCTTATTTCTAGTTCCCATTTTCCTTAAAGCTTCCTAATTGTCCACGTGTTATGCCACAGCATTCTCAGTATCCTTCTGTAGAACAACAACATCTCTGTCTAAAGTCTCTTCTTCGTCTGTGAGAAAGCTGTCCCACATACACTGACATTTAGCAGGGTTGATATTACATAGCGGTTCACCACGCTTTTCTTATTGTTTTGAAAAAGTTAGTGCAACTGCCTAACGTCCACAGGTAAGGATTATTTTTTTTCAAATTTTGCAGCTCTATCGCAGCTACAACCTCAGTTAGCGACACACCGACTGCTAGCCTCATAAACGAGGCTGTATAAGCCTAACAATACACAGGTTACTCTTGATTTGCAGCTGCTACTGTAAATGCAGCTGATCTAGGGTCTTCCGCAGCGCGTTGCTTCTGCATTTACTACATCTAGCGTTGGTGATCATCGCTTTCCACAGCTTCTTTCCCTTTGTAGCGCTTAATAAATTTCGTTTTTTTATTTATCTCTCCTAAACATTGTCCCGCCATCCATGTACTCAAGCGCGTTACCTAGATTATGCGTTGTTTTCCACTGTCTCTCCTGGTTCCATACGCCCTGTAAGTATTAAATTTTCCAGACCCTCTTTCCTCATTATGTGCGCTAGAAATTTAAGCTCTCTCTCATTCTAATTATAAGTCTCCTTTTTGTTTCCATTTTCCCTAAAACTTCATCGTTGCCGACATATTCGGTCCACGTCATCCTCAGCATCCTTCTGTAGAACCAATATTTCTCTTACTTCAAGTCTCCTCTTCATCTTTGCGGAGATTGTCCATTTTTCATTGCCATAGAGGAAGACTGATATCACGTAGCAGTTTAGTACTTCTTCTTTATATTCCGTGTCCCCTCAGAGTGTAGGCAATTATGGCTCTCCACAACTTCCTGTTCTTTGTAGCTCTTAATAAACCTTGTTCCGCCATCCAATTACTAAAACTCAATAAATAGGTTATGCGTTCATTTTTCTTTACCCCTCTTACAATAAATGTGTCCTGTGAGTATCAGATTTTCCAAGCCCTCTTTCCTCATTATGTGTCCTAGAAATCTCAACTATATCTTTCGGATTTTAGGTATAAATTTCCTTTTTGTTTCCATTTTCTCTCAAACTTCGTCGTTATTAACATATTCGGTCCATGGTATCCTCAGCATCCTTCTGTAGTACCACATTTCTGTTGCTTCATGTCTATTCTTCATCTTTAAGGAGATTGTCCTGCACTCACAGCCATACAGAATTGATATTAAGTAACAATTTAATACTCTTAATCACTCCTAATTATTGGCTTAGGAATTTGATCCGCATTTGGTTCCTTCGGGTGTCAGGCTTTGTAAACATCAAAACATATACTGTCATAGGAAAAAGTTTAAGAAGAAAATCAATTTCAGGTCTCAGCATGAGCTCCTTTATTTTTGCTAGACGGAAATAAAAATAGTAAGGAATCTGTCATAAAACAGCGCTTAGCAAATTATTTTTTTTTCTCAACGTCACTATAAACCAATTTAAGATTAATATACATTACGAGGCAAAAAAATGGACGCACCCATAGAAAGCCGATGTTTGTATTTTTATCAAGACAAGTGACTAATAGAATTCGTTTATTAATACAGGGTATTAATACAAGTGTACATATCTTTACTATATAAGTCAAAAATGATTTAGTACTTTGTTTAGTAACTTTTTGCTTTAATAACGGCCTTAATTCTTCGTGGCATGCTATAGACTAAATTCTTTAGTAAGTCAATGTCCTTCGCCAGATTTTTCCAGCATTCCTTTAATTTTCGAAAAAGCTCATCTTCTGTGTTAACTTTCCTATTACGGGAACACTTGTCCATTATCGTCCAAAGGTTTTCAATTGGGTTAAGGTCAGGACTCTGACTAGGCCACTGGAAGAGTTGAAATTTACTCTTGTCGTGTTTCTTCTCTCGATAACGTTTATTCTTTAAGGCAGTATGCTTAGGGTCGTTATCATTACTAAATCATTTTTTGACTTGTATAAGGTACATATGTACACCTGTATTAATAAACGAATTCTTTTACTCACTTGTCTTGGTAAATATTCAAAAATCGACTTTCTATTGATGCGTCCATTTTTTTTTGCCTCGTACTGTAACTCTCCTTTATATTGTCCTTATGCCACACGGAACTAACGCTAGTAAATTTATAAAGTTTAGTAAATTAATTTGTAAGATCTTGAAGACTCCTATTTGCAGATTTTTCTTTATTGTGTCGTGTTCCTTCAGGACGTAGGTGATAATGGCTCTCCACAACTTCCTATCGTGTGTCAGTTTTAGCAATGTTTCTCTTTTTGCTAACTCTCCTAATTCACGTTTTTCTGCCAACCATTTACACAAGCTCGTTAGGCAGAGTTTATGCGCCGCTTCTCGCTGCTTCTTTAGCCCTTTATATGTCCTTTGAGTTTCAAATTTTCCAAGCTTTCTTTCCTCGTTACTCAAAGGTCTAACCCATGTAATTCGCTGCATCCTTCTGTAGAAACACATTTTTGTTGCCTCAAATCCCTTTTTTCATCTATGTTCAGCATTCACAGCAATGGTGGATTCTCCTATCGTGAACGATTAATGAGGGTCAGCATTGGGTGGTGCCTTTCGTTTTACACTTATACATGGTAACAGGGGCTATTGTGAAGAAAATCAGGTAAAGGGAAAGATATATTTCATTTATGCTTTCTTAAGTGTGATATTAGCCCAGCATTACTGCGTGCGACAAAGCCATAATGACAGATGAAATTTGTTAAAGCAGAATTTTGATGGCGTCTCTGCTTCAGAGCTTGACGAAGCTGATCCCGGTGCTTCAGTCTACTGTCTTCAAAACGCTTTACCTTAATGAAATATGTCTTACGCCACACCTTTCGGTTTGATGCTTAGCCTTCCCAGGTTTTCAGATCAAAATTGAGATGTTTCAAGTTGTCTTTCAATTTGTCTTTGAAGCGTAAGTGTTGATGTCCAACTGAAGGCTTGGTGTTTGGTAGTTGTCCACACATCACCCTTTTTTGGAAACCTATGCTCATTCATTCTCACAACATGACTAGCCCACCTAAGTTGTATCTTTGCTAGAATGGTTCCAATGCCTGTGATATTATATTTCTTCAGTATTCATACTGCCATAGAGGACGATTGATATTATATAACAGTTGAGTAATCTTTTCTTTTAGTTCTAATCAGAATTCCTTGTTACTTTATACTTTGCTTAGTTTTTGGAAGGCATCTTTTGCTATCACAATGCAACTTCAGATTGCGGTACTGCATTTTCCATTCTCTGTTGACAGCACTTATTATTTTTGTACTTGCCTGAGTTTGGTATCTCCAATTTGTAGTTTGCATCTTTTGCTGACATATATTTTATTTTCTTACAATTATTATTTAGCCTTTTCTTCTCGCTTTCCTTATTAAACTGCCTCTTTCTGATTTTAAGTATAAGTGACCTTTTTTTGTTTCCATTTACTCTAAAACTTCATTGTTGCTCACATATTCGGTCCATGGAATCCTCAGCATCCTTCTGTAGAACCATATTTATGTTGCTTCAAGTCTCCTCTTTATCTTTGCAGAGATTGTCCATTATTCACTGCCATATAGGAAGACTATAAACCATACATTCACTTTCTGTTTTCCAACCATTAACTTTAGGAACTTTCGCATACATTAATATCCGAGGGTCGTTTAATAGGTTCTAAGCCTCACCAGAAGAAGTTGGAGAAGAAAAAGTATTTTTTACTGTTTTTTCTCTACATCATTGCACATGGTCTAACGACACTTAAGCATTGCAATCTCATCACAGAAGAACGTGGCGTCCTGGTCTTCCCAAAACCCCTCCACAGTGCATATGATCTCATCACTGTTTCCAAAATGGCGACCACGCAGGTGGAATTTGAGTTTAGAAAACATGGAGAGGTCAGATGGAGCTAAGTTTGGTGAGTAAGGGGGATGTGGTAAGAATTCGAAGCCACAGTTGGCTGCTTCATCTACTGCAACTTGAGCAGTGTAAACGGGCGCTTTATCCTGGAGCAAGAGCACACCTGCCCCAGCTTCCTTCTACGTTTCGACTTGATTGATTTCTTCAGTTGTCTTAGTTCTGATGCTGAGTACGATCCATTAATGGTTTTTGTATCCATTTTCAGGAAGGTCTATCATAATTACACCTTCAGAATTCAAAAAATGGAAGTCATCACCTTGCCAAGAGACTGAACTTCTTCGTGTTTGGGGAACCAAAGTGTTTCCACTATTTCCTTAGAATCTTTAATTCAGGTTCGAAGTGGTGAACACTGGGTTCATTTTGAGTTACTAATCTGTGATGGAAATTCTTGTTTCAACCTAGAAGCGACTCAGAAGTGTCTGGAAATGTCAACCCATTTCAGCTTCTGCTCTGGTGTCAGCATTCTTGGTACCCATCTTGCAGGCAGCTTGCTTATCCCAAGATCTCAGTTAAAACAGTATGGACTGAACCAGAACGAATGCCTATCGACTTAGCTATATCCTGTACAGTAAGACGTCTGTCATCCCAAACCATACGATGAATAGTATCAACTTGTTCATCAGTGGTTGGGGTTTTGGGCCGACCTGACCGAGGGTTATCTTTTGTGCTGTCCCTGCCCTGTTTGAATTCCACAGCCTACTTCTTCACAGTTGCATAGGAAGTGGAATCCTAAGAAAATGTCTGTACAATGTCCTCATGGATTTCCTTGGGTGTCACATTTTTCTTTTAAGGGACACTTTATGACTGCTCGGGCCTCTGTTTTGTTCATTTTTAGATTTGTCGCACACCTCTCACTTTTGTATGGGCCTCACCTGTACAGAAATTAAGATAGAAATTTGAATTAGTTTTTTCTAATTTTATAAAAAAAATGGTACTGTGTTGCCACAACAAAAATGTTCAGCTATGGCTCTTCTTTTTGCTGAGACTTAGAACCTTTTGAACGACCCTCGTAGGATGACTTGTCTGATCCTATCTGGCACCCAGGCTAGAAAAAGGATAACTGAAATCAATGGGAAATCCCTTTACAATCTTTCTCAAGAACTTGCTTATTCAATTCACAGATAATAAAGTAATCAGAGGAAGATCATGATTGCTTACCTTCCGAAGGGACATGGCATTAAAAAAAATGGATGCTTGGTTTCAATTGTCTCACGGATTTCCGATTCTTCCGACACCTTCCCATGTTTCTTCGGGGCTGCCCCCAAGTGTTCGACTAAGAAGGAGAAAACATACCAATTTCGCAAACCATATTTTTTCCAGTTTTCTGGCAATATCCAGATATACAGGGTGTCAATAAAGTGGGTGCACTTTAAAAAATTTATAACTTTATTTGTGTTTGCGATAGAAATAATCTGTAAAAATGTTATAACGTTTAATGTACCTAGTTTTAAGTATAGCTAAAATAACTAATGTGATTTCAGGCAATACTGTAAATCAGTAGGCAAATGTTTTCCGTGGACTGCAAAATCGTATTACCCTTTGTATTGCTAATGATGGAGAACATGTGGAAACTTAAATAAAATTTCACTAAAACCTTAAAAAAAAAATAGATTTACTTTTTTTTAATCCTTTTTACAAATTATTTCTATCGCAAATACAAATAGTTATAAATTTTTTAAAGTGCACACGAATTTTATGGACACACTGTATTTTGTTCAGGTTTTCACACACTTTCAACATCATTTGTAGTCCTTTGCTATGGCCACATCCACTATCTTTTCTTTGCTTACGATCATCAAATGCAATTCCTAGGTAAGCCATTTGAACTTAATGTCTCGGAGAATTTTCATATTCATGCACAGTTGCTGATTTTTATTACGTTATTTTTAGTAGGCTCACGTGTTAGAATTTACAACTCTGTTAATGATGATTTATACATATAATTACAAGATGAAATACACAGTGATTTACAAAGTTCTCATTAGATCGCCATTCCCGCAAAGACATGTCTTCTCTTTTGAGAATTTCTTGTACAAATCCTGCTGGAAATTCTAAATTCATTGAGAGACCTCATGCTAGTATGCCTGGAGACATATTTTTCTTTATTAAAAGTAAAATTGCAGAATTTTTTTCAAAACTTTAAATGAAGCTTCATTCTGAACTTTCTGCTTACCTTTTTTTTGGCCAATTTTTCTTCTACCCCTTTGTGACTGAAAAAAAAAAAGAATACAAAATGTAATATTTATTAACCATAAAGTGGGATAAGGGAGAGGTTAATAAGTGCACTCATTCATTCGACTGTGGGGGCGGATTCAATCCTAGAAATGGCTGCTACCCAACCCACCAAATTTATAAACAAATCCTACAGATGCATGCTGTTTTTTTATTGATTAATTCGTTTTCTACGGCTTATCCACCCTTTACAGGTTATTATTTATTTTAAGCCAAAAAACGTTTTTAGATCGCAAGATTTTTTTTTTAGATAATATTTAACCCATATCCGGAGGAAGAAGCGGTGGATTCATGCCTAATCAGAATTTGATAAACAAGAAATTATTATGTGGAAATAAATTGAGGGATCAATTCTAAATTAAAATAAATATATAAACTAATCACCCACTTTGTGGCCCATTATTTTTTATACATTTCTATTCCAGTGAATAAAAATAAATCTAAAAGACATGCCTGTGTCGCAAATCAGTATTTCATTAATCGATTCATTTTTATGGCTTATACATTTACTTTCCAAACAATATAAATAAATGTAAAAGATATGCCTGTATAAATAATCAGTATATGATTGATTCGCTTTCTATGGCTTATCAACACTTTGCAGGTTATTTAAAGCCAGAAAACATTTTTACCTTGTGAGAATTTCTTTTGGAAATAATAATGGTTTAGTAATACAAGTCTCACTAATTAACCAATAGCTGGGGAGAAGAGGTGGATTCATGCCAAATCAGAATTGGATAAGAAAACAAGAAATTATAATGTTGATATAAAGTGGGAGATCAATTCTATATTACAATCAATATATAAACTGACCACTCACTTTTTGGTCACGGTAGATTCTATACATATTATATTCTAGAGAATATAAATACATCTAAAAAACATGTAGAGCTAATCCGTATTTCATTGATGGATTGATTCGTTTTTTACAGCTTATCACCCCTTTGCAGGTTATTTAAAGGCAGAAAATAGTTTTAGATTGTAAGAATTTTGGGGGATTTAATAATAGTTTAGTGATACACGCCTTACTAATTAACCCATAGCTGGAGGTAAAAGACGTGGATTCATAGGTTTCTCAAAGGTATTTTCGCGTAAGTGAATATAACAAACAGAACTGGAATTGGAACACGTCTCTCTGATTAACAATTCTGAGCTATTAAACATTACACCACCCGCATATCAATGCTTACAGCACTTGGTATTTCTCAGCGGTTACCCATGTAGGTACAGACCAGGTATGACGTTGCTTAACATGCTGTGATTGCTTCTCATTCAATAAAAACGGACTGTTCCTGGTCTTCTTTCTTCTCTTCCCTTCAAGATGAAAGTGTATAATCACGTGACTGTATCCAGTTTGCGTTTGAACACCGTTTATTTTTTTACTATCCTATAATTGCTTTACTTTGCTATTGTTTTATAGTTGCTTTACCTTGTCTTGCATTGTTCATTTCTGATATTGTTTTGATTTGTTCTTCTTATATAGTGTTTTTACCCTGCCTACCCACTGGGACATGATGTGATACAAGGTCGGGTTTAATTCGAGGATCCCAAACGCGTATACCCGGGCTAGGGTAAAGAAAAATTACTCAGTCCCCGCAATTGTAGGTTGCGCTTGCATCGGTATGACTACAGACTCATCTTCTTTAGTGTAAATGAGGTGGGTACAGCCGCGGGCTACTGTTCCCCGGGACCGGGCACCTCTCAGTATTTTGTTTTTCTCAGCTGCGTCTCTTTCCGCGAACAGAGACACAACTGAGCCGCACTCTAACCGAAGACAGAGACGCAACTGAAAGATGATAATCCCTACTCGGTATGTGCCAGGTAAGTTTTTATTTTTATTAGAGTTTTTATTGGGAATTTTGTAAATTACACCTTTAAGTTCTTGCTTATTCATAATATCTTAAAAGATTGACCGTTTCTGTCAAGAGGAACCATTTAAACCGGATTTTTCTTGTCATTTTTTAAAAATTACAGACCTAATTTTTCGCAGTTCTGATCTTCCTTCCTTATGGTGTACAAGTGTTTGAACAGTGACCAGTGGAATATATAACTTATTTTAACTTTCTTGAAGGCTCTGAAACCTTCGTTATCAAGTGAGAAAATCTTTTCGTATCTTCTGCTTAATTCCTTTAAAAGAATTCATCACGTCTAAAATAAATGGCTTAATCGCAATAAATAAATAATAAGCCAATAGACATCGCTTTATTCGAAACTTTGTATTACAGAATGCATGGTTTGTAGGCGCGGGTGGTGTAATAACGCGAAAAGTACATTAGGCGTTATGAGTTCAATTTCCGCGCGATTCTATTGCGTTCATTTCGCACTAATGTCCTTAAAAAATAGATCCATCCGTCTTCATCCTGCAGGACAAACTGCGCTCTATTGATTTGAGGCGGTAATCAGTCTAGAAGTAAAATTCTAAATTCAAAGACAGCCTCTATCTTGCCCTAGACACACCCCTGCTGTTATGCCTACAGTAAATGTGGTGCCAATGGATTACGGTACACACATGCATGATTTCCCTAAATTATCTAGGGATTGAATCCAAGGATTTAAACCAACACCTGTAGTCACTGTATTTAAATTCAGAAAAGACGACTCGTAGAGCATTTATTTTAACCTTTTAAGTGTCGAGACATTTGTTAATAAAATAAATCAAGCTGTATTTTCGGGGTTTTTTTTTTGTTTTTACTTTATGTTTGCATAACGAAATTTAAGGCCTTTGAAGAATAAATATCGGAATTAAATTCTCTAGACAAACTAAAGAATTAATTACTTTCAAAGAGAGTAAGAAACAAAACAAACAATCTGTAAGGAATTTTTCAAATCGGTAACTGAAATTTGATAAAAACTGAAAATTTAAAAGATAACAAGTAATTAATGTTCATTCTTTGATTTTTTAAAAGAGACGAAAGAAATTGAACAAAGTATACTGATAAAATTTAATTAAAAAAAAATTATACTAAATTTTACAACGATATTGTTAGATGATTCTAACGGTCCACCACAGGAAGAAGTGATGGATACAATATTCGACACATTTGATATGCAAAGGCCGCAAACAATGTCTGAACCACGAAAATCGACCAGGAAAAGAAAAGTCACACAGCCTTTGATAATAAATCCAAAGAGGAAAAAATACTAAAGTCCCCTGAGACGCAAAAGCTTTGGAAGGTGGGGGGATGTTATGGGAACTTACCTATGACGATAATGGACTCTTCCTGACACTATAAATACAGCGCCCCTCAAGAGGTATAATGAATGAATGGTGTAACGGTGTAATATGCCGTCTAATAAGACCCCTTACTGACCGTTTTTTTTACCACGTCGTATTTGCGATTATTTATTGATCTCCATTTCGTTCTGTTAAGTCTGTTTTTTTTTTTGTTTTTTTTACTTTTTCTTACGTTTTCAATTTTGAACTGACTGATTTTTAATAAGTTTGTGATTTTTTTTCTTTTCCATTTCTTACCCTCCCCATTTTTTCTTTTGTTTCCTCCGCTTTTCCTCTCGTTCTTATAGTATTAGCTTTTTGATTTTCTTTTATTTTTAAATTAATATTTTATATTTTCCGTTTCCTTTTCATTTTTTTAATCCCCTTCTAAAGTTTGTCTGTTTTATTTTACGCCAGACATTTTTTTCTTTCATTGTTTACGTCATCACGTGTTATATGGTACTTTCTTATTCTTTGTTTTTCGTTCTTTGTTTTTCCCTTTTTAAATATCTGTTAAGTTTTTTGTGTTGTACTTGTGAAATATTTTCTGTACATATTTGTTTTAATTTTCTTGTATTTGTAATTTTTGTCTAATTTGTTCGTTTTTTGTTTTTTTTTTTTTGTTTGTTTGTTTTTTTTCTTCTTTAACGACCAGACTTGGTATTTTAGCGGCCATCTTTGTTTTTATCATTTGTTAGTTTCGTATTAGTCCCGTATTTTCTTTCGTGTTCTCGTCATATTACTGTATTATTTATTGTTGTTTGAATTTATTTGTGCATTTTTATTCCTTTTCGTACGCTTAACTCCGTCTTTGCTGTATAATCCTTTTAAAAACGGATTTTGTAATTGTCTTGTATATTAATTTTTGTCCGTCTTTTTTTTTATAGTTCAACGTTTTATTCTTGTCTGTATTTTGCGTAACGTTTTGTCGTTAGCACGTCTGTTTTATTATATTTGTTTTAGTAATTTATTTATCTTTTTATTTCCTTAATACTTCATTTTTGTAAAAAGAAAAAAATTATAAAAAGTCTTTAAGCATATTAAAAAAATGGGTGCCAAGAAGAACGTAAAAAAACTTATTTGGGACTGAGCCACCCCATAAATAGGAAGAAAATAAAAATACAGAAGTAGATAATGAATCGTCAACAAGTATAATGGTCAAAAAGTTCAAGAAAAGAATTTGACGGAAAAGAGGGAAAACTTTCTTATTCCAACTGAAAATATGGAGCCGAATCAGGCCAAAATATCCAAACCAAGGAAAACAATATGGAAGCTTCTTCAAGAAATGACCTGACAACTGACAATACCAACAAAGATGACAAAGTAGCGGTCGGGGAGACGCCCTCTTGCTAGTCGTCCCCACCTAAATGCAGCATCAACATTACGGAGTTCCTTGAGAAATCTAAAAGCTACGGCCATCTTGTTACAAAATATGGACTCTTGACAAACCTTGAGAAACTACAGAAGATTGAAAAAAGAATTGTGTCGGTCTCTGTGGTGGACAAGCGCAAAATTTGTCGCTCCACAAAAGACACCGTCATAAAGTCATTGACGTCCCTGGGAATTAAACTACAGAGAATCATTAAAGGCAAATGCTTCTTCATGTGGGACATACTGTTACCCACGCCTGCCGACTGTGAAGCGGTGAGCACTCGGGACCTAATAACAAAAAACTAATAATGAAGACCGAATATCAAGGCAGGCGTAGGACCAATGTTTCAGTTTATGATGTCCCTCCTCGATTGTCGGCGAGCACTTGGCCGCCTATCTGTGTCAATTTGGCCAGATGCTCAGTGCGTCCTCCGACGAACTGACCGGGGGATAGAGTTTTGAATTGATGGTGGATCAAAAGGCCTTCACCTCCATCCCCAACTACCTGGTTGTTGAGGGCCAGAGGATGTCAAACATAGTCACAGGTCGAAGACCGGCTTGCTGGAAGTGTGCACAGACTGGCCACCTGTCCTCTTCCTGCCCAGAGATGAAGGCCTCTGGATTTCTGGTTCCCACCGACTCAAATGCCCCTCGGGTTGAGTCTATTGTTTCCGTCTCGCCTGTAACGGGCACGCCAACAGCCGGGACCAGTGTGGTAATATCCCCCAGTTTGGTCTCTCACGGCCCCCACTCCCCGAAAAGCCTTCGCCCGCGGCTAGTGCGGTTGTGGAGGAGGAAAAGGTAGAATGGCAGGTTGTTGGTAAAGCTAGAGGGAAGATCCGGGCAGCGGGTCCTCGTCCCAATGAAGCCCCAACGGGAAAAGACACAAACAGTCCCACTCCCTCAAGCAGTACTAAAGGTGTCTCCCCGACCAGCTATTCTGAAAAATTACGTCAGCAAAAACAAAAATACGAACCTTCATTCGAGAAAGATTCTTTGAAACAAAATGGAAAAAAATCTGGCACCAACTCCTCGGCACCGTCTTCCCCGTCAGCCAAATAACATATATTGACACCCTCCCTCCAGTCCTAAGATCCTCATCTCCTTCTCCCTCAAAACTGACAACATTAAAAAACTCCCATCAGAGTTTCACCCGCCAAAGTCCATACTTCTACTATTAGCCCCAAACCATCTTCTGTCAAAACTCCGGCAGCAACTCAAAAAAAGTTTGAAACTACCAAAAGGCAAAGAAGTCCTTCTCCCGAAAATTTACACACTACATCACATAAAAAACTGAAACCGATTTTCAACACAGGGGAAGACAAACAACTAGAGGACAAAGCCCTTCGATATCTCCTAGTAAATTTCCGAAAAATAAACAACTTAGACGTTGAAAACCCCTAAAATTTCCCCAATGTGAAAAAGGTTTTAAATGTGATCAGAGGGGGTGAAGCTGGACAACAAATTTGGGCCATGGTTGCGGAGGCAAATGAAGTTTTGGGCATGTTTCCGCCCATGGCCTGCTTTGATAACGACAGTGTTAAAAATTTGTTCAGGGAGGTTCCCTCTTTTGTTCACCCCTCCCTGTATAGAGCTTTAAAATTAACTTTCCCTCTGGACATTGGCGGTCTGTCTCCCGACGGTACCATCAAAACTGAGATGGAAACAGGCTCGATGGGAGAGGCCGTTGGTGTCCTTTCCCCGTCCATATTCAATGCAAGAGAGCAACACTAATCGGTTTCATTATGGCTCTCTGGTTAGCTAGTCTGGATGCCCGAGGCCTGAGGGCGGAGTCTCGCAGGGCAGAGTCTTGCAGGGCAGAGTCTCGCAGGGCGAGTCTCCTTCGTGACCTTCAGCGTCTCGGAGTGAATGTTTGTTGTGTACAAGAGACCCGTTTTTCTACTCATGGCGATGAGGACATTCTCTCTAGGGGGTTCTCCTTCTATTCAGCATGTTTTGATGGTTGTTTGAGAGGTGTCCCTTGGCTGGGGAGGAAGTCTTTGAAGTCTGCGTGTACTCTTGTCTTTGCAGATCCGGCGGGCAGGCTTTGCTTGCTGGATGTTACCATAAAGGATATGGCTCTTCGTCTCATTGGGGTTTATGCGCCAAATGTCCATTCTGAGCGGCCTGCTTTGTTTCGGTAGATCGAGCCGTTTTTGACGACATCTCGTCGGGTAGTTTTAGCGGGGGATTGGAATGCCGTCCTTGACCCCGATATAGATCGTATAGGACCAAATTCGGGTACTAACAACCGGGACGTGAAACCATTTCGGAACTTTATCGACAGGTTTGATCTCGGGAGGTAGCATGGACTTGGACAAATAGTGGCGGCTCGGATGTTAGGACTATTTCTAGCTACCTTGACCGAGTCTTAGTGAAAAGAGTCTATGTAGGGCACTTAGGGTGTCCAAGTTTTCATTATACGGACAATCGGCTTGTCCGGGTCCGTGTAAACTTAGATAAGCCTAAGGTTAGGTTGTCTGGATACTGGAAATTGAACTGCTCACTATTTGGTGAGCAGGATTTCCGGGACCAGCTGCTACTAATGATACAAAGGGAATTGACGGGGGCGGTTGTTGGGAATGCCTGGTGGGACAATTTAAAATCGAAAATTAGAACGTTTGCTGCTGATTTTAGCCGTCGACTCAATTTAGATTTGCGGCGCAAACGGTTTTAGAGCAAAAAGTAGATCGGGCAGTGAAATCCTGTGATAGTGGGGAAATAGCCTTAGCTAAGGCAGAGTTGTCCTCCTTGCTTATCAAGAAGGATCAAGCTCTGGTAGTTAGGGCTAGGCTAAAAAGAATGTCCTCTGAGGCGACGAATATGGCCGCTGACGTGCGCGCAGAGGAGTCTCGGAATGCATCTCGGCGACATATCGCGTGCGTCACATTGCCGGATAAGCGGACCATGACTTCAAACGCGGGCATATGTGAGGCTTTTCGTGACTACTTTCAGGAACTTTTCACCAGGGAGCCCGGTCTGAGCCCTGCTCAGTTCGGCGCCTATTTAGCCGACCTCCCCTGTCTTGAGGCAGCTGAAGCGGATAGGTCCGAGGGTCCCATCACAGAGTTGGAAATCTGGGAAGCGTTGAAACAGGTTGGCCGGGATAAATCTCCGAGATCAGATGGTCTTCCCTACGAAGTTTACTTGAGGCTGTCGCCTGTTTTTGTTTCTTTGCTGGAACTGATTTTCAACAACTGGATGAAGCAGGGGTCTATACCTCAGCGCTTCACCAGGGGTGTGATCAAGTTGCTACGCAAGGACGAGAACGGTGGGAATGAGATAGATAATTTTCGCCCTTTTAACTATGTTAAATACAGAGTTAAAGATTTTGGCAAAGATCTTAGCCAACCGTTTGCAAGCTGTCCTGTCTAGTCTGATTGGCTCCGAAAAGACTTGTGCTGTGAAGGGTAGGACTATTCAGGACAACCTTCAGTGGGTACGCTTGATCATTGAGAAAGTCGACAATGAAGCCGCGCTGATCAATTTAGATCAGTCCAAGGCTTTCAATAGGGTTGACCATAGATTCCTGGAGGCTGTCCTTTCGGCGGCCGGTTTCGGTCCTTACTTTCGCACCTGGATCCGACTTCTGTATGCGACTCCCGGTGTGCTGGTGGAGCCTTTCGTATTGTCTCGCTCCATTCGTCAAGGGTGTCCGCTTTCGCCTTTGCTTTACGTTCTTACGTTGGAACCTTTCCTTCGCAAGTTAAAGGCGAATCCTGGGGCTACCACCTCGGCCAGGTATTCTGCCTATGCTGATGACGTTTCGGTTCTTGTGTCGAGCAGAGCCGTGATTGACGAAGTCAGCAAAGAGATCAGTGGGTATGAGATGGTGACAGGGGCCAAGATCAACCACGATAAGTCACTTGGTCACTGCTTGCGATTGGGTGCGTGGAAGGGAGTTCCTCTTCCCGGACCTTTCCTCTGGACGGATGGGCCGCTCAAGATACTCGGCGTCTGGTTCGGTCCTGATATCCAGTTGGAAATGGTCGGAGGTACGAGGGAAGGCCGAAATCGCAATTAATTTGTAGTCTCGGAGGAATCTTTCCTTGAAGGGGAGGACGGAAATATGTGTTCTCAAGGACAGAGAACTTTCCTTGCAGCATGCGGACCTTGAGACCTTCAACAAACCTGCACAACGGCGCTACCACCCTGCAATGAAAGAAGGCGTGACCAATGGTCTCGATTTCCCCACTACAGCGACGGCAATTTGGAGATTTCTCTAAGCCCGCTGAACCTAATATTTTGTAGGCCTGCATTGATTTCGTCCAGTGAACTGTTTCTGCAACATTTAAGTATTGTGGGGGGGGGGGGTTTACTACTAACAATAATTTTTCTTAGTTTCTTGTAAATAGATTAATTCATATTGTATATACTGATTGGGAATCCTTTCAATTTTTTTGTTTTATTACCCCCCTCCCCACATACGACGATTTGTACATATGGGGAGTATTTAGGATTTTTATTGAGACAATGAGGTATTATGGTGGATATAGTAAGAAAGGCTAGTAAGAATGTATTGTTTTGAATGTTAGGAATACTGTTTGTATGCTTGGGTCAGTGCTTGTGGCTAGCTAAGTTTAAAATTAAGACAGATGAAGATCATCCTTTTCCCCATCTCCTTTTTTAGGCCCTGTGCCACACTTTCTGTAATTTTACAGAAATAAATATTATGAATGGTATAACGATTCAAGACAATATTAGTTCACTCTAAACCAGACGGACAGTCATTACTAACACCTTCAACTTCTTGTACTATATTTCTGTTGTATTAGGTTGGTGCAAAAATAATATCGTTTTTTGAGGTATTTATTTTTGCACCAACCTAATAATATATCTTTGTTATTCTAATCTTGTGTTCGTGTTGTTCTTCCTTGGTTCTAAACTTGGACCATAACTGTGGTGCGAGGATATTGGACCATAATAGATATATTTCCAAGAGATGTAAAACCAAAGATTTTACAAGTATCCCATTTTTTTATTTCTACATTTAATGTCGGATTTTATTCGCCTGTACGGTGGCAGAGAAAGAAAAGGTTGCAGAACCAGTAATCATACCAGTCCCCCTCTATTTCAGTGAATGTTGAACAGTTTTTCTTACAAACGAAGAAGAGACACGAAACCATTTGGTTCTGCAGAGGAACGCTGAGAATACCATAGACTGAACATGTGACCAACGAGATGCGTTTCATAAAGTACGCTATAAAGAACTGTTCGAACTGCTCGGTAAGCTTGATTTATTTGGGAAAGTTATTAGAATATTCCAGGACCTATGCTGGAATCAAACCGCCTACGTACGGATAGAAAATAAATTCAGTAAATGCACGGAAAGTAGACATGGGCAGGAACTCCAAAAGAATGTAGTAAAGAAAAGTGAGAAAAAAAAACAGTATGCATAGGTGTCAGCAACAGGAACAGCACAAGGAGCGAACTAAGTACTAGAGATACAAGTATTAAAATTTAAATATGGCACTGAAATCCGAAACGCATATTAGTAAAGAGAAAGATTCCTTCCAAGAGCTAAGTAATGTATTAAGAAAAAGGAAAATTTTGTTAGAAAGAAAAAATAGTGCTGTAAGTGTTGTAATATCAATCCTAGTAAAGAGCGTTTCATTAAGACGGATTATATATAAGGGTATTTCATTAAGATGGATCAAAGTCAGCAGTAAATAAATCAGTGTTATTGGTGAAAATTTATTTATTTCTCTATTGGATCATGTTATTTAAGTCATGGCAATTGTGTGTGAAAAATAATATCCGCTAAGCCTTCGACGGCACATCTTCATATGATGGTCAAAATGTTTGATGACGTTTCTGCATAGTTGCTTCTCGATCCCACCAATATGCCTTATTATCTGATCCGTCAGCTGTTGAATTGTTGTTGGCTTGTTGGCATAAACCTTACTTTTGAGATGATCCCAAAGGAAGAAATCTAAAGGCGTCATGTTGCATGATCTTTGTGGCTAATTGACTTCGCTGTTTCGAGAAATGATGCAACCTGGGAACTTCTCATTGCATTTCTGTTTGAACATCTATTTTCATAATAGGCTACGATAAATTTAGCGCGTTCTTTGTTAATCTTTCCGTTGTTGAAATTGCCAAAGACTTAAGTTGTTAAATCTGAAAGAAATAGGAAATAATCATTAAACTTAATTCACATTTAAAATCGGTTCAAGTTCTTGGAACACCCTTTATATAGCAGTGGGCGAGTAACAGTTTCCTTATAGATGAAGAAGAAACACAAAACGACAGAGATATGTTTCTACAGCAGGATGCTGAGAATACCATGGACGGAACACGTGAACAATTTTAAGGAAAATGGGAAATAAAGTAAAATTATTCTCAAAATCAGAAAGAGATATTTGAAATTTTTAGAAAACATTATGAGGAAACAAGGATCGAAAAATTTAATACTCACGGAACATGCTGGAGAAAAAGAGAGAGGGAGACAGTGAGTAACATATCTCTGTGAATGCATGGTTGAGTGGCGATAAAGAGGGATGGTAATGAATCAAACGTTGCTTAATGCTACAACATTAGAGGAAGCTGTAGAGAGTCATGATCCCCCACGTCCTAAAGGGACACGGTATATAAAAAAGAAAATCCGATCCTAAATAGTGAATGCTGATTATTGTCGGAATCACATATTTTATCTTCATCATAATATAAAATAAGGAATTGAATAGATACAAAATCTTATAATGATAAAAAGATTATAATTATAAAAAAATATAATTAAAAAAAATATATAATTAGATAAAATAATGAATTGGATAAATATAAAAGGTTTCTAAAAATTGTTCAAATGAATTTTGTTTTTGTTTTTTTTATTTTGTTTTTTTGGTGAGAGTTTTTTTCCTTTTCGAAGATGAAGAGCCTAAAGGACATGGGTCATCCCAAGTTTTGCAAGTTCTAGTCCTATTTATAATTTTCCATTTTACTTTAGGTGCCCTGTTTATTTCCTTCAGATGCCAAAAATATTTAGATAGAGAAGTCTGATTTCTTTTATTTATATTGTTGAAAGAGCACTTATGCTGCCTCCATCTGGCTTTAAATTCATTCTTCGTGGACGCAATGTATATCATATTAGTATTAGGACTCTCAGTAGATGAGATAGTACATTGGTATACCACAGATTTAATGCAGCATTTACTTATTTATTGTAAAAGCATGAGGAGTCAGGTACTTACTGGAAATGTATAGGGAAACGAACATTCTATCTGCACCTTTAGCGATGGATCGTATGTATGAGTTCCACTTGAGGTCAGGGGTGAGGTGGATGCCCAATAGTCTCTCAAGGCACGGTGCCCTCTCGAAGTGTGTGACAGTTGCATTTACGGTGACAGAACGAGTAGAAATTTCGTGGGGGGCATTTTGACAAATCGCCCCATCATCCCATCTGCGATTTAGCTGCCTGTGATTTCTCGCTTTGCACATTGAAGACTGTGACATGGATTAAAAATTCGTCGATGCAATATATATATATATATATATATATATATATATATATATATATATATAGGATAATATATATCGCTTTATGGTATGCTATATTTGTGGGAAAAGTGCCCAATATCAGGGATAGGGTATATGAAAATATAAAAGCGGGCACTCAAGACAACACCGAGTGGTGACAGTC
>OZ010595.1:84557561-84567561 GCA_963932145.1 Acanthosepion lycidas | reverse complement strand
TTTTTTTTGGTTTTCTTTTGTTTTGTTTTTTTTTTGTGGCGTTTCGGATTTTTAATCAACAAAGATAGAAATATAAAAAAAAATAAAATATGGGTATATTGCGGTTATTTTTTTATTTTTATTTTTATTTTTGTGCATTTAGACAGTGTGATCATGTGACAAAGCATTGACATTTTGGACAATGATTTAACCCCCCCCCTTGATTATTCCTCTTCTCTATTTTTTTTTTATCACATGATCGTCTAAAATAACGCGTTGAGCCGATAACCTTTCAACCACACCTTCTTGTATGATATAAAGAATTAATGAATTATCATTTTTAATCCAATATATTCTCTTAGTTTAAACGTTAGTTTTAGTGGATACCCATATTTGAGAAGACGTCTTTGTTTTGTTTTTTTTAAAGAGGGCACGGTTTGCTCGAATGCGAAAGCCGTCAGACGAAATAAACGCCGTTTTAAAAAGGCGAGTTGATCTACTAAAATTCTGCGGAAATCCACTAAAAATAACATTTGAAGAAATATATATATATATAATATGTTAATAAGCATTTTTTTCTTGTTGTTAGCACTGCTATGGGCTCAATCTTATATATAGAGAGGGAGAAAGAGAGAGAGACAGAGAGAGAGACAGACAGACAGACAGACAGACAAATTTAGTCCCCCCTTACTCAGCGGCGATTCTATTTATCCGGAATTCATTACATGGTACCCATAAAACCAGTAATTGTTTTCAGATAATTAATAAATAAAATTTAAATTTTATAAAATAATAATAATAATAATAATAATAATAATAACAATAATAATGAATAAATAAATAAATTTTACACTAATATATTTAACTATAACATTTCTAAAGAGTGTTTTTGAAATATTATGTTGGCGCAAAAATAATGACGTAATAATGTCGTTTTTTGACGTATTTTTTAACGTCAAAAAACGACATTATTACGTCATTGTTTTTGCACCAACCTAATACATTTCTAAAAGTATAAGATTTTCATTTTCATCCTTGTCTTTCGGGACATTCTTAGAATCTCTATGATGTCTACATACTCAGCCACACTCCCTCTCTTTCTAAACATTATTTCTTATTTCCCTACTCTCAACTTTATCGACTAATCTTCTCCTCCGCCCGCCACCATCTCAGCTCATTTGAGCGCGTGAGGAATTTTTTTTTTTTTTTTCTGAGTTTAGAAAAGCAGATGATGCAGTTTAATACGTAAGGGAAAGAAATTCTCTACAGGAAAAAATAATATTGTAGCTGAACGTGTTAAGGTTTCATTTCAGTTGTATTTTTGAATATCAACTGGCAACAAATGTCTTCATTTTTTCATGATTCTGTTCTGGATAATTTTCTTTATCTTCTTCTTCTTCTTCTTCTTCTTCTTCTTCTTCTTCTTCTCCTTTTCCTCTTCCTTGTTGTTGTTGTTCTTCTTCTTCTTCCTTTCCTCTTCCTTGTTGTTGTTCTTCTTCTTTTCCTCTTCCTTGTTGTTGTTGTTGTTGTTCTTCTTCTTCTTCTTCTTATTATTATTATTATTATTATTATTATTATTATTATTATTATTTCCTTTGATTTCTGTTGTATACACATTTCCTTCCGGGTCCCAACCAGAGACCTAAGTTTAGAAATGGCTTCATGACATTTCCCAATGATCATTTTTGTAAAAAAAATTATTATTAGTAGTAGAAGTAGTAGTATTGTTTAGTGAGACAGCAACACGCCAAAAAAGATACACTAGGATACAAATATACGAAGGAAGCCTAATATACCCATCAGGGCACTCAATGTGAAACTATGGACACCCACGTAGAAAAGGAAGGAGTGATTTTTATCTAGATTTCAAATGTCTCCGTTTAATAGACCAGCAGTTGGTTCCTTTTGAAGTTCGGTCTTCTAAGCGGCATCCACTTTGGCCAAAAGAAAACAGGAAGTAAAGAAGTAGATGATTTTTTTTTTTTTTTTTTTTTAGATCAAGTGACAACAAAGCCGGAAATAGGGTATATCCGAGTGCTGATCTATATTAACAGTCATGCTTCGGGTTCGATGAAGAGTTCTCGTCCGCTCTTGGTCGGAAACTGAATTGTGGCTCATGAGCCATTTATTCGTATTCCTAACCACCACTTCGAGATGAGTAGATGGTAGGAGGAAGAGCCGATCTTTTAGAGAAACCTTGTAGAATTTGTCCCAGGTCTCACCAACCTACCCACACTGACAGGAAGCCGAAGCCTTGAACAAAACATTTATTTTATAATATGGGAAACAGGGTTCACGTTCTTATTTTAAACGTGACGATTGTCTTCCATCTTGTTAGCTTGTGAGCATGCATCGGGCCCTTTCTCAGTTATTGGTGTGCACCGACAAGATGAAGAATCGACATGCAGCGTGGGATAATCGTTGGGCGGTTGCGGAGAAGCTTGGGCGAGAGTTACAGTGTATGTTTACAATACCAGAAACATGCACCACAGCAACATGTCTACTCTATTGCGATAGAATTTAATAAAAGCATTATTATTATTATTATTATTATTATTATTATTATTATTATTATTTGTGTATGTTATGTTTACTGCTTTGTATCCTGTACAGCCGGGTCCAAACTATGGTTCTCATGAAGAGAATTGTCATGTAAGTGATAACACTTTTATTAGTATATGGGATGTTTCTAGTAGGGCAATCTTCTTGACAACTTGTATGTTGATATTACCTGGTACACTCTTGGTAAAATTGTATATTCCTTTTCTCATGAAGCCCAGTGCTCTGATTACTATTGGTACAGTCTCAGTTTTCATTCCCCACATTCTCCTGTTAATCTCGATCTCCAGGTCCTTGTATTTGGACAATTTCTCGATAATTTTCATGGAAGTGTTTCACTCATATGATACTGCTTTGTCAATAAGAATACACTTCCTGAATTCCTTGAATATCAGGTCTGTTGGTTTTTATTTCTCTGTCCGTTTGAATTGGCATGTCCCAGAGGATAGTTACATTGTTATTTTGGTTGGTGGTCATACCATCTCGCAGTGGTTTCGATTTTGTGCACATATGTCGCTACATTGTTATGTTTGTGGGTATATCCATTTCTTGCTAGTTGCGTACATCCTGAAATAATATCGTCGAGGCTTTCATTATATTTACTGCAGGTCCTGATTTGGGGTTAATTCCATCCTTGATTATGTGACAGTGACAGGATCTGCTTGCGAGTCTTTAGTCTTGAGCTGCAATAATTAGGCCTTCTGTCTCAGCTTTCAACCCGGTGCTCCTCAGCCACTAATGTGTGTTCTGTTGGCCCACATCTGCTTCTTTCGCTCGTTTTAGGTATTTGCCATGCAACGCCTTGTCCTTACAGATTTTTCTTTTGTAATTTCATTTGGCCAAGTTGTTTTCTTTATTATTATTATTATTATTATTATTATTATTATTATTATTATTATTATTTCCTTTGATTACTCTTGTATACTCATTACCTTCCGGGACCAAACCAGAGACCTAAGGTCAGAAAAAAACATCATGACATTTTCCACTGAACATTTTTGTAAAAAAAATGAAACAACCAAAGATCATACACATTTTACATAGATAAACCCGTTCGTAAGATGTGAGCTGTACTTGTGAGAACAATTTTTTTTATTTCTTTAAGGCATGGGCTACCAGGGAGCTCTTCAATGAGTCTATCGGAATCTTTTCTAATCAATCCTAAAACTACAACTACAACTGAAATTATTGATGTCCTCATCTGCCACATTTTGGAGATTTCCACTTCAAGATACTTGTATTTTTTTTTTCTTTTTAAAGATCTTCAAAGGTATATGTTGTGGCCTATTTAGGGGCCAGAAAGAAAGACACAGAAGACGAAGGTCGGTTGAAAAAGTATATTGAAGATATATACAAAACAATAGTGTTAGTAAGTAGTAGATTAGCACTGCGTCTACTACTCCACTTCACACTCTGCGCTCTCGTCCGACTTTCGCAGTTTGTATTTATGAGAGAAGGAAGAGTTCATTATTCTGTAAGAGGGTTTACCACAACATTATTTTATTACACTCTGCAGGAACAACCATACCAATAAGAACTCACATTCTGTTTTTTTTTTTTTTTTTTTTTTTTTTGCTGGGTGGGGTCTTTGATTGTTCTGTATGTGTGTATTGTAAAGTTCCATAAAATTGTTACAGGTTATATACAACCGGGTTTGTGTCGCGTTCATTAAATTTCTTGCATTTTCCTACCCGTAAATGTTGCAGATTTTCCAGTGCAGATATTGGCCCAGCCTGTCATGCAGAGTTTTATATTCAGTGGATGCTAATACACTGCAACATGATGAAAGATGGTCAAATGTTTCTGGATTTTCATCATATAATCCGCATTATTATTATTATTATTGAGTAAGTGTTCAAACGACACGCCAACGATGGACGCTGGGATACAAATATACGAAGCCCAATGGTATGTGTACACCAAGTATCATCGCCAAATCTGTGTGATCTTGTGACAGGTTTTGATAAAAGCACCACCATTTAATATATATGATTACTTTTGGCTACATCACATTGAAAGATAGGCTCTCGTATGTCGGCTCAAGTTACTAGCAACTCCGGCAGTCACCAGGGGCGCCATAAAGGCCGAGGGCGCCATGGCATGTGTTTAGGATCTTCCGAAACTAAAGCTTATAAAAACATACTTGCGGTCTTCCATAACTTAAATTATTTGGCTATTTTGTTAATAGAAAATGATCTTTCAAAGAAGATAGGTGTAGAAATTGCCATGAAAAGATTTGCAGATCTAAAGACTGGAAATATGTAGGTAGGATAATGTAGGTTTTCTTTAGCTTGTATTAAGTTTTATATTGTAATAAACACGTTATTCTACATTTCTATAATTATACTTGCAAGGGCGCCGAAGTTCAGCTTGCCCTGGGTGCCAACAACCCTAGGACCGTCAGTATCGCACAATCACCGAAGTTAAGCAACGTTGAGCCTGGTCTGTACATAGATGGGTAACCGCTTAGGAATACCAGGTGCTGTAAGCATGGATATGTGGGTGGTGTAATGGTAAATGAACCGAGTCTCAAATCCAATCAAAATTGACTTAGCATCAGAATTTGAATCTCTTTCTTAATCAGGTCGATAATTTTTCAAAACTTCTTTGTAAATAGAGAGATAAACATATGTGGTAAGTGAAATCGTAAAATTAGCTGTTTCCATACGAGAAAGCAAACGTTTGGCATTTATTGGCCGAACAGTTAGTGTTACTGTCAGATGAAATTTATAAAATCTTTTTATTGAAAATTCTTTCTGCAAATGACACTAAATCCTATAGCTTTTTCTTATATTAGGTTGGTGCAAAAATAATGACGTTTTAATGTCGTTTTTTGACGTTAAAAATATGTCAAAAAACGACATTATTACGTCATTATTTTTGCACCAACCTAATACTAATTGGAGTTTCTTACCAAACTTTTTGTTTTTTCAGCGTAGAAATTTAATAGATTTATTATAGTTTGTTGGTTGAAGTTGTCTGTGTAATTCTTAATATTGTCAGTAGTAGCTCTTTCATCGAAATACTAAAGTCAGTATTCGAATCACGATTTTCACAGAACATTCTTATGATGATGTCTTCTGTAAAGTTTCGCTTATTTCTCGGATTTCCAGTTCTTCCAATTTGTCTGGATGGTTCTTTGGGTTTGTTCCAAGTGTTCCATTAATTATTGATCCAACTGTCACATTTGTGTTACACTATTTTTTTTTCACTTCTCTCTCAAGGCCTCAATATTTTCCAGCTTTTGGCATTCTGTCAATTCCATCTTTCCGTCATTTGCTAGAACCGAAACATATTGCCACGTCTTCTTATCTTTGTTCACAATAATCAGATCTGGTCTTCTAGCCTATTGGAATTTCAAATTGCCATCGAGGGAGCAATTTTCCAATCTCTATATAGTGGACACATCTGGAGATTTAGAAAAGTGTCACACACATAGATAGATAGATAGATAGATAGATAGATAGATAGATATGAAAAAACTGAAGAAAAAAGGTTTTTACACCATTTTTCCAATAGAGAGTCTTGAAACCTTGAGCTCCTTAACGACGACGTCAATTAAACTACGTACTAGGGGTCTTTGCACTTTAGTACAAATATAGGCGTTCTGAGTGCATACGAACTCTTAGCAGGAGTTTTACATTTGGCTACTGCTATAGAATCCTCGTCAACGGCGATTAGCTCTTTGTGAACTTTGACAACAAACAACAGGTACAACTTTCAGGAAGCGATCAATCACTAAAACACTATGCAGTGCCTTTGAGGTAATAATTACAACACATTTTTCCTTTGCTTTGTAAAAGATGTTTGTCATCATTTATGTGATAAGAAATTGTCATTTCTTTTCAGATAAATGACGACAATCATCAAGGAGAGCAAGTTAGTAAATGTTTAGACCTATTAAAAGATATGTCCTGAAAAAACTGAGCAACCCTTTAATGTTTGGCAATGAAATGCATTAGTTGTCAGTATCTTCAGTTATCACTTTCAAAACGAAAATAAATAGATTAAAAATATAAGAAAAAATTCTATTACTGATATTTTATCAGAATAGTCGAATACAAGAAAATAATCGAATTGTTTATCTTACCTGATTAAACATAACATGAAATAATATTTCTACGCCAGCAAAAGTGTTTCTTAACATCGAGAGAGCAATTTTCCAAGCTCTATATAATGGACACATCTGGTGATTTAGAAAAGTGTTACACACACACAAACACATAGATAGATAGATAGATGGGAACATTTGAAAAATAGATAGATAGATAGATAGATAGATAGATGGGAACATTTGAAAAAAAGATAGATAGATAGATAGATAGATAGATAGATAGATAGATAGATAGATAGATAGATAGATAGATGGGAACATTTGAAAAAAAGATAGATAGATAGATAGATAGATAGATAGATAGATAGATAGATAGATAGATAGGAACATTTGAAAAATAGATAGATAGATAGATAGATAGATAGATAGATAGATAGGAACATTTGAAAAACAGATAGATAGATAGATAGATAGATAGATAGATAGATAGGAACATTTGAAAAACAGATAGATAGATAGATAGATAGATAGATAGATAGATAGATAGATAGATAGATAGATAGATAGATGGGAACATTTGAAAATAGATAGATAGATAGATAGATAGATAGATAGATAGATAGATAGATAGATAGATAGATGGGAACATTTGAAAAATAGATAGATAGATAGATAGATAGATGGGAAGATTCGAAAAATAGATAGATAGATAGATAGATAGATAGATAGATAGATAGATAGATGGGAAGATTCGAAAAATATATATATAGATAGATAGATAGATAGATAGATAGATAGATAGATAGATAGATAGATAGATAGATGGGGAGATTCGAAAAATAGATATATAGATAGATATTGGAAAATTTTCAATCCGATGAAAAACAAATCTTTCCAAAACAAATTCTCTAAGTGAATATAACAAACCAGACGGGAATTTGAACTCTGCTTTCTGATTAACAATTACGAGTCATTATCCATTACAATACCCACAAATCAAAAGTTACAGCAACTGGTATTCTTAAGGGGGTCACCCATCTCGGTACTGACCAGGCTTGACGTTGTTTAACTTACAATGTTTCATATTATGTAGCCGTAAGCCGGTTTCCCTTAGATTAAATATCTTAAGATTGTAATGATCATGAAAGCAACCTCTCGGGAATCTGTTTGCACGAAGTAAATGTTCTAAAGAAATGGCTGTTTGAGTGGAACTTCCTTCTTAACAATGGTGATCCGAAGGAAATGCGGATGATTCAACCCTGTGGACATGGCCTGGCAGGTCCGAAATGTAAAGATTAGCATAGGATATTATATTTTAGCGTCTTCTTTGCGCTAAAAAAGCACATAGATTTTGAAATTCTTGCAAAAATCAAATTGTCGGATTCCAATTAAATTTTCCGGACTTATATAAGAATGAATTACATTATTTTAGAAAAATCTTTTTTTAGAATTTTTGTTTTTTAGAAAATATTGTTATATATATATATATATATATATATATATATATATATATATATATATATATATTACATCAGTTATTCACGACTTACTTAATTTTATGAAATTTTGAGAAATTAAAATGTTACCGCTTTCATACTTATATAATTTAAAAGTAGGACTCCTTGGAGAATTTAAATCATCATTTACCGAAAATCTGCTCTGAATCGTAAAATGAAAAATGCAATAAACCTATGACATTATTTAATTAGAAAAGCTTTTAATTTATTTTATAAATAAGATATATTAGGGAAATTATAGTCATGAGAAAAAAATTTTCGTATTTTTTTTTTCATAATGAATGTTTGCAATTGTTTTTATTTTTTAAAATTTTAATTTAAAATAATTTATTTATAAATTATTTAAAGTTCTGCAATAATTTAAACATTTTAGATTATATTATTATTTAATAAAAACTGAATTTACAAATCATAAATTGGAAAAGTTTCATACAAATCATCAAACTCCAATATTTTAAAAAGAATTTTGATTTTTTATATGCATAAACGTACCGATTTTTGTAGATAAGGAAGTTCGTACACGACTTGAAAAAAATAAGAGCAACTATATTAAATTTACAGCCCAAATATCTAAAATTCAATAAAACAATAGATTACGGTGAATATTTTCCTAATTTTTTAGTATCACTTTAAGTACTTCTCGTTATATTCTTCAATTACCTTTTTTTCGGTATAGTCCCCGTAGAAAAAACATTAGATAAATGTCATCAAACTCTCAACACCTGGACAACTGAAAAATACATTTCTTCGATATTTTAAGCTTAAAGTAAATAATATTTGTTTCAAATCAAATTAATTAAACTTTAAATCAGCTAATATTCCTCAGATAAAGTTTCACAAAACTATATTTTATTATTGGAAGATTTTTAAAATTTTTCTGATCACAGGCCGTTAAAAATGGCGCTAAAATAAAATTAAAAAAATTAGCAATTTCAAAACTACGTCTCATTTCAAACAATTTAAATTAATTTTCAAATACAGGAAAAGTATTTTGGTTATTAGAAATATTAATTTTAATCTATGAGCTTGAAATTAAAACTAAAATAATAGTTTCAAGAATTTTTTTTCATTTTTTAAAATTCATTTTAAAACTTAAGTATGGTGAATCCATGAAAATAATATATATATATATATATATATATATATATATATATATATATCGAGAGAGAGAATGGTAGAAAAAGAAAAGGGGCAATAGATAGCTAGCTAGCTAGATAGATAGATAGATCCAAAACCAAAAGAGTAAGAGAGAGAGAATTGCGTTCCAGATATGTACAGAATTATATATATATATATATATATATATATATATATATATATATATATATAGAGAGAGAGAGAGAGAGAGAGAGAGAGAGAGAGACTGAGAGGGATACACTGAAAGAAAGAAAGGACAGATATATAGATTAATTTAGTGACACATAGATAGATAGATAGATAGATAGATAGATAGATAGAATCGTTCCCCTATAACGTCAACCAACCGATGCGCACGCGCATACACCCAACGCTGTTAAACCCGGAAATATTTTCGCGTTCCTGTGATGAGTTTTTTTATCGAGTACTTCGTTGATTCAGTATGTAATGACAATTAGGACATCAACAGTGGACCGAGCAGAGCCATGTCCATAGTGTTCGTCGTTCTGGTGGCTGTTTCTGATCAGGTGATATGGAAAACTTAGATAGATAGATAGATAGATAGATAGATAGATAGATAGATAGATAGATAAGAAACAAACTTAGATATGTACAGAATTATATACATATGTTCAGATATATATATATATATATATATATATATATATATATATATATATATATATATATATATACAGAGAGAGGGGAAATAGGAGCGAAAGAGAGAGAACAGATATATATTAATTCAGTGACA
>OZ010595.1:84550061-84555061 GCA_963932145.1 Acanthosepion lycidas | reverse complement strand
TTCAGTAAGTATTTCTGCAGCAAATTCTATATATATAGCGTACGGCGAGTAAATTGTTTGTGATTTATTTCGACTGCACAGTTATGCATGGTCAGTTGGGCAACGTCTGTAAGACAAAGAGCATCATGACCCAATTCGCATCGCCAGTAATTTGCAAACGCACTGCTTGGCATTCGCGCCGGAAACTCTAATAGAAACATTTCAGAGTGTTTGGATGTCAAACTGAGGATAGTGCAGAAGGTTCTGAAAGAATTTGATAATGTTATTCGGAGTGATTAGTTGTGACGGCGACGTTATACCTCCATTCATCTTCCCACATGGCATCAAACTCAACACCGAGGCCTACATGGGAGGTAGTGCTGCCCTGGTTCAACAGGGTGGCTGTTGGAAGACCCAATTTCTGTCTCTCGGATAATTTCTGCCTCTGGCCACCTAACTCCCCAGACTTCAACCAACTTGATTATTATGTGTGGAGCGTAGTTGAGCGAGAGACCAACAAAACCCCTTGTAAAAAGATGAACAGAAAGCAAGGATTATGGCAGCATTCACCAACTTAAACAAGGACACCGTCCAGATCAGATGCAGGAGATTCCGAAGTCGTCTGGAGGCCTTGGTTAAAGCCAATGGCGATTTTATTCAATAAATTTACTTTTTAGTATTTCAAGATATTTTTGTGTACTTTTGGTAAATATATCTGTTTACATATATATATATATATATATATAGAGAGAGAGAGAGAGAGATGTACCCGGTTGTAACAGCAAAATTGTCCAAATCGTATAACAGCAAAATTGGCCAATTTTAGATTAAGGTCTGAAACGTTGTATCATAGAAATGATTAAATATATATTACTGGAATTCCCCGAGGTTTTTATAACACCATTGGACTTTAATTTGAGCAATAAGAATGTATAAATACTCTCTAAGCTTAATCGAAGTATCGTGATTAAATCGACCATATGCAGAAATTATCATTAAGGATCTGAAGATCATAAAGTATTGAAATTAATTCAAATATATATATATATTATTCTATAATCATTTTCCAACTTATTCAAGATGATCTTCGTCCTTTCTAACCTTTTAACTTCCTGTTCTGGTGTAAGAAGGTGTCTCACAGGTTTCACTTTCGATTTCATTTTCAAGTCTTTTTTCATTGCTCTTTGGATTGTCATAGCTGAAACTCCTCCCTCACGTCCCAAACGACTTATGGATTTTTCAAATTAATCTCTTTAGCTCTAAGTTGAAATGATCAACGCTCCTCTTGTTGTGAACCCCTGGCACAGTTTTCTTATCCGTTGTTCCCTCTTTTTAAAACTTATTCACCGTTCTCTTGATGGTTCTTGAATAGACTTTGAAGATGGAAGCTAGAGTATGAATTTTGGTACAATTAATGATGGCCTGAATGATCTTTTTTCTCTCATCATTGCTCAGTTGGTAAGACAGTGGGTCTGACACGGAACGATTTTAACCTTTTCTCTTTTTAGCTGAACAACTCAGGCTTTCCAGTGATTCTTATGAAAAATGGTGCCAGGATGGTTTAACGTCTTACCTGAAAACCTGGATAAAGAACTCCATTAGTTGATTCGTTTCATAGATATTTAGCATTTTGTAGAATGGACAATTATGCTGTTACACGATTTGGACAATTTTACTGTTACACCCGGGATATATCTGGTTCAAAATAGCTTTATCATGTCAAAAGTTAATTGAATGTCGAAGATAGAACTTTTCTAGATATTGAGAGTGTGGCGTTTCAAATGGTCGGAATATCAATTGAGATGCGAAAATGTCAACATCGTCAGACACACTCACTCAGTCTCTTTCTCCCTCCCTCTCTTTCTCTCCCTTTGTATATATATATATATATATATATATATATATATATATATATATATATATATATATATATATGAATTTGTTATATAATTATATAATACATATATATATATATGTTGTGATTAAGTAAATGGTTAAAGAAATTACAAAAGAAGTGTTGCAGATATAACATATATTAAACAGTAAGTACAACAGAAGACTAATGAGTGTGTGTTGGTTGACACAGCGTTCAATCTATTCAACTGTTCCCACGAGTCCTTCTCTCCTATAAATGTTATAGTAGGCGGAAGAGTCCAACATAGACTTTTTAGAGGGAAAACACCACAACAATATATATGACATTTGTTATATAATTATATTATATTATATATATATATATATATATATATATATATATATATATATATATATATATATATATATATATATATAAGACTGTTCGAAATTTCGAAACATTTCGCTGTGTATTCACATAATAAGTCTAGACGAAGACTCATAAGAATGCAGGAAGTACTGGACAGCCGTTTCGCAATTTCTCTTCCAAGTATATGCTGGATTCGCTATCGGATTCGACTTATGTGTGTCAAGCAACTCAGTTTCTCTGAAGGTGGTTATGGCGAAGGTTTTGTGCCGAAGCAACCAGGGCCAAATAGAGAGAACTGGTGCCACAAGGTCCCAAACAGGCCTACGCAGGTTTTGAATTCAGAATTGTCCTTCTTTTAGACCAGTTGCCATCCAAGGCTATAGAATCCAGTCTATCCTCTTATTTACCCATAGCTGGGGGGGGGGAAAGAAAAGAAGTGAATGTAATGGAGCCGACTGGAATTCGAACTCGGCTCTCCATTTGTTCAATCCTAAATCCATTACTCCACCGTACCTTTTCACACACACACACACACACACACACACACGCACAAACATATATATATATATATATATATATATATATATATATATATATATATATATATATATATATATATATATGTGTGTGTGTGTGTGTGTGTGCGTGTTTATATATATATATATATATATATATATATGTATACATATATATATATATATATATGAATATGTGATAATACATACAAATATATATTGTATATATATATATATATATATATGAAGAAATATACTCTTAAGGTGTGCTATATTTATGGGATAAAGTGCTCAATATCAGAGATAGAGCGTGAGTAAATATAAAAGTGAACATTGAAGTCAACACTTAGAGGCGACAGGCTGTTTCATGCTAGACGTAATCGATTGCGTCTAGCATGAAACAGCCTGTCGCCTCTAAGTGTTGACTTTAATGTTCACTTTTATATATATATATATATATATATATAGCGTCTTTACAAAGATTCTAATGTAATATCCTATAATAATAATAATATATATATATATATGTGTGTGTGTGTGTGTATATATATATATATATATATATATATATATATATATATATATATATATATATATATATATATATATATAATGTCTTCGTTATCTTTTACTGTTCTAATGCCTCCTTGAATTTTATCGTATAAATTAATGTCACAAAATGTGCAGGATATCAAAGGCTTGTATGAGTCATTACGGCATCTGAGGAAAATTTTAAAAAATGGTTCAGTTGAAATGAATTGATAACATTTTGTCTTTTCTTCCGCTGTCGCAATGGCTGATACAATTTTAAGCTCTTTTCTCCTTTCGTGACATTAATTTATAACGTGCTTTAAACCACAGAAGTAGAACAAAATGAAACAATAGCTGACCAAATTATCCTAAACTGATTTAAGCATTTGAAGGGCGCAGTGATTTGACATAATGTCAATGTAAACGGCGATCAGTTCTTGATGCATTCAAAGGCAATGTAGGCGAGAACCCGATCATCTGCACTGGAAAACGTTCAGAGAACCAAGGAGATCCAATTTCAGATAATTATGTAAGCTTCAAAACACATCGTAGAGGAAAGAAAGATATAATTTAGGACAACAAAATAAAGAGTTTTTTTTTTAAATAAGAAAATACTTTTGAAAAACGATATTCGCCAGATCGAATGTTGAAATAAATTGAAAGTCTGTGCACCATGCCGATTTTAACTGTATACAAAAGGGAATGATCTATTCCAGAGGTCGACAAACCGTAGCGCATGCGCAAAAGTAGCATACATTGTGATTAGATATGGCGCGTTACAGCCTTGTAATATTTACTAATCAGTTTACTATTGGCATTATAGAGTTATACATTTCCAGTTTAATGCTGATTCTTATGTAATTTGATGTGTAGAATTACATGGCGATATATCATTGAACTTATCCGAAAATGATGTCTTTTAATGATAGGATTTAATTACTGAGCCCATTTCAAATGAAAAAAAAACATGACAAAAGCAGAAAACGGTAATAGTTGTGAATCCAGTGTAAAATCTGAAAAAGAATTCTTACTTTTATCGAATTTTTAAGAAAAACAGAATTACGGCCATATCATATTGAAACAACAGTCCCCAGACGATCACCGAAGCCTGGTTAATAATGATACGAGCTTAGATGTGTGGGTGGTGTGAGGGATAACGTCCCGGAATTCAAAATCAAAAGGCGGAGTTCCATTTCATGACGGATGCATTAGATTCATTCATGGGTAAATACCTTATCCATGTGTTCGTCGCAGTCTGTGTGTGTGTGTATATATATATATATATATATATATATATATATATATATATATATATATATGTATACACACACACACATATATATACACACATACACATATATATATATAATTTCTTCGAAAATGTTATAAAATCGCTACAAAAAAAGCCATTTTGTTTCAATACTTCTGATGTCTTATCAAGTGTTAATCACTTGACAACCACAAATTAAAATTAGTTTTTATAGCATGACAATTAATCATCTTAATCATCACCAACTATCTATCTACCTATCTATCCATCTATCTCTCAATATATATATATATATATATATATATATATATATATATATATATATGAATATACTCAAATAGATAAATATAAATGACTGTACGTGTAAGTGTTCAAATATTCATTTTTTCTTCTGGCTAGTCGATAATGATTTTCTTTTTCTTATATTTATTCACACCCAGTCATCACCTGCGTGTAAGTGGCTTTATTGCCGTGCTTACCG
>OZ010595.1:84525061-84545061 GCA_963932145.1 Acanthosepion lycidas | reverse complement strand
GAATTCAGATTTTTTTTTTTCCTTTTTAGAATGGCCGCCACTCAAAAGTCTACCCTCATATCTTACCCATAGCTGGAAGAATTCCTGTCTTTCTCCAAGGGCATTAGTTCAAAATGAATGAAGCAGACGATCAGAATTTGAACACGCTACGTCGATTCTACTTTTTTGCGTTAAGTTACCGCTGCCTTATCCGCACACGCATTTTGTTTCGAGAGCATAAAGGATAATAATTATCACTAAAATCGAATGTATTGACTAAGCTTAGCTTGATCCGATACAAGTGTATAGTACTCCGTCATGATCAAAAGTACTATAAAATACTAAAGGAATGATATATTGGCCCGTTGCCCATTATATCAAGACACTTTACCCTGTGCTCTGTCCCATCGCTAGTTATCTCGTTACTGGCATGGTATGATGGTTGGTGGAATGGGGAAGTGAGTGCTCTATCAAAAAGCTTCTATTCCCGCAGTTACAGATAAAGAGTTAATGTGATAGATAGATAGATAGATAGATAGATAGATAGATAGATGCTTATCCCTTCTTTCGTGTTTAGGGTTGAGTTTCCGATTCCTTCTCCTAAATTCACACCCAGTAGTTCCTTGCGACGGAGTGGAAATATTACCTTGTATGGGGTGAAATGATTTAAAAGATATGAAGAAATTCTTCATACAGACAGAATTATGCATATGAATACATTTTTGAGTCAGATAGGAACTGATAACTGAGATAGATAGATAGATAGATAGGAAGGAAGGAACAGAACGCGGCAGATAGATAGATAGATAGACAGATAGATAGATATGATCAGAAGTTATCATATATGTGTGTGTGTGAGTGTGTGTGTGTAGATAGATACGAACAGAATGTAACAGATAGATAGATAGATAGATAGATAGATAGATATAATCTACTGATATATATATATATATATATATATATATATATATATATATATATATATATATATATATATATATAAACAGAGAAAGACTGATATGAATATAGATGATTGGAACAGAGTGGGTTGAATAGATATATAGTCATAAAAAAAATAGGTGCATCGGGAGATAAACATAGATCAATAGATCGGACATGTGGTTCGCTGTTTCAAGTCAACCATTTGAAATTCATCTTCTGTATCGCATTACCGATGCCGCTGCTGTGTGGGAACCGTCACGTGGCTGACTAAAGCCGGGTCACGTGACCGGCCCGCCATTGATACGATTTTCAGTACAGATGGAAGCGTCAAGCACCCACCTGCATCATCATCATCATCATCATCATCATAATCATCTTCTTCTTCTACTGCTGCTGCTGCTGCTGCTGGTACTGACGACGTCTCTGCCTCTGTTCTTGAGTTGAACTGTATCGATGATCGAAGCCGGTCGCTTCCTCTTGTTGTTCTTTTTATGTTCCGCCAAGAATTGAAATTGGGGGCGGGCAGGTTCCCGGTCGGCCGGCCAGCCGGCCGGCCGGTCGGCCGGCGGTACGAAAAAGGAATCGAGTTTGAAATTCAGGGGTTATGGAAGAACAAACAGATAGTAAATGAAAACCGGTCTGTCCGTTTCTCCGCCAATACAAGACAATCTATCAATCAAAGCCCTTGTGACAGGCATACCCACTGCACACTCTCCTATCGCCACATATGTCGATAAAAATCTACACAATCATGTCTGAAGTAGCAGTAAACCACTCACCCATGATTACTCTACCTAGCAAAGTAGTAACAGTAAACGCTGTTACTGCGATAATAAATATTGACAAATGCCAGTTGCACATGTAGACTCACACACACACACACACACACATATATATATATATATATATATATATATATATATATATATATTCGTCTCTAAAATATATTTTGACAGCAAAATTTCTTTCAAACATGTTTCGTTGAATATGCCGGACAAGGAAAATCTGATGAATTTTTTTATTTAGTTTTCTTAATATTCCTACATTTTTCCGTTTGGTGGTCTAAGGGAGTGTAAAAATTGTCCGTAGTGTCTATTGTCCCAAGCGCTTTCGGCCATTTCTTCACCCATTTTCAATGTATGTCATATTCAACTAAACACACACACACACACACACACACACTCACATATATATAGTATTTATTAATATATATATATATATATATATATATATATATATTAATAAATACTCATATATCTACGTTTGTTGTGCAACTTAAATTTTCATGGTTTCCCAACTCGTCAGGCACAAATGTTAAATGAATCACTTAAAACAGTTGTTTTTGAAATACTCATGGGAGGAACGCCAAATAGTACGCAGATTCAAAGCCCAAAGTTAATATAAACTTTAATTATCTAATTACATTGAGCACCGTTTTGTTTGCACCATAAATTAAATTAAATAAATATTTATTTGCTTATCTGCGTATGCACGCTATCGCACGCATATATTTAGTATATATTCACACTTCTCTCTCTCTCTCTCTCTCTCTCTCTCTCTCTCTCTCTCTCTCTCTCTATTCAGACTACTAATCGTTTATTCCACGGTGTCTTTGTATGTGTTTGCTGTATTTCTTTCACCTCCACAAAACTAAACTTCTCTCTATTAATCAGGGATCACTCTCTGCCTTTCATTAGCATGGCTGATGCTATCCTCCAGGAAATAGACACGTTGCGCTTTCTCGGTCTCACATGAAGTGGAAAGACTATAATAGTTCCGAGACAACTATACTGAATCCATTACCAATTCAGCTGCTTGTTTCACAATGGTTCACTTTGTCGTGCGATAAAATTTTTCTCTCAAGAATCTGTCATATGTATGCTTAGAATATTGCTGCCACAAATGGTCTGGTGCCCCTGTTATTTATCTAGAGCTGCGTGATAAGATCCAAAGAAGAATCAGCAATATTATCGGTCTTGATCTGGCGTCTCGGCTTCAGTTACTTTCCCACCGTCATAAGGTTGCCTTGTGTTATTTCTGTAAATAATCTCAGGGTAATTGTTCGGATGAGCTTTTCGGCAGTACATATACTTATATTGAAACGATACGGAGAAAATTAGCATGGCCCCTGCGCAAGTATGACATGGAAATTGGTGAAACGTTCCATATTTTTTTGGTGGGGAGAGGTGCTAGATTTTAATTATTGTTTTATTCACCTCCCCACACAGACAGTGAATTGTACATGTGGGGACTAGTTAGGATTTTCATAGAGACAATGTGGTATCTCGAATTGTTTATATATCTGTGTTTGTGTGAATTATAAAGCGTACACCTGTGTGCGTGTGTGTCTGTGTGTGTAAGAGGGGCATCCCAAAACGGAAACAGAGGGTAATTCCCCGCCACCAAACATAATCAAACACAAACAAGCATAAATAGATTCAATTTTCCAAAAATAAATCAATTTGTCTGATCATCGCAAAAGAGTGAAACGCAGGATCACAAACTCATATCCATACAACTGAATATGTTAGCTCTATCACTGATATTGAACACTTTTCAATAAGTACCGCGCATACATATATATATATATATATATATATATATATATATATATATATATATATATATATATATATATCATTATGGAATGGACCAAGTCCGACAATTATTTTAAGACATTTTATAATAAACAGTATTAAACAACATTTACCGGCCTAAATGTCCGAGAAATTTTCATAGAAATTTTTGGAGGACGAATATTTTCCATGAAAATGTCTCGGACATTTAGGCTGGTAAATGTTGTTTAATACTGTTTATTATAAACAGAGGATTTACTTGAATATTTGTATCTATAAAAAGAATGTATAAACACAAAATGTCTGAAAATATATATATATATATATATATATATATATATATATATATATATATTCGAAAAAAATAACATAAATATGTTACAAAATCACTGCAAAAATAGCCATTTTGTTTCACCATTTTTGGTGTCTTATCACTTGATAAGACATTAGAAGTGTTGAAAGAAAATGTCTATTTTTGCTGTGATTTTATGACATATTTATGTTATAATCTTTTAATATATATCTATATCTATATCTATCTATCTATCTATCTATATATATATATATATATATATATATATATATATATATATATATATATATATATATATTCCGCTGATATGAATTGGAAAGAGTATATTGAATCAATTGCTAAGTCTGCAGCTAGGAAAGTTTGTTCTCTATGTCGAGCAAGACAATTTTTATCGCCAGAATTTATCATACATATTTGTAAGTGTACCATTCGTCCTTGCTTTGAATATTATTAGCCACGTCTGGTCCGATGTTCTTGCTACATATTTAGAGATACTCGATAAAGTACAAAGGAGAATCTCCAATATTATTGGTTCGTAACTTATCGCTCCTATGCCCTTACTTTCATGGTAAGTGTGTTCTGATTAACTTTTCTCTATGGTTCTTAGACATTATGAATTTTTATTCCTCACTCAACTTTAATCTTCAAAAATTTAAATGCAATGTCTATCGTTATCGTCTATCTTCTTAATCATAGTTCTTTCATTGTTTTCTCCCTTCATAGTATATTTTTTCATTATCTAACAGTCAATAACCCCTTACTTCTTAGTGGATTTATTGCCTTGGTATGAAGTTATTAAAAAAGAAAGCAAGGTTTTGAGTGTGAAAAAAATGGTTGCAGGTATAAAATAGTTCATCACCCACAAGGCCGCGCATTTGCTTTTGTCAAAGTTAGACATTGTGGGTTGGGCAGGTATGATCAGATATGGCAGAAATACTCCACTCTTAGTCGGATAGGACTGTCGTCAAAATAGAGTATAATGGCAGGAGTGAGGTATTTCCAGGATGTATAGTGATGGTATCAATATACGAGTTCCATTTTTAGTTTGGATTGAGCTTCCGTCCCCAAAGAGGTTCAAGGCAAGGGACTTTGTTGAAGGTACAAACGTTCATCAGAAGTAGAGTAAATTTAGGGTCTTCTTGATGAGAATGAAACTTTACTAGCTTTCTTTTGTTTTTTCTCAACTGAGCTGTGAAAGTTAGATGAGAAAAGAGATCAGCTGCCAGGCTCTGGTCATCAAAATTTTACCCTAGCATCATTTTCATATATTATATTTTATTTTCCAATGTTGCAGATAAAATGATACCATAGTTACGCTTTTAAGTTCAATTGGGTTAATATTTAAAGACTTATATTTAAGTTTGCCGAATTGTCTTCTCATCGCGGGCATCTATTCAATACGAGACTAAAGTGAATCTGACCGGACAAAAAACGTTAAAATGAACCTTCTTCAGAGAGTTTGTAATATTTGTAACCAGGAAAAATAGGATTAATAAATCATTTTTTAAATCAATTTTGTTTGTTTTGTTTTACGGTATATCAACCTCAATGGGTTATTTAATGCCGACAAAATTGTTATTGCTGGTAACATTTTTTTCCAAAAATGTATTGCTGTTACTATTTTTTTTTTTTTCAAAAATAAATTGCTAGTAATTTTTTTTCCTTCAAAATTTATTGCTGGTAATAATTTTTTACAAAGTATTTCTGGTATTAAAACCTATTTTTACACTCCCATAGTATTTTGACCCCAGTTTGGGGGTTAACTATTTGCTGGGACCCTGATGAGTAGAACTGGGAACACCGGCAATTAAGAGGCGGTTCCACGCTCCTCAAAACCTCCTGATCAGAGACCTTGCTGTTGGATGTAGTTTATCGTCTTACCCAGGATGAATATGTAGTTTATCGTCATACCCAGAATGTGGATGTAGTTTATCGTCTTACCCAGGGCAGAACGCGGATGCCGTTTATCGTCTTACCCAGGGCAGAACGCGGATGCCGTTTATCGTCTTACCCAGGGCAGAACGCGGATGCCGTTTATCGTCTTACCCAGGGAAGAACGCGGATGCAGTTTATCGTCTTACCCAGGGAAGAACGCGGATGCAGTTTATCGTCTTACCCAGGGAAGAACGCGGATGCAGTTTATCGTCTTACCCAAGGCAGAACGCGGATGCAGTTTATCGTCTTACCCTTGACGGTTTAAGTCAATTAAAATTAAAACGTTACATTTCAGTATAAAAATCATGGCAAAAATTCAACTTCCTTTTCATATTTGTGCCGCCATATATGGTCTGGTGCCCCCGCTGTTTATCTCTAGGTCCTCGACAAAATCCAAACAGGGATATGCAATGTTATAAGTCCTAATCTGGCATCTCGTCTACAGTCACTCTCTCACAGATTTGCTGCGAATTCCCTCTGTCTTTTCTACAAGTATTTTCATGGCAACTGCTCTGAAGAGCCATGTGCACTGGTTCCCAAACTTCATGAATTTAAGCCTGCTACTAGATTGACATCCAACCCTTTCACTATTGAAACAGTTACATGTAGCCGTCTCTTCTACTCCAACAGCTCCTTATCTCGCACTTCAAACTCTTCCACTTACTTGCTTCCCTGATAGCTCTAATCTTCAAGTATTCAAATGTAATGTCAATCGACATCTTCTGATGCCCTGATTCTGATGTCCGTCTTTCTCTATATCCTTTCCTCTTTACTCTTTCTCTCACTTTCCGTAACCCCATGCTTGCTCGTGGCACTTACACCTTGCTTGGGGTGATATGCTTAAAAACATTCGATAAACCAACCCAGAATTGACATTAGAATAGACAGAGGCCACTTAATGTTGACGGTTACTGAAGGCGGGTTGCTGCGTGGGTGATGAGTACGGATGTGTGAGAAAGGGAAAGGTTAACCCTAGAGTTAAAGAGATTAAAATTGTAGTGGTCACGAATGTATACTTCTGGGATACTGTACCGCAAAGCAACAGTTCTGGAACTTACTAAATACTAAAGGAACACATAAGGAATACATTACGCGAGCGTGGCAGGTTTTAGCTGAAAGGTTTACAGTTAAGGTTTTCACCTGATCTACAAGGATGTACACAACATGACGGATATATGCAAGAAAATGAAATTCTAATGAAAAAAAATTAGCGAGGGAGGTTCTTCAGTGCCAAACTGTATCACTTTTGTTCATTGTTTTCCATGTAGTAGGTCTTTCGTTATTTTTTTAATAATTTCACCCCAAGCAAGGCAATAAAGCCACTAAGATACAAGGGGTTACGGAGTGCCAGAGAAAATGAGAGAAAGAAAAAGAAAACATTAAGAAGAGAGAACAACAAAAGAACAAGAATTTAGAAGACAGAAGATAACGATTGAGATTGCGTTTAAAATTCTGAAGATCAAAGTTGACTGGAAAGCAAGGAGCTGGAAGAGAGTTTGGTCTAGCCATATAAACTGTAAATTGATGAAACCTAACCGCCAATCTAGTACTATGCTTAAATTCGTAAAGTTGAGTTACTATAGAGGAAAGATCATCAGAGCAATTGCCATAAAAATATTTCCAGAAAAGGTACAGAGAAGCGGTCACGATGGTGAGATTTCAGCCGGATAGGTACTTATCTCTTCAATCAAACTCACCAAAAGGTTTTAAAATTTTGATACATCCAAATCGTAACAATAATAGTTTGACATCATAGTAACATATTTTGTGGGTAAAAGACAAAATTTTAGGAATTTTCAATCGGGTGGAGAGCAATTTGTCAATCTAAAGAACGCTACCTGCTAAATTATCATACAGAGATCATTTTGCATTAATAATAATCACACCATCAAGAAAAGCTCATTATTGAAATGAACAAAGTGTCGATAACATCAAACTGTTCAAACTACTGATCACCAGTTTAATCATGGGTCCTCTCTTCTGCTTATTCTTTCCTTTCCCAATTGGTACTGGATGTCATTAGACTTTTATATGGATTACCCCAATATTTGATGCCAACGCCCGGCTGTTTGTTTTAAGATGAACATTCGCAGCTGTTCTCATTTCGTCACTGTCGTGTGACGATTTGCTACCGCGACAAGGCACATTTTGGGAATCCAGATCAAAAGAAAGCGAGATTTTGAAACCAACGATGCATGGTCTGTTCTGGAGTTGAGTTGACTCCACCCTACAGGCGCTGTGGATGGTGAGGATGGTTTCAACAGAGCAAATGCCGAGTTTGAAGTCAAGGGTCACAATGACACGAATGTCGCATTTATCCATTTTAAATTCGATATACCGTCATATATATATATATATATATATATATATATATATATATATATATATATATATATATATAATACACACACACATATATATAAATACACATACACACACACACACATATATATATATATATATATATATATATATATATATATATATATATATACCCAAGTATAGGATTGGTGTATTCGGAATAAATTCCAATAACCAAAAATTACTATTCTTAAAAGAGTGCTCAATACATAGTAGAGCAAATATAATTATTTATTAGAAAATTATAACATAAATATGTTATAAAATCACTACTGTAGTGATTTTATAACATATTTTCGTTATAATTTTCGAATAAATAATTATATATATATATATATATATATATATATATATATATATATATATATATATACTTACTGTATACCTACTTTTGTAGCCCTTCTTATATATATATATATATACATATATATATATATATATATATATATATATATATATATATAGAGAGAGAGAGAGAGAGAGAGAGAGAGATAATACATATACGAATTTTCTGTTGTTGATATTGGTGACTGTTGTAACCTATCAAGTGTTACTGAATGAGGAATGACCAAAACGAAGGTTAGAAATGAAATGGTAATCTTTATAACATCAACATAATATAGTACTCCCCAGAAGATCAAAAGCAAGTTTCACCGAGAAGTAAATGCATTCAGAATTCTCGTAGTTTTCAATAGGAAATCTAAGATCAGAGCCATACGCCATGTCACCGATCATCGCAAGGACAATAATAGTGCATTACGATATACGAGTTAGTAAAGAAAAAACAAAAATCGACTTGGAGTCGGCTGATTTAAAAACGTAATGACCACAACGATCCTAATAGATAGATAGATAGATAGATAGATAGATAGATTGATAGATAGATACTTATCTAAGGAATATTGGTCTAAGGAATATTGTTCTAAGGAATATTGGTCTAAGGAATATTGTTCTAAGGAATATTGGTCTAAGGAACACTTGGTTAAAGTATATCCATCTAATTAATATTCGTCTTGAGATTTATGGTCTGTGTTTATTATTAATATACAAACAATTCATGCCAATAAATTCTTATAAACCTCATATATCATCAGTAATTGATGTTGTTAGAAGTGTTTTAAACAGTATTCTGTATTATAGTGACTCAATAAAATCATCTAATGAACACAGACGTTTACTCTTAATATACTGGACTGCATGCAATGCTCCATTGTGCCTTTGAGCTATCTCTTAATGTGTAAATTATGCCGTAAACTATTTACTGATATCAAACAATTACTGAGAATAATTAAAATATCATTAAAATAATTTTAAAAATAAATCAAAATTCAGTTATAACCTTCTGCATTTGAGCACCTGCAGGCGGTGTAATTGTTAGCAAGCTTATCTCACTAGAACAATTACGACTGAGTAGTGAGTTCGATGCTCACTGGGTGCCCCATACTTTCGGCCTTGTGCCACATCTAAGCTACGCTTGGAAAATAACTATAACATTCTGCATTTACATTTGATATCTCCTGCCAGTAATCTGTACACTATAGTTGCTAAGAAATACACATTTTTCCACAAAAATTGTAATTGTAACCATTTTCTATATGTATTTTTTGAAAATTTTATTTATTTGCTACGAAAATTAAATGACAGCTTTGCAGTTGTAGGTGGGACCCCTTTGTCTCCTGGTAACTGACATTTTTAGCCCCAGTCGGTCAGTACAGATAATCATATACAGAAATATGTACAACCTTGTATTTAGTATGGAACATGGTATACATTAGAAGGGGAAAATATATTGAGTAGCTTTTTAATAAAGCAAATCCAGGTCTCGTTCTTACCTACCATATTTAATAGAAATATATTTGATATTATCTAACCTTACAAAAAGATCTCCGGGATTGCTACGGGTGAGGTCCCAGGTTCAAATCCCGGAAAAGCTCCCATTTTGTGACGTGTGCAACAAAAGAAATAGGTAAAGAAAAGCAAATTGAACAAGAGGAAAACCAACTAGCTTTCATAGTAAACTAAAAAGGTTTTATAATTTTAGTGATTTTGGTCAGTGACTAAGGCAAAAAACACGAATGTTTACAGGCAATAAGTTAGAAAGACTTCTAGACAACTTCAGTCGGGAGTTGCTGGGTTTTATTGCGTATTGTTTACATGTCAGGTCAGCGAAGGGTAGTAAAGGGAAACCACTGAAGCAGATTGACTCAGCCAGGGGCCTAACTTAATTTTGGCGCCAACCAACGAATACGAATACCCGGATGAAAGACCTCCACTGGTAAGGTTATCTGCCTACCTCAAATGACCCAGAACTAGAAGTTTCATTTATAAAAAATAAATACTCTTAACACGGATATTAAATGCGAAATCGAAGCATGTAATAGGCTAATATTGACCCTTGTGCAGTGACTTATTGATCTGAGTACCAAGCGGAACTCCGTACTACGGTAATATTACATGCAAATAAAGGCGCCCTATATTGTGGGAAAATGAAATAGAAATGATAAATAATATTATAATGAATAATAAAAAAAGAAAAAAGAAATATATTTTCCCATGATACTAAGAGTAAAGGAAGTTGATGTCGTCAAACGCTGCTAGGCGGCGCTGGTTAAGTGTATAAAAGGACAAACATTATCCTGCTTCGCCATCTTTGTCCCATTTTGTTCCAAGATTGAGAAGCACGTGGTAATTACGTTCCCAATCGGTAATGTTTGTTTCCTCGTTCCACTGACCATTGAACTCTCTTTTCACTTTTCAACGCATGGCGCTTGTCCGTGACTTACAAAAACCTCAACCTGTGAAGTAAGTCAAATTTTGTCTTTGGTTGGTCGAAACACAGTGCAAGGCAGCGCAACCATTGTAACGATGCTTATACAAACTTACCCTAACTTCTGCACCAAAAAAAAAAGAAAAAGAACATCCAATAACCATGTTTATACCTTCCAACGATAAAGTAAGTACAAACTTTCCTTTGGTTGTTCCAACTCTGCGCAAGGTTGACTTGAGCTCGACCATTAATACAAGGCTTATACTTACCTCAACTCCTGAACCAAAAAGATAACGGACATAGTCAAGAGGCGTGAAGAACTTTGTTTCAATACAGTCACGATAAAAATGAATAGACGGTTTATAGCAGAAACCCAAGTTTTTGTATTCCTTTTCTTTGTTTGTCATATATGAACAAACACACATAAAATACACACAAATACACACCTTTAAATTCCATAATATACCAACATTAGTTCATTGGTTACAATTTCATTTTGAACACTGAAAATTCGGTAGACCAGCCAGAAACGTGATAACAAGCAAAGACAATACATCGGCAAAATTTCACTCCTTTAGTGCCAAGTTATGGTCGTTAATGGCTCTCCACAGCTTTTTTCAATATTTGCAAATTTTGAGTCACCGTGCGTTTATGGAAAAGACAGCACGAAACTGGCGAATAGCTCGCATTATTTTAGAGTTGAAATGGCTAGATGTGAACGTAAGTTCTATGCTAACAGTTTCCTCTCCCGCGTTTCTCGCTTATATAATTCTCTTCCGTCTTTTTGCTCCCTCAGATCTTGAAAACTTTAAATGCAATATCAATCGCTATCTTCTGTCTTCTTAATACCTGTTCTTTTATTTTTTTTTCACTCGCCTTAATACTGTTTTATTTTTCTCATTCTCACTGACACTCCGTAATCCCTTGCATCTTAGTGGCTTTATTGCTTTACTTGGGTGAAATTATTTTAAAAAAATAACGAAAGACATTACATAAAAAATTCTTAATATCTTAATATAATATTCTCTCACACTTAGTAGATGCTTGTGTCTTAGTGGTTTTATTACCTTGTTTCGGGTGATTTTAAATGGCTAAGACGTAAGGAACGACCTTCTGCTTGAAAAACAATGAGTAAAAATGGATGAAGTTAGTGAGGTCATGCCACGATAGTCATATTCATCAGACTTTTAACTTACTAATGCCCGCTTTTTCTTGACCGTAGAATATAAGAGTCATGTTGCGTACACCATTGCAGATCAGGTCAAAGCCCGAAATAAAACCTTCCCAGCTAAGACCCAGACTAACCCTATTCCCTACGTGTTCATTTAGTAGAACTGCTGCTTTGTGGAATAGAATCCAAGGAAGATGCTTTCCCGACCACTACAATCTTAACATCTCGTAATTCTTCTAAAATGTTTGCGATTCAAGGTTAGAGACTCCAATATAGTCTAGCTTTTCTATACATCCTGTTTGCCTTATTTGATCAAGGTTATAAGATTTAGCAATGTGTATTTATGTCTATAGCCTTTTACTCAGCTGTTTTTAGACTCCGAGATGTTTACTCCTGATAAATCGACACTTTAAATCTGATCAATTCAATAACAAGGGTATCGTAACACAATTTATTCTAACAAAAAGCCACGGTAATTTAATAGATTACTGGTGTGAGAAGAGATGGTTGGCATTTAATGGCAACTCAACACTTGTCACGATGGTCGCCAAACCCAGAAAGTAGAGCCAAACGTGGGTCGTTCAAAACGTTCTAAGCCTCACCCAAAAAGAATAGACATATGAGGTTTGTTCAAAAATTTCGAGGCCTCACCCAGAAAGAAAAGCCATTTGAGACTTGTTCAAAAAGTTCTAGGCCTCTCCCAGAAAGAAGAGCCATACGAGGGTCGTTCAAAAATATCTAGGCCTCACCCAAAAAGAAGAGACATATGAGGTTTGTTCAAAAAGGTTTAGGCCTCTCCCAGGAAGAAGAGCCATACGAGGGTCGTTCAAAAATTTCTAGGCTTCACCCAAAAAGAAGAGACATGTGAAGTTTTTTCAAACATTTCTAGGCCTCTCCCAGGAAGAAGAGCGATACGAGGGCCGTTCAAAATGTCTAGGCATCACCTAGAATGAACCATGCGAGGGTCGTTCAATTATAAATATCTGTCAGAAAGAAAAGCCATGACCGGGTTGTGCAAAAGGTTCTAGGTCGCACTCAGAAAGAATAGCCATACGAGGGCCGTTCAAAATTTCTAGGTTTCACCCAGAAAGTAGAGCCATATAAGCGTTGTTTAATATATTCTAGGTCTCTCGCAAAAAGAAAAGCCATACGAGGCTCGTTCAAAAATATCTAGGCCTCACTCAGAAAGTGTAGCCATAAGAAATTTGTTCAAAATGTCTAAACGTCACCCAGAAAATGGGTAGGCCTCACGGAGAAAGAAAACCTATACGGGGGTCCAGTTCTAAGTAGCAGCCAGAAAGAAGAGCCATGCGCCGATCGTTATAAAGTTTTAAATTTGTAGTCCTCACCCAGAAAGAAGAGCCATGCGTGGTTTGATCAAAAATTTCTAAGCCTCACACAGAAAGATAAGCCATGCGCGAGTTGTTCAAAAAGTTCTAGGCCTCAACACAAAAAGAAGAGCCATACTAGGTTTGTTCAAAATGTTCTATGTCTTACCAAGAAAAGAAATTCCATACGCGGGTTTTCAAATCCTTCTAAGCTTCACTCAAAAAGAACAGCCCTACAAGCGTCGTTAAAAACGTTCTTAGCTTCACTCAGAAAGAAGAGCAACACAGATTTGTTCAAAAAGATCTACGCCTCACCCAGAAAGAAGAGCTATACGAGCGTTGTTCAAAATGTTCTAAGCCTCACTCAGGAAGATGAGCCATACTAGATTTGTTCAAAATGATCTAAGCCTCACCCAGAAGGAAGTGCCATACGAGCGTTCTTCAAAATTTTCTATGCCTCAACCAAAAGAGCAATACTAGCATTGTTCAAAAAGAAAAGACATACACGAGTCGTTCAAAATTTCTAAGCTTCACTGAAAAAGAAGAGACATACGAGGGCCGTTCAACATTTGTAGTCCTCAACCAAAAAGAAGAACCATGGTTTATTCAAAAGTTTCTAAGCCTCACACAGAAAGAAGTGCTATAAGCGGGTAGTTCAAAAGGTTCTAGGAATCTCTCAAAAAGAGTAACAATACACGGTTTGTTCAAAAAGCTCTAAGCCTCTTTCAGAAAAAAAGCCATATGAGGGATGTTCAATACTTTCTACACCTCACCCACAAGAAGGAGACATTTGAGGTCATTCAAAAACCTTTATGCCGCACTCAAAAAGAAGAGCTATACGAGATTTGTTCAAAACGTTCTAAGCCTCACCCAAAAAGAAGATCTATACAAGTGTCGTCCAAAATGTTCTAGGCCTCACCCGGAAAGAAGCACCATGATAATGTTGTTAAAAAATTATAGGCCACAACCAGAAAGAGCTATGTGAGGTTTGTTCAAATAGTTCTAAGGCAAACCCAGAGAGTCATACGTGGGTCGTTGAAAAAGTTCTAGGCCAAAACCAGAAAGAGTCATACGTGGGTCTTTCAAAAAGTTCTTGACCAAACCCAGAAAGAAGAGTGATACGCGGGTCGTTCACAAACATCTAGGCCAAACCCAGAAAGGAGAGTCATACGCGTATCGTTCAAAATCAGAGAGTCACGAGTGGGTCGTTCAAAAAAGGTCTAGGCCAAACCCAGAAAGAAGTCTCATACGATGGTCGTTCAAAAACATCTTGGCCAAACCCAGAAAGAAGAGTCATAAGCGGTTCGTTTGTAACGTTCTAGGTCAAACCCATAAAGAAGAGCCATACGCGGGTTGTTGAAAAGTTATAGGCTAAACTCAGAAAGATGAGTCATACGGGGTTCGTTTTAAACGTTCTAGGCCAAACCCAGAAAGAAGAGTCATACGCGGGTCTTTCAAAAAGTTCTAGGCGAAACTCAGAAAGAGAAGGCATACCTGGGTCATCCAAAATGTTCTAGGCTAAATCCAGAAAGTCATACGTAAGTTGTTCAAAAACATCTTGGCCAAACCCAGAAAGAAGCGTCATACGCGAGTCGTTTGAATATTTCTAGGCCAAAACCAGAAATAGAAGTCATACGTGGGTCGTTCAAAAAGTTCTCGGCTGAACCCATAGAATCATACGCGTGTCTTTCAAATCCAGAAAAAGAGTCATACGCGAGTCCTTCAGAAAGTTCTCGGCTAAACCCAGAGAATCATACGCGTGTCTTTCAAACCCAGAAAGAAGAGTCATACGCGAGTCGTTCAAAAAGTTCTAGGCTAATCACAGAAAGAAGCGTCATACGCGGGACGTTTGAATATTTCTAGGCCAAAACCAGAAATAGAAGTCATACGCGGGTCTTTCAAATTGTTCTAGGCCAAATCCAGAAAGAAGCGTCATACGCAGGTCATTCACATTGTACTTTCTGGGTTTGGGCTAGAACTTTTCAAACGACCGCGAATGACACTTCTTTATGGGTTTGGCCTAGAACAGTCATACGTGGCTCTTTCAAAAAGTTCTAGGCCAAACCCAGAAAGAAGAGTCATACGCGGGTCGTTCTCAATTTTCTCGTCTAAACCATGAGAATCATACGCGTGTCGTTAAAAAAGTTCTAGGCCAAACCCAGAAAGACGTATCATACCTAGGTCATTCAAAAAGTTCTAGGCCAAAACCAGAGACTTATAGGTGGGTCGTTCAACAATTTCTAGGTCAAACCCAGAAATAAGAGTCATATACGCGGGTCGTTCAAAAAGTTCCATGCCAAACCCCAAAAGAAGAGCCATGCACGGGTCGTTCAAAAAGTTCTAGGCCAAACCCAAAAAGAAGAGTCATAAGCGGGTCGTTCAAAAAGTTCTAGGCCAAACACAAAAATAAGTCATACGTGAGTCGTTCAAAAAGTTCTAGGCCAAACCTAAAAGGAAGTGTCATACGGGGGTTGTTCAAAAAGTTCTAGGCCAAACCCAAAAAGAAGAGCCATACGCGGGTCGTTAAAAAAGTTCTAGGCCAAACCCAAAAAGAAGAGTCATACGCGGGTCGTTCAAAAAGTTCTAGGCCAAACACAAAAATAAGTCATACGTGAGTCGTTCAAAAAGTTCTAGGCCAAACCTAAAAGGAAGTGCCATACGGGAGTTGTTCAAAAAGTTCTAGGCCAAACCCAAAAAGAAGAGCCATACGCGGGTCGTTCAAAAAGTTCTAGGCCAAACCCAAAAAGAAGAGTCATACGCGGGTCGTTCAAAAAGTTCTAGGCCAAACCTAAAAGGAAGTGTCATACGGGGGTTATTCAAAAAGTTCTAGGCCAAACCCAAAAAGAAGAGCCATACGCGGGTCGTTCAAAAAGTTCTAGGCCAAACCCAAAAAGAAGAGTCATACGCGGGTCGTTCAAAAAGTTCTAGGCCAAACACAAAAATAAGTCATACGTGAGTCGTTCAAAAAGTTCTAGGCCAAACCCAAAAAGAAGAGTCATACGCGGGTCGTTCAAAAAGTTCTAGGCCAAACCTAAAAGGAAGTGTCATACGGGGGTTGTTCAAAAAGTTCTAGGCCAAACCCAAAAAGAAGAGCCATACGCGGGTCGTTCAAAAAGTTCTAGGCCAAACCCAAAAAGAAGAGTCATACGCGGGTCGTTCAAAAAGTTCTAGGCCAAACCTAAAAGGAAGTGTCATACGGGGGTTGTTCAAAAAGTTCTAGGCCAAACCCAAAAAGAAGAGCCATACGCGGGTCGTTCAAAAAGTTCTAGGCCAAACCCAAAAAGAAGAGTCATACGCGGGTCGTTCAAAAAGTTCTAGGCCAAACCCAGAAAGACGTATCATACCTAGGTCATTCAAAAAGTTCTAGGCCAAAACCAGAGACTTATAGGTGGGTCGTTCAACAATTTCTAGGTCAAACCCAGAAATAAGAGTCATATACGCGGGTCGTTCAAAAAGTTCCATGCCAAACCCCAAAAGAAGAGCCATGCACGGGTCGTTCAAAAAGTTCTAGGCCAAACCCAAAAAGAAGAGTCATAAGCGGGTCGTTCAAAAAGTGCTAGGCCAAACACAAAAATAAGTCATACGTGAGTCGTTCAAAAAGTTCTAGGCCAAACCTAAAAGGAAGTGTCATACGGGGGTTGTTCAAAAAGTTCTAGGCCAAACCCAAAAAGAAGAGCCATACGCGGGTCGTTAAAAAAGTTCTAGGCCAAACCCAAAAAGAAGAGTCATACGCGGGTCGTTCAAAAAGTTCTAGGCCAAACACAAAAATAAGTCATACGTGAGTCGTTCAAAAAGTTCTAGGCCAAACCTAAAAGGAAGTGCCATACGGGAGTTGTTCAAAAAGTTCTAGGCCAAACCCAAAAAGAAGAGCCATACGCGGGTCGTTCAAAAAGTTCTAGGCCAAACCCAAAAAGAAGAGTCATACGCGGGTCGTTCAAAAAGTTCTAGGCCAAACCTAAAAGGAAGTGTCATACGGGGGTTATTCAAAAAGTTCTAGGCCAAACCCAAAAAGAAGAGCCATACGCGGGTCGTTCAAAAAGTTCTAGGCCAAACCCAAAAAGAAGAGTCATACGCGGGTCGTTCAAAAAGTTCTAGGCCAAACACAAAAATAAGTCATACGTGAGTCGTTCAAAAAGTTCTAGGCCAAACCCAAAAAGAAGAGTCATACGCGGGTCGTTCAAAAAGTTCTAGGCCAAACCTAAAAGGAAGTGTCATACGGGGGTTGTTCAAAAAGTTCTAGGCCAAACCCAAAAAGAAGAGCCATACGCGGGTCGTTCAAAAAGTTCTAGGCCAAACCCAAAAAGAAGAGTCATACGTGGGTCGTTCAAAAAGTTCTAGGCCAAACCTAAAAGGAAGTGTCATACGGGGGTTGTTCAAAAAGTTCTAGGCCAAACCCAAAAAGAAGAGCCATACGCGGGTCGTTCAAAAAGTTCTAGGCCAAACCCAAAAAGAAGAGTCATACGCGGGTCGTTCAAAAAGTTCTAGGCCAAACCCCCAAAAACAGAGTTATACGCGGGTCTTTAAAAAAGTTCTCGGCCTCACTCGGAAGAGCCATACGACGGCTGTTCAAAGTTGGCTTGTCTGTTGCGCTTTCCTTCTACTCGAATAAATTATCCTCAGTTGGTTAATGCGAAGTGCAGATTTGAATCGATCCAAATTCAATTCTACCTACAAACAATGCGAGCTTACACGCGAATTTTTTTCACGGCGGTCGAACGATACGTTCTTTCGGCAACTCCTTCGTTAAGCAAACATCTCTTATTATTATTATTATTTCCTCGAGTTTCTGTTGTATACACATTTACTTTCGGGTACCAACAAGAGACTTAAGTTCAGAAATGGTTTCATGACATCTTCCAATGATCATTTAAAAAACAAAAATCAAACAAATTAAAAAACTAAGATCACACACATTTTATATAGATAAAGCTCTTCGTAATGTGTGAGCTGGACGTTTTTTTTAATTTCTTTAAGGCATGACCTACCATGAATCCCTTCAATGAGTCTATCGGAACCTTTTACAATCAACTGGAGAGCTCCAACTACGACTGGAATTGTTGATGTCCTCATCTACCACATTTTTGGATATCCGCTTCAAAATTCTTGTATTTTGATAGTTTTTTTTTTTTTTAAGATATTCACAGATATATTAAAATCTACAGGGACTGTAAATATTAAATACTAAATAAATACTAGTTTAAAAACTAGTATTTATCTAATTTTCATCGCGTTTCTTTTTCTTCCTTGCTTTAACCACGTCTTTGTGGTCAATATATTGTTCGGCTTTCGTAGTGTTTTCTGAAATTCTCAAATTAATTATTTTCATTATTCCATATGTTACGAGGATGCATTTCTATAATAAGAAAGTCTCAATAAGGAAAATTTATAGTAAGGGATTCTACTGAGTCCTACCTGTTCATACAAAAAAGTTTTCATTCATGAAGTAGTTGTAAAATAGAGAAATTAGAAATAGAATGTTTGGAAGATTCTAGATCATTCTAGTATATTCGAGAAAAATCTAGATGATTCGAGAAACATCTAGAAATATGAAAATTAAGTGTTAGTCCCTATAAAAATGGGATTTTGGAAAAGGGTTGTCAGTTGATGAAGGGGAATCTCTGCTGTTATCAACTCCGGCTTTTGATTCAAAGACTATTATATCCAGCCGAAAGAATCTCTATAAAAAGTCGCCGACCAACCAAAACCCAAAAGAGAATTTCATGGAACAAATTTGGTAAATAGAATTTTGACTAATTTTCATTGACCAAACTAAAAATTAATATTTATTTACACAGCTTTGTGGATTTCCACAATATATATATATATATATATTACTTCGCTAGCCCTAAACTTAAGTGTTAAAGATATTTGACTCTCTTTCCTCCTCCCTCGTAACACTTCGTCAGTAACTCTGTGTTTTCTGTTTTGTAGGCCACAATTGTTTATTCTGTATATATTTTATGTTCTGTTTTAGTAAATTAAATATTTGTGATTTAGCTCTGTGTTGTGGTAAATCATTTTTTCCTTTGTTACAATTATTATCAACACGTAACATATATTTTTCGAACTACATCGATATAATACATCGGCTTATACATTATTCGGCCATGTCAGGCATATTTTGTATCTCATATTCAAATAACCAATAACGTAAAGGGTCACATGAGATAAGAATGTATTTTTGTCCCAAATTTTAAAATAATGCTACATTCGCCCTCGTTTATCAATGATCCGTTGGAAAGACACATTGAACATTTGAGTTCAGGGTCTCTTACAGCCATTGCTATAAATACTTAGCCACCGCTGCAACTCTTTCACTGGTCATAAGAAGTGGAATGGCTGGTAAAGGTATCCGTTTCTAGTTCTCTTGTCTGTCGACTTGTCGCTGAACAGTACAATACTGGCGACACAAGACACAGATGTGACCTCTGGTTGTAATCAATGGGACTTTCGGTCGCTTGGGCTAGGTGGCGATCGATGACGGGACTAACGCTTCGACGTGTGGTCACCTGCAATGACCTGTTACTTTATCTTGTGAGAGTATTGTGCCGATAAGTAGACTACGCATGCGCATTAGCAAGTTATTATAGATACTTTTTTAAACAGATTCTTTTATTCTTTTCCAGTT
>OZ010595.1:84520886-84524861 GCA_963932145.1 Acanthosepion lycidas | reverse complement strand
ACGAACGAGGAATATAGACTGCAACGCTAGCTGGTGATCTTTTCCTTGAGAAGCCGACCTTATTGTGGTAATCGCTCTAATAAAAAGGCTAAAAAGATCACTGACCGCCATAAAAAATCTATATTCTTTATTTTCCATGAATGACTGATACACTACATTTCTTTTACATACATTTTTAGTAATTTTTTCTCTTTTTTTAAGGATTTCACCTCAAGCAAGATGAGAGTGCCACTAGTACGCAGTGGGGTTACAAAGTGTTGAATAAGAATAAAGAAACATGGTTGAGAAAAGAATAAAGAGAAGAACAGGGAATTAGATCAAGGTATCAGAAAATGTCAATTGACATTACATTTGAATATTTTAAGGCTATAACTGTCAGGGAAGCAAATAAGAGAAAGGATGTTCCACTGCCAGGAAACGGTTTCGACAGTGAAAGGGTGGGACTGAGATGCTAACCTAGTAACACGCTTAAATTCATGCAGTTTGGGAACCAGCGAAAATAGCTCATCGGAGCAGTTACCGTGAAAGTACTTGTAGAAAAGACACAGGTAAGCAACGGCACGTCTGTGAAATAGGGACTGTAGGCGAGATGCCAGGCCAGGACCAACCACATTGCATATCTGTCTCTGGATTTTGTCGAGGACCTTATGACGAACGGCGGGGGCACCAAACCATATATGGCAGCAGTATTCCATGCAAGGGCGAATGGTTGATTTATAGAATTGTTATCAATAATATTGTTATGTTAATATCTATAAAGCATTGGTAAGTATCATTAAGTTTGTTTTTTTATTTTATTTTAATTTAATTGGTCTTTAATGACAATATTCAGATCTTTTTTACGATCATTCGTAAGCAGTGTGGGCTGGAAAAACATAAATTCTTAGGAAGACTTACCTCACTTTTTGTTAGTAAACCTCATATATATATATATATATATATATATATATATATATATATATATATATATATATTGCTGTTTGAGAATAATAGGACGCTACCATCAGCAATTTCTGGAAAAAAGTTATGGAATTTCTTCAGCAGCAGAACTAGTAGTAAGAAAAGATAAGCCTCGATAAATTTCGTATATTGTGACAAGCAACAGAAGTGACAGCAGTGGGAAGCTCAGGTTTAAGTTTCCAAATTCTAGATTCTGGATTGTCCCGTAGGACAATAACCAAGTGAATTCGTTGCGTTGGTTCGTGAATTTGGAGACAGCGGAAGCAGTAAGGAAAGTGAAGCCTCGATGAATGCAGTCAAGCGTGACAAGCAACAACCACAGTGTAAGCAGTGTAAGCAGCAGGCAGAGTAGGTTTAAGGCTTCAACTTCTAGACTCACGAGACAGCAGCCTAGTGTATTAAAGCGTAAAGTTTGTAATTATGATTTCAATCCAGTGGAAGCAGAACAAGTAATAAGTGAGCGGTACTAAATAAGACAAGGACAACAGAATGGGTCGAATCTCTTCCGGTAGATTAAGTAAAGAGTTTAGTTCGAAATTGCCTGAGGATCGTTAAACAAGGGATGAAGGATGGAAATCAAAACTGCTGAAACGTTGTAATATTAACAAGAAAGAATAACTGGAAGGCGGAACAGATTTTAAGAGAAATAAAAAAGAAAACATTTATTAAGAGCAACAAAGGACAGGAAAATATGGAGAGCCATGATCGCCAATATCCTGAAGTAAATTAGATTTCTATTATCAATATAGCAACGTTAAATTTATCGATCGCCGAAGCAGATTTGGTGTGAAATAGAACTTCTTCTATGCGCCGTGTCCCTTCAGGGAGTGAGCGGCTAGTGCCCTCCACAGCTTCCTGCCCTTTGTAGTTCTTAGCAATATATTTCTTTTAAATCTCTGCTTTCTTCTGGGCTCTTCAATTGATTTACACACGGTAGTTTACTCGCTGCTGGTTTCCTCCACCCTTACTTTCAATATGCCACGTGAGTGCCAAAATTGCCAAGCCTTTTTTTTCATTATGTGTGCTAGAAATTAAAATTGTCTCTAAGTATAAGTGACCATTTTCCATTTTCAGCATTCTTCTGTATCAATCAGCTAAGTGACAAATCTATAGTTTTATTAATTCTCTCTCTTCTCTCTCTATATTTCTCTCTCTCTCTCTTTTTCTCTCACTCTGTATATATATAGATATATACCACTGTTTTTAACTAAGTCTGATTATAATTCTCTCTCTATATATATATATAAAATTTTAACACACACACACACACACACACACACACACACATATATATATATATATATATATATATATATATATATATATTGTAGTTAATGATGGATGCGCATGTAGCGTAGTATCTATCAAATTGGAATTAGAATGGCGACTTCAAATTCCAGGTAAAGTTGTTGCGTTTGTGCAAATACCCTTAGAAGTTATGAATTCATCACTTCTACCACTCCTACGAGGGTATTGGCTAATTTAAGCTGGAACGAAATACGGCCGTTGGAGCTCCTGTGGCCCGCGAAACTAACTAGCTGGGGCCGCGAGGTGTTTTCAAAATAATTAAATTCGGTGACTGATCGCGAACCAAAAATTCATTTTTATGGAAGCATGAGTTTATTCAACCAGTATTTCACTGTCTTTGTATCTAATTTATCTATTTTAACTCCCCGTAGAAAAAAATATATTAGGTTGGTGCAAAAATAATGACGTAATAATGTCGTTTTTTGACGTATTTTTTAACGTCAAAAACGACATTATTACGTCATTATTTTTGCACCAATCTAATATAATTTTCTCGTCATTTCTCTATATATATATATATGTTTCTATCTCACACATACTCAGTAATTTTCTCTAAATAACAGCGATCAAAGGTTAATTTTCTGAGAACAGTGTGTCCCTTGACATTCTAGCTTTGGTTGAAAGGGAATCATGGAAAATGGACACTAAAAATCGGAAATAAACATCTACTTATTATTATTTAAGCTATTTACGGTATTTTTCAAGTATCAAAATCAAGCAATACTTAATGATCTAAATAGGGAAAGTCTCAATGTAGATGAGATGAAATAAAACAGATGGAAATTTAACGTCCTAAAAAGAATCATTTAAAAAGAATATAAATTTCTGAAAAAGTGAATGGATACCTCTATTTATGACAGGTGATAACAGTACAGAAATGCCATGGAGTTTGAGAACACCTTGCTACTGCAAGAGTTACCAGTCAAAATCTCCGGGACCAGAAATTTCTCGGGATCAATAGATCATACCATCCGTTACGGGGCCTGGCTCTCAACAGATTTTATTACGCACAGCCTTTCGCTCCCACTCACTGATACCTAATCCGACTGCTTCACTGCCTTTTGACTACATCGCGTTCTTTTGGGGATTAATTTTCGAACCAACATGCATCCAATTTTAATCATTTCACCCCACGCAAGTTGACAATGCCACTAAAACGCAAGAGGTTACAGGGAGTGAGAATGGGAAGACTGAGAATTGGAAGAAATGAGGTAAGAAAAAAATCAGGAAAAGGTTGAACAGGGAATTAGCGTGGTGTCTAAGGGATCACTCTTCGAATTACTTCGGAGATGTGCTTGTCGAACACTCAGCAACCGGGCAGAGAGGAACCCAGACAAGGCTGTACCGAAACGAGAGTCTCGTCTGTGGTAGTAGACAGCGAACCGACCACATTTTTACGGTGTCTACAGGGAATATTTGGCCAAGCCTACGGGCTCGGGTACCCCACAATAAACTCGGCTTTGTGCCACATCTGACCACGTGGCACGGTTAGTGAATATCTCAATAACCGGATTACTGGTCAGAGAGGATTCCCATATTAGGCTATGGCGAAGGGTAGAGTCTCGTCTCGGAAGCAGTTAACCTTGTGCTACATCTGACCGCGAGGGGCGTTTAGTGAATATCATCACTATACGAATTACTATTCGGTGGTTATTATCGAGCGAGTACTATTAGTGCGAGTGCTAATTGAAGGGGTCTGACAACAGT
>OZ010595.1:84480886-84515886 GCA_963932145.1 Acanthosepion lycidas | reverse complement strand
ACGAACTTGCGTACACTTACATTCGGCTCCTGTTTCGTTAGGGAAACGACCTTGCGTACACTTACATTCGGCTACTGTTTCGATAGGGAAACGAGCTTGCGTACACTTACATTCGGCTACTGTTTCAAAAGGGAAACGAGCTTGCGTACACTTACATTCGGCTACTGTTTCAAAAGGGAAACGAACTTGCGTACACTTACATTCGGCTCCTGTTTCGATAGGGAAACGACCTTGCGTATACTTACATTCGGATTGTGTCATTCAGTACTTACCACAGCTTGTAAATGCTGAAATTCATATTGTGTCTTTCGCATACGCTATCTAATTTTATTTCATTCTCAAATACGTGCGACGTCGTAGAGTTATGTATAACAAATTCATTATATATATATATATATATATATATATATATATATATATTAACAAATTCATTTTTTTCATCTTTGCCTCAATGAGAACAAAATGTATATTTATTTTTAGTATATATATATATATATATATATGTGTGTGTGTGTAAATTATTTTCAGATAGAGTGTATCTGTAAATGAACAAAATGAATAAAAAAGCAGTTCAACCATTCGCAAAAATAACCGCCAGAATAGATAACCCATAATACACCACTGCCCATATATATAAATAGCCGAGGAAAAATCCAGTATTCGCGGTCTGACGATTGCGTCCAGCATGAAACACCCTGTCGCCTCTGAGAGTTGACTTCAGTGTTCATTCTTATATTTATATTTAAATTCGCTCTATCTCTGATATTGAGTACTTTATACTATTAATATAGCACACCTTAAAGCTATATTTCTTCACACACACACACACACACACATACACACACACACATATATATATATATATATATATATATATATACATATATATATATATACATTGTTAGTTTTTCATGTCAACGGTATGTGATAACCATATGTGTATCGTTATCATATGCATATATATATATATATATATATATATATATATATATATATATATATATATATATATATACATTGTTAGTTTTTCATGTCAACGGTATGTGATAACCATATGTGTATCGTTATCATATGCATATATATATATATATATATATATATATATATATATATATATATATATATATATTGAGAGAGGCAAAAAGATATTAAAAAGTGCTCGATTTCCGGTAGAAACTTTACCCCGATAAGCCACGTGCATATGGCAAGCAATACTGCATGATGATTGCAGTTTCAAACCTTAAGCGATCATCAGACCATCTTCCTTTAATATCTGATGATCCCTGCAATATTGATTTTATGTCCACACGATAAACTTGTGTGTATGTGTGTGTTTACGCGTACGCGCTTATGTGGACACGTGTTTGCTCGCGCTTGTGTGTGTGTGTGTGTGTGTGTGTGTGTGTGTGTGTGTGTGTGTGTGTGTGTGTGTGTGTGTGTGTGTACGTGAAAGCTTAGACAGGATTCGCCCAAAGCCGCTATTGCGAAAAAAAAACAAAAAAAACTCATCCGTCCGTACAGCCGTTTCCGTGGCCGCGCCGTAACTGTATTCAAAACTGCGGGTGGTTTTATGATTTTTTTTTTCTTTTTTTCTCCATTATCCGTACCTTGATTTTTCAGATTTAGATTATCCGTACGTGAAATGATGACAAACATTTAACTCAACCGAACATTTTCCCAATTATCCCAACTAATTCCAGGTGGACGGATATTTGCTTCCCTGGATTTTGGCGTCCCTAGACAAATGCGTCCTTGGATATTTTCTTTGAAGTTATCATTTTTTTAAGTGTTGTTTAATATAGAAATTTTCATACCAATACCTTTAATTACTCTAAACAAACAGAAAGGTAGTTACTATAAATAAAAAAGAAAGAAAAATTTCTTTTCTAAAACAAGAGAAAATTAAGCTAGCAGTTTCAGTTCACTCCAGCAATGCATACCACAAACATCTAATAGATTCTGGATTTTATAGATTATATTTTTATTTATAGCTACGCTCAGAAAACTAAACACTCGTGGATAAATATTTGTGGACGAGGAAAATAACAGCTACTATTATCATAAGAAAAACGCCGATGAAACAAAAACATATAGAAGATGTGTAGCGCCAGACTCTTAATATGTCAATGCATTTTAAGCAGAAATAAACTAATAAAAAAGTTTTATAAATTATATTCCTTTTTTTAAAATTTATGATTACTACCTATGCTTTATTCAGAATTTATGGTAATTGCCTTTAAAAGTTAAAAAAATTATCAGAGGTACGTAATTATTCAGAGACACATATTTCTGGTACACAATTGTCCGGAACGCAAATATCCAGTAATTGTCCTAAAACCCTAAATCTATTCAACTAAGATAAGAGATTTGAAAATTTAGAAGAAACAGACTCAACATTTGATAAAAACGCTGCTAAAACCAATTCAATTAATTCCAGTTAATTTCTTCAGTTTTCCTTTAAAAAAAAACATACATTTGCATTATCATATCTTTGGCCATGTCAATAAATATATACGTGATTTAATTCAGCTTCAGAAGTTAGAAGAAAAACAGCAGGCCAGTCGGAAACAGATACAACTTGACACATTTTTAAGTAAATAAATAAACTAAAAAAAAAAAAAAAAAAAAAAAAAAAACTTGGACAAAGCGTTTAAAAATGTTATTTCCTGATATAAATGTTAAATTTCTTTCAGAAAATCACTCTTCTCTTCATTTCTTTGGTAATTTGGGTATTTATGCCGAGGCGTTTCGTTCCTTGAAGAACTTTATTAAAGAAAAATAGTGAGATTTATTGAAAAAAAAACCTGTATTTATACGCAAAGAACAATGTATGGTTGTGTAAAAACTAAGGTTATGCATTAGTTCCCTACAAAAGTATTGAAACACAAAAACGAATTTCCTTGTTTTTATTGTTCACGGAAGACATTTTGGTTTTAAGATCAAAAGATGAATATGAAACAAGAATTCGTAATTTCAACTTTTATTTTCTGTTATGTACGTTTAGATGTGTAACACAGTTTAGGAAATATCACCTTTTGTATCAGTGTTAGTTGGACAAATATAAAGGAACAGATAGTCTTAAAGTAAATAACATTTAATATTTGGTTGCATAACACTTGCTAATGATAACTGCATCAAGTCTGTGAGCCATTGTCAAACTGTTTCATTCTTTGCATCTGTGACGCTTTTCCAGACTTTTAACGCAACCTCTTTCAGTTCATTGTTTCGTGGGGGGTCTTCCTTTATCTCCTCTTCAGGAGATGAAATGCATGCTTTGTTCGGTTATGGTCCGATGATTGACTCGGCCAGTCGAAAACTGTCCACTTTTTTTCCTTAATGAATTCATTAGTAGTACTGTGAGTATGTTTTGGGTAATTGTCCTACTGCATGATAAACTTCCACCCGATTAGGTTGGATGCCTTTCTCTGTAAATTGGCAGACAAAATGTTTTCGTAAACGTCTGAATCCATTTTGCTGCTAGTACCAAGAGTTATATCATCAATAAATATGAATGGGCCTGTTGCGGAAGCAACCATGCTGACTCAAGCCAAGACACTGCCTGCATCACGCTTCACAGATGAGCGTGTATGTTTTGGATCATAAGCAGATCCTTTCTTTCTCCACATTTTGACACTTTAGCGTTGGTCTCATCAGTCCATAAAACATTCTTCCAAAACTTTTGTCGCTCATTACTATACTTTCTTGTAAATTCCAATATAGCTTTCCCATTCTTGCTGCTGGTGTGGGGTCTGCATCTTGTGATATGGCTACTATATTAATGCTGTCAAAGTTTTCTTCGAAGGGTGGATTTCGGAACCTTCATCCCTACACCCTGAAGTTTGTTGATGATGTCACTGACTTTTGTTTTGGGTTTTTTTCCTCAAAGCTCTAAGAATATTTTTATCATCAACTGCTGTAGTTTTCCATGGCCAACCTTCTCTATGTCTGTTACTCAGTACACCAATAATTTTTTTCTTTATCAGGACATTCCAAAGTGTTGTGTTGACTATGTCCAATCTTTGTTCAATGGCTCTGATCGATTTTCCTTCTTTTCTCAGCTTCAAAATGGCTTGCTTTTCCCCCACAGACAAATCTCTCGCTGGTTTATCCTTTTTAACAAGAATTGCAGTCTTTACAGGTGAAACTCAAGACTGGTATTTACCAAACCTCCCGACAAGGCAGGATGTGCCACAAGGCCAGTTTTTACGTGGGGCAATTCCGAGCCCGTAGACTCGACAAAAATTCCCTGTTGACCCAGCATACACAGGGTAGAGTTTGTTTACCTCCCTAGCAGACCCTCATCTGGGTTGCTCTCTGCTCGAGGTGACACCCAAGACTAAAGCAATATTAGTCATTCAAAACTATTTAATGTTCAAGCAATCAATCTAAACGTAAATATCTCGGTAACAAGAAACATCAGTCACGTGTTCCAGTAGTTTTTACTGACTTGAAAAATGGGTGGGTTCAAGCAAAAGGTGGTATGTCCTAAGTTGTTTAATACATCTAAATGTAAATAACAGCAAATAAAAGCTGAAATACTGAATTTCTTTCTCAGTAATATAACGTTAATTTATTTTAAAAAAATGCCGCGTTCAAATAAATTAGGAACATTCCAATTATGTGCTATTTTGAGTTGTACAATAAGCACTGTGACGAGAAATAATATTTTTCTTTTCATTTTTTCCATATCACCGTAGGTTAAGCATCCTAGTCAAAAGAACTAACTGTAAGAAAACAAAATGCATGGTCTTCAGTAAAAGAGACAGCCAAATGTATTCGCTGAATAACGTTAATGGCTGTCCACTCGTATTCAAGGATACCCGTCTAATAGGGAGGTTAGCTAATCCGTATTGCAGACACTTGCTCAAGCGCATTTGTGTTTTTATTCAACATCCACAGAGCCAAGCTTTGGTTTATACTGCAACTATGCTGAGCAGACCTTAGTTACAGTTTCTGTGAAAGAGTGTGTTATTTAGCGTGATCAACTATTTGAATGAAGCTAGCAGGGTCAAGCCCTCGGTCGCGATGACTTGTGACTTCGTGCCATCGATGGCCCCCAGGATGACGTCTACCCAATTTCACTCACAAAACTTAGGCCAACCCGTGGTATGGTTTTCAGACACTTTCCAGATGTGCAGCACGCAGACATCGTCTCCTACAGGCTGATAATATCAAGAGCTCACCTTCTTGACAAGCCGGTCATGGTGAGATTCGAACCCAGATTTCATGGTCAGAAAGCGAACGTTCTAGCCACTCGGCCACTTTACATAGAAAGAAGAACCCACGAACTGTAAGTAGTTAAAATACATGGTCTGAACAAAAGAGGCAACCCAAGGTATAAAATTCATATGAGGAGGGTCGGATTGCAGTATAGGTGTATGTACTTTGGATCGATATATATATATATATATATATATATATATATATATATATGTTGCATGCGATTTGTTGTCAATTCCTTTTAGCGACACTGTCTCCACCGCCTTAGCCAGGTATTGAACTCACACTCTTCGGGTCCTATCTCTGGAACTAACTAACGCCTGTATCCATTGTGCCATGTGTCCTTGAGGATAAATAAAGGGTTCAGTTCGACATTCCAACCACCTGAAGAAGGCCGGAGCGTACAACAGCCGAGAGGTTGTGATAAATATGATAACAAAGATGAGGATAATAGTCCTGACAATGTAAATAGTGTACATAATACCTCATCTCAGAAATATAGACAGATAGAGAAGAGATATATTTCTTACTTTTCCTAAAGGTGTAAAAGCCAAGCGAACGCAAACAGCATCGTCCAAAATTGGAACAGGGTCTGTCGATTCAATTTTTAAAGATCATATCCCAGTTTCATATATAAGGCCATAGTTTTTTTAAGAAAATAAAGATAGATCAAATAGTAGAAACAAAATTTATTTAAATATTTTTTTTATTTTTTTCGTCGGCGTGTTGTGAGAACGTTCGCTTTCTGACTATGAAACCTGATCGATTTGTCAGGAGAGAGACTACTTAAAGTTATCTGCCTGTGGATAAATTTGATATGTACCTGAGAGCCATATCATGGGTTGATCCAAGCCTTATGTATTAAACTGGGTAGACTAAACTGTTCAGAAGCCTCGATGATTAGGTGACCCATGTTGAGGTGAGAGTTTATTCTACCCAGTTTAATGCACAAGGCTTGGATCAACCCATGATATAGCTTTCAGATACATCCCAAAGTTACTGCACGTATCCATAGGCCGATAACATCCTCCTGACAAATCCACTAGGTCTCATAGAAAATCAGTATTGACTCTCTCAAATCAAGACCACAGACGTATTTCAAACATAGGTATTTCGAATAATTAACATTTAGTATAATTGTCCTTTCGATTAATTTTCATTCAAACAATTTGCAATACGAATAAATGTTTTTCGAATAATTGTTTTCGAACAATGTTAACATAATTGTGAAATTTTATCTCAACCACAAGAGCTTAGTGTTTTATAGATGATGGACATAGTTTTTTTAATAGTTTTTTTTTTTTAGCTGGTGGATATAGTTTTTCAGTACGGGTTTTATAGGCGGCATTCACTTAATGGAAATGGAAAAAAAATAATAAAATCATAAATTTTAAAATTTGGTGGTGGTGGTGGGGAGTGACAACAAAAGCGGACATTCCGTGCCTAAGCTTCTATTAATAGTCACAGATTGGCCTGAAGTATAGTACTGGTAAAGCCTTTGAAAGGGACAGACTGCGTCAAGCTTAGTACCGATGCAGCCCGTTCGTTTTGCCAGCCACGCGTCGTGATGTTCAGAAGGGCAGAGAGTTGGTAGGAGGAAGATTCGAAAGCAAGAACTGATCCGTAAGTCCGAAATGGCAGGAGTTGTCCCAAGTGTCACCTACCTATCCACCCAGACCGAGCATCAATATAGATACTGAAAACACCAGATGGTATCGTTGCAAGCATGACTACGTATTGTCAGTGTCTGCCCATGTTAGATGTGACGTATCGGTCGTGTTTCAATGCAGATAATATAGATCAAGTTAACATTCCTGTGTCCACAGGGCAGATTGTGGGGTAGCCACCGAGTACAGAGGCTCACCAAGACCGCAGATACAACAGTGGCAGGTCAGAGCAGGTTACTGTGACATAATCAGGCTTACTATAATTTTCAAATATCAAAACAGAGGCTGTTTTAAATATGTCATTAGACAAAGTCCTTGAATAGAAATCTCTTGTTCTCATACAAGAAAATTACTTAATAGAAATACCTTATCAGTAATATATATATATATTTGTAAATAAAACATATATTTGAACAAACCGATATCAGGGAAAAAAACAATAAAAAAAGAAAAGACTAAAGACATGCGTATCGATCTAAAATAATCAATCAGCACAAAAGAAAACAAAAACACCGACAGATTAAATTAAGTAAAAACGTAAAAGTACTCAATACACTAAGAAGAGCAAAATCTAAAAAAGCCTGTGAGCCAGAAATTACCTATTAAGGTTTCACAAGATGGATCTTCACGGTACTACTAGCGACCACAGGGTTTCACCCAACGGATCTTCACGATACTACTGGTGACGTCAAAGTTTCACCTAGCGGATCTTCACGGTAATACTGGCGACCTACCAATGTTTCACATAATGGATCTTCACGATACTACTGGCTAACTACCAAGGTTTCATCTGATGGATCTTCACGGTACTACTGGCGACCTACCAAGGTTTCACCTGATGGATCTTCACGGTACTACTGACGACCTACCAAGGTTTTACCTGTTGGATCTTCACGGTACTACTGGCGACCTACCAAGGTTTCACCTGATGGATCTTCACGGTACTACTGGCGACCTACCAAGGTTTCACCTGATGGATCTTCACGGTACTACTGAGAACCTACCAAGATTTCATCTGATGGATCTCCACGGTACTACTGGCGACTTCAAGGTTTCACCTAATGGATCTTCGCGGTACTACTGGCGACCTACCGAGATTTCACCTGATGTATCTTCACGGTACTACTGGCGACCTACCAAGGTTTCACCTGATGGATCTTCCAGTTACTACTGGCGACGTCATACTTTCACCTAACGGATCTTCACGGTCCTACTAGTGACCTGGAGGTTTCACCTAACGGATCTTCCCGGTACTACTGACGACCTCAAGGTTTTACCGAACGGATCTTCACGGTACTACTGGCGGCCAACCAAGGTTTCACCTGATGGTTCTTCACGGTACTACTGGTGACGTACCAAGGTTTCACCTGAACGGATCTTCAGGGTACTACTAGCTACTAGCTGAAGTTCCGTTAGGTGAAACCTTAGTAGGTGCAGGGAAGAATTGTAATTTTTTGCGTTTTATCCTTCAGCGCCATGTAGCAATTTTGTCCATGATACCAGCACTCGGACAAGTGTCGACCAAAACTAAAGAGCGCGTCCTGTCCATGAGATAGCCGGAGGTATATTCAGATCCCATCGTTCAAGAGTTCATCATTAAGTACTGTAATCAGTTGGGTAACAGAGATATTGAAATGGTTTTAACTTAGGATAACTCGCAATGACCAAATCAAATGAAATGTCAAGTGGATACATATTGGGGATTATCACCAATATATATACATATATATATATATATATATATATATATATATATATATATATATATATATATATGTATATGTATACTTAAAAAAAGTAAGATCAAGATGAAATATAGATAATCAGCCAATACGATCTTTAGCCATTTCATACATGTACATATATATATATATATATATGTGTGTGTGTGTGTGTGTGTGTGTGTGTTCAATCATATATAGTTAAATATAACAGAAAACTAATGTCTATTATATTTGGTCATGAGCCGTTCTAAGCTTTCGTATAGTGGCTTTAGTTTCGGGAGAAAATAAGGAGAAAAACTGTCCAACATTTGAATATCTTTTTATTATGCTGTTCCTTGTTCTAAGCGTTCGTCTCACATGAACCTTCATTGGATTGCTTATATGGATATTACAACAGTGATGTTCACCATCAAATATGACATCCTGTTAAGTTTATATAGAAATTTGCTCTGCGACGATAACGGTCGTGGAATAGCAGGTCGTAAATTCGTAATGCGATTCTATGACGTCATACATGACCACGTGACAGAAAGTAATGTTATCAACAGAACAATATGTTTAGATGCAATGTAATTTTGTTGAGTGAGGATTGCTTTGTTTTTTTAATGTAGATGGTTTACAATATCTGAAAGTTCTCTTTACTGTGTGTATGTGTGAGTTTTGTTGTGTTATCAACTAATATCTGCCTAATATTATGGACATGGTTACGTTTTTCTAACAAATGTCGTTTAATGGATCTAAGACCAGAAAGGTGAGAATTACGTCTACAGGAGAGCGTGATTGTAGTAAAACCAATATATATAGTAGGTTTATTATTAACATCAGAGTTACAATCTCTGAACGTGTATATAAATTGATACACTACATTGTTTTTTGTAGGGCATTTAGGTTAGATCGAAGAACAACATAAAAAACAATATCCAAATGTTGGACAGTTTTAGTTTTCTCCCGAATCTAAAGTCACTATACGAAGCTTAGAACGGCTCCTGATCAAATATAATAGACATTCGTTGTCTGTTATATTTAACAATGTATGCTTAAATAATGAGATATTTCGGGCATGCTGAGATCGCCCCCTTCTAGACGAATAATATCAGGAAATCTTCTTCCTGGTAAATTGACCATGGTGAGATTCAAACTCCGGTCTCATTGTCAGAAAGCGAACGTTTTAACCATTCGGCTACGCGCCCATATTATTATTATTATTATTATTATTATTATTATTATTATTATTATTATTATTATTATTATTATATTATTATTATATATATATATATATATATATATATATATATATATATATATATATATATATATATAATGATCTGTTCACGAAAAAATATGTATAGCATATTTTTCGTGAATAGCTCATTATATCTATCTACCTACTATTTATCTATCTATCTATCTATCTATATATATATATATATATATATATATATATATATAATGATCTGTTCACGAAACGAGTATGTAGTGCATATTTTTTCGTGAATAGCTCATTATATCTATCTATCTATCTATCTATCTATCTATATATATATATATATATATATATATATATATATATATATATAATTATCTATTCACATGGTATACAGATTTGGTCATTGAGACATAAGACTATTAAGAAAACAACAATCAGTTCATTGCCAGATGGTCAAATACAGAAACTAACAAGAATTGACGTGACCAATATTTCTCCGACTGTCACCGAATGACGCTGGTTTTAATATGCCAGGCAAAGAGATTTTCTGAACTTGGACATAAAACAGAGAACACCTTTTAAAAAAAAACGGTTTTGGGGAGGTGGGCAAAAAGAAAAAAATCATGGCAGGTAAAATCTGTGTAAAATACAGGCGAGAGTTGAATGTCTTAATTTGAAAAGTGTTGTTGTTTCGCCGTTACAAAGAATTACATAAAGCAATCTTGTCATATCAAAGGAAAGAGAAGCCTACTCAAATATCTCACAAATGCAAACCCCGAAAGTAAACAAATCATGACGATTGAGAAGACAATATCCAAGCACTTAACAAAATTAAAAACCAGATTCAATCGCATTTTTCGACAGATACACTGGGTGAACATGCCACAACTCATAGATAGATAGATAGATAGATAGATAGATAGATAGATAGATAGATAGATAGATATGGACAAACTGACAAACTGATAGATAGATATGAACAAATATACATGAATAGGTATGAACAGGCTAAAATAAATAGATAGATAGATAAATAGATATGAACAGAGTAAGATAGGTAGATATAAACACACTAAGATAGATGGATAGGTATGAACAGGCTAAAATAGATAGATAGATAGATAGATAGATAGATAGATAGATAGATAGATAGATAGATAGATAGATATGGATGTAATAACACATACACATGTAAAAAAACAAACACACAGATCGATAAATACATACATACGTACATACATTAATAAATATGAATACAGTAGCATATATATATATATATATATATATATATATATATATATATATATATATATATATATATATATATGATAGCCTCAGCAATAGATAGATATTTAGATAGATATATAAACAGGTAGATATGAATAGAGTAACACAAACATATATATATACATATGATAAATATACAAAGATTTTCAGATAGATAGATGATAGATAGATAGATAGATAGATAGATAGATAGATAGATAGATAGATAGATAGATATGAATATAACACACACAGATACACACACATAAATGTGTGTGTGTGTGTGTGTGTGTGTATAGCCATATTCACAAATACATAATTACTAGTGTTATGTTGGAAAATGTCGGACCGGACAACCACTTCCAAAACAATCGCTAATGTTTAGTCAGATTTGTGCAAGTATGTCCTGCTAAGAAGTTTAAAGTGTGTCCAACCTGCATGTATGAGAAACGTATTTTTATCGACTGGAATGTCTTTTGTTGTAAATGCACAAGTCATGAGGTTCGCTAAATGCAGATATAGGGATGTTTTATGAGAACCTAACGTTCATACGAATATTTATAAATATAAAATATTTTCAAGTCTAACAGCGTTCGTTTATCGCTTAATTTATTTCCCGCCCTAAGTCCTGTTGACATCAGAAAGGCAAATAGATAGATAGATAGATAGATAGATAGATAGATAGATACTGGAAAATTTTTAATCCGATGTAAAAAAAAAAAAAAAAATCCCTTGCAAAACAAATTCTGTTTCTTTATTTCGTCAGATTAAGAGAAGTTGGTCGAATCGAGAATTTTTAAGGACACGCTCGTTGTTCAAACTTCTGCGTCAAAATTTTAAAATATTTTCTTTGTTTTTTTTTTTTTGTTTGTTTGTTTTTTTTTTTTGTTTTTTTTAAGGCCTCATTTAACGTTTCGGTTTGTTTATCCTCCGATCTTCATCAGGTTAATGCAACCAGAGTACAGTCTCGTCGATGGTCTTGTTCTGCTGAGTTCCTTTGAAACGGGAAATCTCATTTAACTCTGTTTACAGAACAAAGAAATTTCACACACGATATCATTTCGAAAAGAATGAATATCCGATTTGTAAATGACATCATATTGTTCTGTTGCAGTTTTGCTGATCCATTCACTTCTAGTCTGCATCTCTTTGTGAAACAAGCAACACATCTGTCGATTTACTTTTTTTTATACTTCGTACTTTCATCTCCAACACCATAAACTCATTCCAGAGAGAGTGATGTTTGTTTCTCCTGTTTATTTCAGCCTGCCGGTTATGTGCTATGCGTAATACACACTTAGGCAATCATGTATCTTTCGATGCATAACTGACGAGGCAGATTTTTTCCCGCGATAAGTTACCATTTCTTTCTGCGGTAGACCAGTTGCCATCCAAAGCTATAGCACCCGGTCTGTCCTGCTATTTACCCATAGCTGGTGGGTAGGGGAAGAGGATTCATACCTTTCCCAAGGATATGGATAGCGGCTCGGATTGAGAAATCGGAAAGCCAAGATCGAATTCCAATCGAATCCATTACATTCCCTTACGGGCAAATACCCTTGGGAAAGATATGAGTGCTCTTCTTCTCCCCCCAGCTATGGGTAAATAGCAGAACAGACCGGGTTCTATAGGCTTGGATGGCAACTGATCTACCGGAGAAAGAAGTGGCAACTTACTGCGGGAAAAAATTCTGCTTCGTCATTCATGTAGCGAAAGATACATGATCGCCTAAGCGTGTATAACGCGTGGTACATGACTGACTGGTATAAATCAACTTATTTATTTACTCATACATTTTGTTCTTTTTCTGCTTGTATATATCCGTGTAAACGTCGAAATGGGTCCTCGAGCCTCGTTCGCGTCGATATGCATAAAAAACAAGACAAGACATGTTGCACGTTCACAAGGAAACAAAAGGTGAAGATATCGACACGGCGAGAAATAAAAAATCGAATCCTGTCTCAAGCATGTTTGTTCACTTGCACGGACTGTGGGCTGAATAGATTACACATGGGACAACTTCTTCTACTTCTGTCGCGACTGACTAACGGATGAGATAGTCCTTTAGGGTAGCAAGAATTCCGATTCTGCTACCACCTCTTTAACCATCTCTGACATTTAATGCGCAACTATTTTTTAACAGGCAGCCCTGAAGTCACTCTCAACGGATGGCCTCTACCTCATTCCTCCAACAGGCAACATCGGAACTACTTTTAGTCCTAACTGTGACTATTTATATTATGCCTGCGAACGGAACTTTTTAACTTCCGGCTAAGTGGCACTTACTCCTGAAAGTTTGTTTATTTATGTATTCTTTTTTTTTTCATTTTGTTTATTTATTTATTTAGATCAATTGGGTGACTGCTTTGAAAATCTTGCTTCGAGGATTTTGCTTCTGGGAATAAAAGTACAAGACACTTCTAACTCTAGTAAGATCATTCAAGCCCCATTTGACTTCGTATGTGTTCTAATGACGGTCGACCCGTGACGGTTGTGTCCCGTTAGTAAAAGAAGCAACTAAGCTACTATCGCATGTCTATCGATCTTTAATATTATATCTCCATATACTAATATTTTTCTATCTGGCCATATTACGATTTTTGTTCTTATCTAAACAGTGTCCATTTTCAGTTTACAAATTTCATCACTAAAATCAATGTACAAACCACACTTTAACTTTTTTTTCGTTTTTTATGTGCGATCGTGGCTGTTCAGAACTTCCTTTCTTTTGTTTCTCAAATTAAGTTTCATTTTTACCATCCCTCTTTGGACTTATGCGATCCATATGCTTCTTTATTATTTATGTGCTTTGTACGTTCAGGACTTTGACGATCATGGCTCTCCACACCTTCCTGTCTTTTATTGCTCTAAATAATTTTCACTATTACCATTTTACTATTATTGTAAAGCGATCCATGTACTTCTTTATCATCTATGTCATGTTCAGGATATTGACGATCATGGCTCTCCACAACTTCCTGTCTGGTGTTGCTCTAAGTAACTTTCTTTTATCATCCCCCTTTGTTTTTGTTATGCGATCCACATGCTGCTTTATCATTTGTGTGCTCTACCCGTTCAAGGCGTAGGTGATCATGGCGCTCCACAACTTTCTGCTTCTTTTTTTTTTGTTTTTTGTTTTTTCAAAGTATTGAATCTTTATCACCTATTTTTGTTCTTGTTACCTGGGGAATTCAAATCAGCTGATTCATGTTTTTGGTTGAAACAAAGGATTTCATTTACGACTAAACAGAGGAGATACAAGATAAGTGAACATTGAGGTTGACTTATCACTATTAATCCTCTCTCTTGAAATTGAGCGCTTTAATTACAAAGACAGCTTACCTTAAAAACGTTATCTCCCAAAAGCACCTTGTTCGACCTTAATTTTTTTTTCTTTTTGGATGGCGAAACGCAATCCAGAGAGAAAGAGAGGATGTATTTAATGCCGATATAAGTCTATGGATCGAGATTAATTTAAACAATTTAGTAAAGAGCACTAGGCAAAAATAATTGTGACCAGACAGGGTTCAAAATGAGTCTCTCGAGTTCGATCCTCAATGTTATCTAGCACTGTGGTCATATATTAAATGAAAATTGGACAGCAATTGCAGAGTGATGATTAACGAGCTAGTTTTACATACCAGCGAGTTAAAACTTGTGAAATAGTACGAGCATAAATGTTTTGTACATAACAAGAATATTATATATGACTATAGATAGAAGCAGAGATAGGTGTGAACAAAATTGTAATCAGTAGATAGATAGATAGATAGAGAGAGAGAGAGAGAGAGAGAGAGAGAGAGAGAGATGAGAAGAGAGCTGGAGAAAGAAACAGAAAAGGACAGACTGAGATAGATAGATAGATAGATAGATAGATAGATAGATAGATAGATAGATAGATAGATAGATAGATAGATAAAGACAGGCAGATAGATGTAGAAAAAGATAGAAATGGACAGAATGAGAGAGAGATATTGATGTGATTGATAAATAGAGAGAGAGAGAGAGAGTCATAATAAAACAGAGAAATGTATAGAATGAGATAGATAGATAGATAGATAGATAGATAGATAGATAGATAGATAGATAGATAGATAAAGACAGGGAGATAGATGTAGAAAAAGATAGAAATGGACAGAATGAGAGAGAGATATTGATGTGATTGATAAATAGAGAGAGAGAGAGAGAGTCATAATAAAACAGAGAAATGTATAGAATGAGATAGATAGATAGATAGATAGATAGATAGATAGATAGATAAAGACAGGCAGATAGATGTAGAAAAAGATAGAAATGGACAGAATGAGAGAGAGATATTGATGTGATTGATAAATAGAGAGAGAGAGAGTCATAATAAAACAGAGAAATGTATAGAATGAGATAGATAGATAGATAGATAGATAGATAGATAGATAGATAGATAGATAGATAAAGACAGGGAGATAGATGTAGAAAGAGATAGAAATGGACAGAATGAGAGAGAGATATTGATGTGATTGATAAATAGAGAGAGAGAGAGAGAGAGAGTCATAATAAAACAGAGAAATGTATAGAATGAGATAGATAGATAGATAGATAGATAGATAGATAGATAGATAGATAGATAGATAGATAGAAAAGTATGGACATAATGTGAGAGAGAAAGAGAGAGCTGGACAGAAAGTTGGGTGGAGAGAATGAGAAAAAGAAAGATAGGTAGTTAACTGCATTGATTGATTGATTGATTAATAAATAGATCGATAAGGTGGAATGATAAATAAGAGTCGTTGATGTGATCAGAAAATAAATATACAAGCTGATACGTTCATGGAAATCAATTATTCACGAATTAAATGAAAGAAAAAAATGAAGAAAGAAAGAAAGAAAGAAAGAAAGCAGAAAGAAAAAAGAAAGAAAGAAAAAAGATGAAAGAAAGAAAAATGAAAGAAAAAGAAAGGAAGAAAAAAGAAAGAATGATGAAAGAAAAAGAAAGAAAGGAAAAAAGAAAGAAAGTAAAAAAGAAAGAAAAAAGAAAGAGAGAAAGAAAGAAAATAAGAGAGATGAAAAAAAAAGAAAGGAAGAAAAAAGAAAGAAAAAAGATGAAAGAAAAAGAAAGGAAGAAAAAAGAAAGAAAGAAAGATGAAAGAAAAAAAGATGAAACAAAAAGAAAGAAAGGAAGAAAAAAGAAAGAAAGAAAGAAAGAAAATAAGAGAGATGAAAGAAAAAAATCGTCAAAGTTGAATACTTCGCACGTGATTAACAGAATTTTGGCCGTTCTTTCCTGTGTTTCGTTCTTTCAGTGGAATTTCTCTCAACTTCGTCCCATCGCAATAATGGCTGACTCCAACTTTGTCTATTTTTTTTTCTTTCTTTCTTTCTTTCTTTCTTTCTTTCTTTCTTTCATTCATTCATTTTCTGACGCCTTTTCTCTAAATCAAGATTCAACTCGCGATCAGTGGTGGTGGCGGCGATGGTTAGAGGCATGGTGGTGGCGGGGGAAGTGGAGCGAAGCGGGGCGATGTGGAGGAGTGAAACGCTTCAAAATCGCTGTGCAAAATGATTGCGCTGAACATTACGAATGACTCGATCCTGCTGCTTTCGAACAGGCAGCGCCGGCTGGAAATTGTGCATAGTCAGCAAAAATGGGTAGACACGTGGCCCCGCTTCCCCGACACACACGCACACACATACCTACACGCGAGCGTCTGCAAGTACGCGCGGGCGCACACACAGACACACGGAACGAGTAACAGTGATTCGTAACGCAATCGATTGTGATCAACGAAGTCGGGTATATGTCGGCGTTAGATCAAAGGAATACGACAAGAGGAAAAATGCCAGGTACATCCGTGTATAATTCAAGTTTTTTTTTCTTTCTTAAAGCATTACATTTCGCAGAAGCCATTCTCTACATGAGTGAACTTTGGTTTAGAAGTCAGTAATTTACGACATATCTCATATAAAATTCGACACAAAGGTAACTGATATAATTAATCTGAGATACGTTTAATGTAAATACGTTATTCTACATACTGTTACGATAGAATAGAATAGTCAGGTATTTTAATTCATAATTTAATTTATAATTGCTTTGGGAAAGAGATTGTCGTTACAATGATGCATTAAATGAAAACATTACTGGCTGAATAGTGCTATTAAAATACATTGAATGGGATTGTAAGTGGTCAAAAATTAATCGAAATATTACTAACAGAATACATAATATGAAGGGTGTTTCATTAAGAGGGAACAAAGTCAGCAGTAAATAAATCAGTGAATTTATTTATTTCACTGTTGGATCATGTTATTTAAGTCATGGCAATTATGTGTGAAAAATAATATCGCCCAAATATCCCCCCAAAGCTTCAGGGGCATACCTCCAATCGATGGTCAAAATTTTTCATGACGTCTCTATATAGTTGCTTCTCGATCTCACCAATATACCTTATTATCTCATCCTTCAGCTGTTGAATTGTTGTTGGCTTCTAGGCATAGACCTTGCTTTTGAGATGACCCCAAAGGAAGAAATCTAAAACCGTCAAGTTGCACGATCATGGTGGCCAATTGACTTCGCTGTTTTGAGAGATGATACGACCAGGGAATTTCTCATTCAAATTCTGTTTGAACGTTCATTTTCGTAATAGGCTTCAATAATTTTAATACCTTGTTTGATTGTTAATCTTTCCATGGTTGAAATTGCCAAAGACTTAAGTTGTTAAATCTGAAAGAAAAAGAAAAAAATCATTAGACGCTTAAACTTAATTTACATTTAAAATCGGTCCAAGTTATTGGAATATCCTTTACATTCATTGCTAAATTTTTTTTGATTATAAATATATGTCTGTGGAATCGACTCCCAAGAGGATGTTTCCCACAACCTAAGGTTGACAGTTATCTTCCACTTCTATAGGCGCAAGTTGCCTCCTAACGTAACCCTCTACCACGAGTGTCCTGGGCCTTGTAAAAGGTGAACTTTACTGTAAAGAAAAATAATCATCAAGAAGGAGATTGTCAGTGGTCAAGAATTAATGCAAGCATAATATCGAATATAGCTATCGTATATGTACTATTTATATATTACTAATGCCTTTACTATACAAATGCATTGAAAATCTGAAATAAAGGTATTGTCAGTGGTCAGGAAATAACGGAAAGTTTACTGGCACTTTTCCATGTATAATGAAAACCAATTGCTAATTGATTTTCGATAGCAATGCATTGGACATCAGAAAGAAGTGACTTTCAATTGTAAGGAATTAAGACAAGCTTTGATGACGGGATCCAATTTTTATAATATAAATACATTGCTACTATTTCTTCCATAGAAATGCAATGGAACCTAAAGAAGTGATTTTCAGTATTCAGGAAATAATAAAACAGTTACCAACAGAATAATGTTATATGTTTAAATGGAAATCCATTACGAATGAATTTTTTATAGGAATACATAGAAAACCAGTAAGAGAGGGATTGTCAATGGTCAGGAATTAAGACATGGTTTTAACGGAATATGGTTAATCGATGCATATTGTAAATACATTGCTAATGATTTTACTTATGAATGCATTGGTCACCAAGTAGAAACGCATTGTCACTATCTAGGAATTGATACAATTAATTAATAGCCACAAAGGAATATTCCATTTGTAACAGGGTATAAGTACTTTCAGATAAATAGGAATGAAAGTCAGGCGAGTCTGAAAACTTAAACAGCAAAATCAAAATTCTTACCGTCCTTGGTAAGATGATAAACTACATCCAGCAGCAAGACCTCTGATCAGAAGGTTTTGAAAAACCGTGGAACAATCTTTTAATTGCTGGTTTTCCCAGGTCCACCCTGACCCGAGGTTGTAGCACTTTGACAAGTCCCAGCTGTGGGTAAATAGTTAACCACCCCCCCTCACACACACAAAAAAACACTATGAAAGTATAAAAATAGGTTTTAATATCAGCAATAATTTTTTGGAAAATTTTTTACCAGCAATACATTTTTTACTAGTAATAAAAATCTTGTCGGCATTAAATAACCCATTGAGGTTGATATGCTGTAAAACAAAACAAACCAAACCAAATTGATTTCTTACAAAGAATACATATTCTATTCATACGAACCTATCCTAAAAATCTTGTCGGCATTAAATAACCCATTGAGGTTGATATGCCGTATGACAAACCAAACCAAACCAAACCAAATTCTTATTTTTTGTTTATTATAATTACGCCATTTTACATAGAAATTTTCATTGTAAACATTTATATATATATATATATATATATATATATATATATATATATCCATTCAATTCAAGTAGACTATCTGCTATGATTCTATTTGTTTTGTGACGTTTGGTCTTTTTAAGTAGGAAACAGTTTTCTAGTCCAGAAATAGCCATCCAGTGGAAAGGAATCGAGGAAAACAATTTAGATGAGGAGAATGTGGAAAAAGACTACCAAGGAGAAAAGGTAGGAGAAAAGAAAGCTTTTTTTTTTCAACCACGTGACCTCTGGATCACTCCTTTGGTTTCCATAATTCAGTCACTTGAAACGCCTCAAGGAATTTGGAAATGTATTGTTCAACCACCTCAGTTGTAAATCCAATTTGTATTTCTTTTGGGATTGTGGGTTTATTAAATATTACGTTATTTGTGTGTACTTCTACGCTAATCTTTTAGTTCGTGTTCCCTTACTTGCCTAAATCTGCATTTCTTTCCTCGAGTGTAACCAGGAACATCTCTCTATTTGAAGTATTATGTCTTTCGGGTGAGTAAGCTTTACATTTCAAATTATGGAAAGACTTCGCTTTTAGTATATTATCTTCGTGTTTCTAATTTTTCATGATTACATACAGATTACCATTTCTCATTTCTTTCACTGTTCGAGGATTTACTTTGCTGGTAACTACTTTTCCGATCAAAAATGGTTATAGACTGACCAGAGGAGTTTCCTCAAGCATAGTTTCTCAAACTTTTTAAGAAACACCTATTCACAAATGAAAATATCACGGCATATGTATAATGCATACATACATACATACATACATATATATATATATATATATATATATATATATATATATATATATATATATATATATATATATATATATTCGAGAACCTTGTCTCTGTCAACAGAACTTTATCGTTTGAATCAATTTCTTAATTTTTGACGACACTGGCCAACATTCGCTACCATGTACAAGCTTACACAGAGTCTCCGATTCTTTTGTTGTATGTGACTTACACCAGGAAATACCAGAGGTATTAATCGAATTTCGAAGGTATAAACACTGAGGATATAAAAATCACCAGCTTTATATATATATATATATATATATATATATATATATATATATATATATATATATATATATATATATATATAAACTAGTTTTGTCCAATGTTAATATTATTTTGTCTATGACGTTCATCTATGTGTGTGAGAATTGCACAAAATATTTGAAAATTGACAAGTTAACTTACGAGATAGTGTGATGCATGTGAGGCCAATGTCAGAATTTTATGTTTGTTGATTGTTAGTTTTGGAGTAAAAATCTAACAAGGGACATAAGAATTCATAAACAGCATTACTTTTACATAGATTAGATTTCTGTGGTGATGAATTATTTGTAACAATTAGATTGGTCGATTTGAAGTTTGTGTAATAGATGATTAATTTAAGGTAGGATCGATAATTCACACACACACACACATGCACACACACATATACATATATATATATATATATATAGAGAGAGAGAGATAGATAGATGGATAGATAGATATTCGAATGTAATGAGGACGAAAGCAATATAAATTCTAACGTTCATAGCATTAATTCAAAACAGGGCTCAATACCAAGAGTAGAAGAGTAGAGCAGTAATTATACTATTTATTATAATTTTGAAGTAAATGTTTTTGTCCGTATGCAAAAATATTTTAATATATATATATATATATATATATATATATATATATATCATAATTATTTATTAAAATATGATTACTTCGCTACATAAGAGTTCTCATGTTTCAAAAACAAGAGCCAAAAACTTCAATATAGTTATTAAATTTAATAGTATCAAGCTCAAACGAAATTTTTGGATTCACAAAATTTCGCTTGAGGATGAAACAGATTTTTCGGATTCCTTACGTTACACCTACATATATATATATATATATGTGTGTGTGTGTGTGTGTGTGTGTGTGTGTGTGTGTGTGTGTGTGTGTGTGTGTGTGTAACGTAAGGCGTCTGGATAAGCATGTAGTTGTGTAACCGATATAATTTTTTATGAGTTACACATCTACATGCTTATCCAGACACCTTACGTTACACCTATCTGATCATAGCTCCATTAGAACCCATTTAAACACACACACAAATTTACCAAACTCCATTAGAAACATACTAGTAGAAAACACAAATATAATAACTTCATCCACTAGTAAAAAAAATTAAAAATAATAGAAGCTTTAATAATAAGAAAAAGCCAAATCTTAACAATATTAACTACGAACAAGGCCACAATATGCTAAGTATATTGGGAAATTAAAACATTCCTACAACACACTAGAACATACACGTAATGCACACACTCAATTAAGCTGAAAAATTGAATCATCCTTGATAATAGCTAAAGGCATAGCCGAAAGCGCTCGGAACTATAAAACATTTGGACAGTTTTTACACATTCTTTGTCCAGAAAAGAAAGCTCTTGTTAGAACACAAGAAAAATTAAATAAAAAGCTTAAACGTAGTACCTTGTCTGTCGTTTTTAATGAAATATGCATATATATATATATATATATATATATATATATATATATATATATATATATATATATATTAGAGGTTCTCATCATATTTTCTTTCAGAAAAGCAATATGGCTTTCGCTTCTCTAGGTCAACAGCTTATTTATTTACCGCTCTTGCCAAAAGGATCTACCCAGCCAGTCATAAGAATAATGAAACTCGAGCTGTTGCTGTTGTCATCTGGAAACCATTTGACAAGTTTTGATATCTTGTCCTTCTTCACAAGTGAAAGGTTATTGTGTTTCTCGACAAATATTTGATTTGATTCAGTGTTCTTTATGAAATCGCGAAATGAAATTTGTCTTGAATGGCTACTCTTCTAGATCTTTTTGCATTAATGCAGATGTTCCGCAGGGCTCTATTCCTGAACCTACGTACTTTATTATTTTCATTAACGACATTATTTATTTCACCAGTTCTCCATTCAGCATATATGCTGATGAAACAAATATTTACATCTGTCTTAAGTGTAAGTATGATCGGTTCGATAAGGTCAGATTGGCAGCTGAACTCAAAAAATGGCCTATATTCTTTTTATTAACTGAGGCAAGTTATGGTGTGTTAATTTTAACGCATCTAAAACAGAACTGCTCTCTTTTAAACCTCTGACAAAACGTTTTTGTCTCCCATCAATATGGCTGATGCTAACCTCCAGGAGAGTGGCTCATTACGGCTTCTCGAACTAAAGTGGAAAGATTATGTTGAATCCATTGCTAGGTTAGCTGCTAGGAAAGTGGGTTCACTGTGTCCTTTCAGATATTTTTCTCGGCAGAATCTATCTGACACATTTATAAGTCTACCATTCGTCCTTGCAGTGAATATTGCTGGCCTACTACTTTTTTATGTATTTAGAGATTATTGATAAAATCCAAAGGAAATTCAACAGTTATTAGTCCTGTCAAGTCATCTCGATTAAGTCACTTTCCCAGTAATTGAACGAAGCTTCCTTGTTCTTTTTCTCTCACATTCAGTAACTCTTTCCTTTATTGCTTATCTTGAGCTCCTCAATAAGATCCAAAAGAATCAGCAATATTATTGGTTCTGAAATGGCACCTCAGCTTTAGTCACTTAACCACCGACGTAAGGTTGCCTCTCTGTGCCTTTCTTCTTCATGGTAATTGTTCGGATGAGCTCTTCCCTATGGTACCTAGACTTTTTAAATTTAAGCGCAGTACTAGACTGGCGTCGAGATCTCGCCAATTTACAGTTGAGTTGGCTAGGTGTATCCGTAAGTTCTATGCTAACAGTTTCTTTTCTCGCACGTCTCGCCTGTGGAAACCCTTTTCCGTGTTTTCCTGCCAACTTTAATCTGCAAAAATGTAAACGCAATGTCAATAGCTATCTACTGTCTTTTTCTTTCTCCCTGCTCATTAATAACGTTTCCTTTCCTAATTCTTCCATACCCTGTAATCCCTTGTGTTTTAGTGGTTTTACTGGCTTGGTTGGAGTGATAACGATTTTAAAAAGAGAGGTGACAGTTTGTTACAAGCTTGAAACAGACAGTCGCCTCTTGGTGTTGACTTCAATGTCCACTTTTATATATATATATATATATATATATATATATATATATATATATATATATATATATATATATATATTGGGTTGGTGCATAATTATCAGGCGTTTTTATAGGCAAGTTATTTGTTTATAAAAATTGCTGTTTTGTTCACTTTTTTAATAAAAATATATTTTATTTTCAGTTATAAAATTCCGTGTCGATAATCATGCGCTGTGGGATAATCATTTAAAAGTATTATTGTTGAATTGTTATGTTACTTTTTACCTAATAAATATTGTTTAAAACGCCTGATAAATATGCACCAACCCAATAATCGTGTATTTGGGCAGCAATCTCTCTCAGGTTTCATGGAAGACGACTGAAAATGTACTACTATTAAGTTTTTTTTAATATTTTTTTTCTTGCATTCGTACAAGGAATTTCTTATTTGGACATAAAAACTGAGTGAGCTGTCGGGTAATCTATCAGCCATTATCACGGATATCTTTTTGTATGTCTTTATAACAATGTGGGATATTTATTAGGTTGGTGCAAAAATAATGACGTAATAATGTCGTTTTTTGACGTATTTTTTAACGTCAAAAACGACATTATTACGTCATTATTTTTGCACCAACCTAATAATAATCATGATGAAAAAAAAGTATCAAAATTGTTGGATTATATACCGAAAAGACAAATTGATGTTTTTTTCGTTTTTGTTTTTTTTAATTAAAAATTCCTAGCGTCTCGTTCGCGCGCATGTGTATTCGCATCAACGTAAACAAACCTAGTCCTAAAGGGCGAAAATGCATCGCACGAAAACGTATTCCTATATATATATATATATATATATATATATATATATATATATATTTATATATATATATATATATATATATATATATATATATATATATATATATATATAATGATGAAAACTGAGACTTTAGAAATCCATGACTTATTTCACAAAATCAGACAGGCCCCTTTTCTTCAGAACAAACAATTTAACAACAATAGATGAATGTAAAATTTATCTTTGGATTTATATCCTCTTTAGAATTATCCCTACTAATTATCAAATAATATATATATATATATACATATGTATATATATATATATATATATATATATAGATAGATAGATAGATAGATAGATAGATAGATAGATAGTTACAAACTATCTGAAGATAATCAAACACTCAGTCATATCCCCTAAACACCACTGGGGTGTATTGGTTCACATCTGTCAACATTTCATCTTCAAGTGTGTTTTCCGTAGTAAGTAGGTTTTAACGAGATGAAGTTGATAGCCCCATGCGCAAGTTAGTCTGCCTAATAGTTAAGCCATTTAGATAGATTCATTCCGTTTCAAAGGCTGTTGGGACAAAATGCCAATGTAACGATATATATATATATATATATATATATATATATATATATATATATATATATATGCATATGTTTGTGTGTGCTAAAGTTTTATTAAACTAAATTTATATATATATATATATATATATATATATATATATATATATATATATATATATATGATAAAATATAGTTCTAAAGTATGCTATATTTGTGGGTTAAAGTGCTCAATATCAGAGACTGAGCGTATGTAAATAAAGAAGTGAACATTGAGGTCATCACCCAGCGGCGACACCCTGTTTCATGCTTAACGGAATTGTCAGGCCACACACACACAGACACACACACATACGCACGCATATATATATATATATATATAGATATATATATGTATATACATGCAACTTAAAACCTATATACTTAACTATAAATATACCTATATATATATACACACGCATAAATACATTTATTTAAATGTGCGTGTTTATGAATAGATTTAGTTTTTTATCTACCTTTCTAAAACATGAGATAGATAGATAGATAGATAGATAGATAGATAGATAGATAGATAGATAGATAGATAGAAAGTCGTGTGTGCAAGGAAAATTCTTCTATAATATATGTCGATTTGATGTGAATTATTAAAATGTCTTATATTTTCATTATTTTTTTTACACATTTCACTTTTGAGACAAGTTCAGGTGGGGACTGTTTTTGTGCTTTAGTCGAAATTGTTCAGTTGAATCGGCAAAATTAAAAATCCGGTGCAAGTCAGCTGCAAGACCGGCATTTGCCAAAAATAGTCAGCTGCTCGAACAGAGAGACTGAACGACAGAGCAGCCACCTTCTCTGTCAACGTCAGATCTTTGCGACACGCTGAGACTATCTTTGAGCGACTGCTATTACGGTGTCGTTCAAAACAGTAGCGGTTGTGGCCCACACCGCTGTAAAACAGTGGCAGTGACCAGTGGTCGCCAGCCGGGGATCGACAGCTAAGTGATTGCAGTCCACCAGGAAATTCCGAATCTTTTGTTGCAAAGAGAAAATTCTGCTGTCTGGGACTAGTTCCCCGTTGCAGCGACACATCGTCCGTCTGCAGCGCACACTGTGCTATGTTGCTTTGTACACTGCGTTCAGTATTTGGTCAGTCACATGAAACAGCAGAATTTTATCGGCATCTCGAATTGGAGGCGCGATTTGCAAGCTAGTTTTGCAGGCCATTAATACAAAATCAGTTCGAGCGACATGAAGTGCTCCATTCTTGCAACCTTGTGACAGACTGAAAATTAATTTTGCTATTAGGTTGGTGCAAAAATAATGGCGTTTTTTGACGTATTTTTTAACGTCAAAAACCGATATTATTTTTATTATAAAAATTAATTTGAAGCACCTGCTAATGTGCGATGGTTACTAACTTACCTTTGGTGAAATCGATTCCCACAATCTAACCTTGAACTTGTTGCCTTTTAACACACTAACCAATCTTACTAAATATGTAAAGGCATGTGAAAAATTCTGTTGTATTTTTAAAATAAGATACTAGATTTTTCAAATAAACGGATCTGTATGAAGATTATATATATATATATATATATATATATATATATATATATATTAGGTTAGTGCAAAAATAATATCGTGTTTTGACCTATTTTTTAACGTCAAAAACCGACATTATTTTTGCACCAACCTAATATATACATATATATATGTGCGTGTGTGTGGGGGGGTTATTTTCTATATGTATTATATGCGCGTGGAACATACGGGAAAGTGCTCAATATCAATGATAGAGCTAACATATTTAGTTGTATGGATATGAGTTTGTAGCCCTGGGTTTCACGCTTTTGTGATGATCAGACAAAATATCTGATGATCGCAAAAAGCGTGAAACCCATATATATATATATATATATATATATATATATATATATATATATATATATATATATATATTGTAAAGATAATAATAAATCATTTGGTATATAAGATATTAAAAGTGCGCAAAAAGAGCTCAATGTATTTATTATTACAAAGCAGAAATTAATACACGATAAAATCCAAAATCACTTCATATGGAGAATAAGCTTATTTCCGCAGACTAAAACATAAAATGCATCTGTCTTATTCAACCCCGGTATAGAGTGAGTTCGTCATTAATCATTTCACCCCAATTAAGACGGGAAAGCCACGAGTACGCAGGGGGTTACAGGGAATGAAAGTTAGCGAGAAGACTGAGAATAAGGAGAATTGAGGAAAAGAGAAAAGTTGAATCGGATTTAAAAGACAGAAGATGGCGATTGAAATTGCATTTAAAATTTTGTAATTATAAGGAAAACAAGTAAACAGAAGAGAGTTCCACAGGTAGGATGTGCGAGAAAAGAAACTGTTGGAAAAGAAGTGGCTGTTACATTAAACTATTTCAAAAGTAAACGGGTGGGACCTAGATGCCAATTTAGTAGGACGCTTACATTCATTTAGTCGGGGCACCAGGGGAAAAAAAAGGATCGTCAACGCATTTGCCATGAAAATTTTTGTAGGTAAACAGATGGAAGCCAGGTCACGTCGATGAACAAGTGACGGAAGTCGAGATATCAAGTCAGGATCGTTTACATTACAGATCCTTCTTTGAATTTTGAGAATCTCAAGATGTATAGCAAGGACACCAGACAAGCTAGATATGGCAGCAGTATTCAATGCACGGACGAATATACGAATATATATATATATATATATATATATATATATATATATATATTAGATTGGTGCAAAAATAATGACGTAATAATGTCGTTTTTAAACGTATTTTTAAGGTCAAAAAACGACATTATTACGTCATTTTTTTGCACCAACCTAATATATATATATATATATATATATATGTAGCGAGAGAGAGAGGGGGGATAGAGATAGCGAGAGAGAGAGAGAGAGTAAAAGAGGGAGACCGATCCAAATATGTATACTCACTTCAGGAAAGGAAAAGCTTGTATATAGTTATATGTATAGTTACTACCGAAAACAGTATTTGATAAAGTTTTTCCTTTCCTGAATTGTGTATATATTTTTGGATCGACTCTCTCTTTTACTCTCTCTCTCTCTCTCACTCTCTCTCTCTCTCTCTCTCTCTCTCTATCTATCTATCTATCTATATGTAAATATATATATATAATATTATAATTTTCGAATAAATGAATATATACATATATATATATATATATATATATATATATACTATTATAATTTTCGAATAAATGATTATATATATATATATATATATATACTATTATAATTTTCGAATAAATGATTATATATATATATATATATATATATATATATATATAAAGAAATATAGTCTTAAGGTGTGCTATATTTATGGAATAAAGTGCTCAATATCAGAGATAGAGCGTGTGTAAATATAAATAAAGAATACCCACAATGCACCACTAACCCGTATATATATAAATAGCCGAGAAAAATAACAGCACATGTGGCCTGACGATTGCATATAGCATGAAACAGACTGTCGCCTCTAAGTGTTGACTTCTATGTTCACTTTTATATATATATATATATATATATATATACTATTACAATTTTCGAATAAATGATTATGTATATATGTGTGTGTATGTGTGTGTATGTGTGTATGTGTGTGTGTGTGCGTGCGTGCATGTGTGTGTACGTACTTCTATTTATTTAATTTTATCCGAGTCAACCTTATTCCAACCAATTGTTTTGTTTTTGTGATATTTCTACCCAGCTGTTAATTGACGCTGTAAATAATTCTAGGACAAAGCTTTTCCTTAATGAAAACGAAAAAAAATATATATATAAAATATTCCAGCCTTCTAGCCATCATTTTTTTTTATTTTTTATTTTTTTAGGTTCTAACCATCGCTGTCTATTTCTGACTCATGTGTAAACAGTTGAAACCCAGGTTTTCGTTGGAAGCCGTTGTAAACGTTTAATATATTAGGACACCTTCCATAGTGCTACTGTTCTTCTGCTATGTGAAGTGTTCCTTCAGGCTCTCCACACTTTCCTTTGTAGCTCTCAATAAATTTTGTCTTTTCGAAACTTCACCCACACCCTGCTCCGCCATCCATTCACTGAAACTCTCCAGCTATGTAATGCGTTGTTTTCATCTATCTTGCTTCTTCGATCTCTCTCTCTCTTGTGAGTATCAGATTTTCCAAGCCAACTTTCCTCATTATGCGTCCTATAAATTTCATCTGTCTCTTCCTGATGTTACGTGTAAGCGTCCTTTTTCCTATTGTCTCTAGAACTAAGTTGGTGTTTACATGTTCGATTCAAAGTATTCTCAGCATCCTTCTGTAGAGCTACATTTCTGTTGCTTCTCATCTGTGAGGAAATTGTCCAGTACACTATTTACATTATTCGGACTATTGTCCTCATCTTTTTCGCCATATTTATTACAACGTTTCGGCCTTTGTACGCTCCGGCCTTCTTCAGGTGGTTGGAATGTCGAACTGAACCCTTTATTTCACTCACTGGAGTAGACTGTTCTACTTCCACGTACTATGTTTTAATGGATGTCATTTATCAGTTATCTCGCCAAGTTCTCCACTCAAAGTCTTTGGTCCTGTCACTGGATTAAGGACACATAGCACAATGGATAAAGGCGTTGGTTAGATGCAGTAACTTTCTTAATATTAGGTTGGTGCAAAAATAATGACGTAATAATGTCGTTTTTTGACGTATTTTTTAACGTCAAAAAACGACATTATTACGTCATTATTTTTGCACCAATCTAATACTTTGCTTAGATTTTGGAAGGCATTTTTCGCTATCCCAGTGCACTTCACGGAGAATATATATTTCAATGTCACACTTTCCGTCCTCTGTTAAAATACTTCATAAATATTTAATTTTTTGTACTTGTTTGATTTTGGTCTCTCCAATTAGTGATTTACTAGGTTCTATTTTTAGCTAAAAACCATATATTATGGCTTCTTACAAATGCTATTTAGTAGAGTCTTCTCGCTTTACTTCACTATATTCTCTATGTGTTCTTGTAGTTTTCTTTCTATATGTACTAGCAATACTGCGTCATCTGCACATTTTATGACGTCCTGGGTCTGACCGTAAACTACATCCGCGTCCTGGGTAAGACGATAAACTACATCCAACAGCAAGGCTTATGATCAGGAGGTTTTGAGGAGCGTGGAACCATCTCTTAATTGCTGGTGTTCTCAGGTCCACTCTAACCTGGGGTGGTAGTACCTTTTGGGGTCCCAGCTATGGACAAATAGTTAACACCTAAACTTGTGTAAAAATAAGTTTTGATACCAGAAATACGTTGTAATAAAAAAAATTATTACCAGCAATAATTTTTGAAGGAAAAGTTATTATCAGCAATACTTAAAAAAATAACAGTAATACAAACAGCTAAACATTCTTTGAAAGAAAAATATGACCAGCTATAGATTTTTGAAGAAAAGTATATTACTATCAATAACACTTTTGTCGGCATTTAATAACCCATTGAGGTAAAAACAACACAAAAACAATCTAGTGCAAACAAAATATTACCAAGTGAGTAATTTAAAAAAAAAAAAAAAACCTTTTACGAAAATAAAACCATCCAAGTTTGTAAAAATGTCCTAAAAGAAGTTGGATTGTACTCAGAAAGATGAGTAATTGAAAAATGGTTCAAATATATATGTATACATACACACCTTTTTTTACCAAACCATCGCTATGAATCTATTTCAAAATGTTATTGGCATTAAATGCCCCACTGTGGTTGATATGCCATAAAAGAAAACAACCAACCAACCAAGCATATTTTATCTTGATACGATTGTGGCCGCCAATAATGAATCCTGGCAGGACTTCTAGTTCTCTCAGAACAGTCTCACTGTATACTTTGAATAAATGCGGTGAGAAGCGGCAATCCTTGTCTTACACCACTTTGCGAATTAGGATTGGGAGGGATTGATTGGTTGCGCCGCCATTGTTGTGTCCCAACAGTTAAATGTGTATCAAAAGTATTTGCGTTTTTTATCATTTTCTCCAAAGTATATTGCATGTATACATCTAAAGACTATGACTCCATTATATTTTTCTTCTATGTGCTGTATCCTTTCAAAACATGGATGGTTATGGTCCTCCATAATTTCCTATCCTTTGAAGCTCCCACTTACTGTTCTGTTATCCGTTTTCACAATTGTGTTAGATAGGATACTCAATGTTTCCCTCTGTCTCTCTTCTTCTGTGTTCCGTGTCTCTTCAGAACGTTGGTGATCATGGCTCTCCCCAGTTTCCTGTCTCTTAATATCTTTTGTCTTTTTGACATCTCTGCTAAAGAATGCTCCGTCATGCATTCACACATACTTTGGAAAACTTTGCAAATGCTTAATATTTTAGGACGTCCAATATAGTGCGACCTTTCTTCTTCTATTTGCCATGTCCCTTCAAAACGTTGGCGATCATGGCTCTCCACACCTTTCTGTCCTTTGTCACACAAATAAATTTTGTCTCTTCACCATCTATCCCAAACCCTGCTCCACCATCCATTTACTCGTGTTCGCCAGGAAGTTTATGCGCTGTTTTCCTCTGGTCCTCTTACCTTCAAGCTGTCCTATGCGTTTCAAATTTACTAAGCCTTCTTTCTTCATATGTCTCAGAAAGTTCAACTGTCTCTTCCAGATATTAAGTATGTGTCCTATTTGTTGCAATTGTCTTTAGAAATTCGTCGTTGCTCACATGTTCTGTCCATGGTGTTCCCAGCATCCTTCTGTAGAACCACATAGATTGTAAGAATCTTTTTAAAGATAATAATGATTTAGTAAAACAAGTCTTACTAATTAACCCATAGCTGGGGCAAGAGGTAGATTCATACCTAATCAGAATTTGATAAACAAACAAGAAATTATAATATGGATATAAAATGAGAGCTCAATTCTACATCAGAATCAAAATATAAACTTATCCCTCATTTTATGGCCATGGAAGTTTCTGTATATATAGTTTATATTACAGAGAATCTAACTTAATCTAAAAGACATTGCCTGTGTAGTTAATCATTATTTCATTGATTGATTGTTTCGTTTTCTAAGGCTTATCAATTTTTTGCATATTATTAAAGCCAGAAATTATTTTTTCTGTTTCTTAATACCTTGCTTAGCTTTTGGAAGGCATCTTTCCCTTTTACAATGCTTCTTTGGATTTCCGTGTCACACTTTCTGTTTTCTGTTAAAACATTCCCCTAATAAGGAAACAGTTGCACGTACATCCTTGTGCAAATTAATTGAAACAAAAAGAATAATTCCGTTATTATTTACTTTCAAGTGAAACTTGACCCAGTGCACATGTTAGTACTTCGTATGACCATTCCATGAGGTATTTCCTTGCAGATTGATCACAGATTCTCGATTGGACTTAAATCAGGAGAGCAAATCAAATTACTATAGACTGTATAGTAATTTGATTTGCTCACTGGTAAGGCTTGCTAGTGTGTTCGTGCAGCGTTATAATTTTCGTAGCTTCCTTGGAGTAAATTCCATTGCAGACAATGACCATAGGACAACTAATCGACAGTCGAGACAATAGTGTCTCGTTGTGATAAAATCTGATGCAAATCCGGATAAAGCAATATTTTTCAAGACCAAACAAATAGATTCATATTACTGGACACCACTGCAAATGACCTAAATGAGGAAAAAATAGAAACCGATTAAACCCTGTCACTCCAGTATGGTGAATGAAGAATACTAAAGCGGTTGCTTCAATTAATTTGTACAAAGGTTTATATGAGGTCTGTATCTTCACTCTGTAATTTACATGTTGGGCTTTCAACCATGCAACCAGTCTTCTAGCTTTCCTTCACTACATTCTGTAGGAGTTCTTGTAGTTTTCTTTTTGTGCCTGCTATCAGTATTGTGTGTGCATATCTTTTGTTGTTAAGATTATGGCCGCCAATAATGAATCCTGGTAGGACTTCTAATTCTCTTAGAATGGCATCGGTCTATATGTTGAAATGTCTGGTGAGAAGACGTATCCTTGTCTTACACATTTTTGTCTTAATTTTTATGCTTGTATATTTCTCCTTCTTCTTCTGCTTCATTATGTGCCGAGTGTCCTCAGGACCTAGGTGATCATGGCTCTCCACAATATACCGTCTCTTGTAGCTCTAAATAATGTTTTCTTTATTTCTAAACCCTGTTCCGCCATCCATTTTCTCAAGCGCGTTACGCGTTGTTTTTATCAGTCCTTCTAGCCTTCCATTTGTTTTGTGAGTACCAGGTTTTCCAAGCCCTCTTTCCTCATTATGTGTTCCAGAAATTTCAACTGTCTCTTCCTGATATTAATTATGTTTTCTTATAAGTTACTGAACACATTTTCTAAAAAAAACTTTGTGAAAAAAAAGCTAGAAGTATTTGCAAGCAACTTGTATATCCACATTTACAATACTTTTTGAAATGCGTATTTTTTTCGTTTTTACGCCACTTCGCTTTTACGAAATACATGCAGGAAATTATCCAAAATGGCGTAAAACTTAGAAACAATTAGCATTAATTTAGAAGGGAAATTTTGAAATTTTTTTCAAGCGCCCCCAGAGACCTAAAATAAACTTTCTTCTGTCTGACTGCTTCAGTGTCGAGTGTCCAGCTTCATTGTCTGCTGTGGCTGATGTGGAAGGCTTAAAATACGACAGTATGTCTGTCTGTCTGTCACACATTTTCATATCATGCAGTTCTCTGGCGTAGTCGTTGCGCAAAATTATTTTGGTTGTTCGACAACGCTCAAAGCGTTTTTCCCACATAAATTAGATAGACAAGATTTTTCCCACTGTTTGCGTGTGAAATAAAGCAAATGGAAGAAAATTGAAAAGATTTAGAATGGGTGAAACGTGTGTGTTTGTGTGTGCGCATACGTGGATGTCAATGAAGATTGTATAACTAAGAGAGAAAGAGAGAGAGAGAGAATGCTTAATTGAATACGTTAGCCAATGAAAAGCAAGAGATAGAAGGAGTGGCAGTGCGTATGTATGTGTGAGAGAAAGATATATATATAGAGAGAGCGATATAGTGTGTGTGTGTGAGTTTGAAAATTTGACAGATAGATTTTATATCTCACCGAGTTTCCAATTAAACTATAGAAAAAGAAATAACAGAGGCACAGCGAAAGAAACATTTTTCGGTATTTTTTTCGGATTTTTCTGCGCGCATCTTCGTCCGATAACATCTATATAACAAAAGATGACGCTATAAATCTTCCCAAACAGCGGCTTAAAAACCGGATGCATCTACCTATATACAAAGAGGTACGAAGAGACAGAGAAAGTGAGAGAGAGAGCTCCAATAAAAATTCAAAATTTCATCTTTTGGTCAGAGTTATTTTGGTAAGTATAGTATTCGTTCTCTTATCTAACAGTGAATGTTGGACAACTTCACTAAGGATGGGGAGAAAACTAGAAACAGCAGAAATGTGGTTCTACAGAAGGATACTGAGAATTCTATGGACGGAGCGAGTATGGAAGTCTTAAAGAAAATGGCAACAGAAATAACGCTTATACTCAAAAAATCATCTGGAAATCCTTGGAAACATAATAAAGACAGTGGACTTGAAGAACTTAACCCCAACGGGATATATTAAGGGCAAAAGATATAGGGAAAGACAGCGAGCCACTTATCTGACGAGTTTGTGTGGGTGGGTGTATTTAGCAAAGAGAGAAAACTGCGAAGAGCCACACGAGATAGGAAGTTGTGGAGAGAACGTGCTACATAAAATCAGAAGAGAAATCAAGTCGAGAATTTTTCATTACTGCTTCACACATACACACACACACATCCATACGTATATATATATATATATATATATATATATATATATATATATATATATATATATATATATATATATATATATACTTGATTCTCCCGTCGAATTCGACGTATGAGGGTCAAGCAGATCAGTTCCTAGGAAACCGACAGCCCGACAATAGCACATGAGATTTGATTATAGTGGTGAAGGTGTGAAGGTTTCGTGCAGAACCATGCACACTTTTTGAAGGCCCGAAAACAAAGACCTGGTGCACTACGTGCCACAAGTTTGCCAAAAGACCCTCCACAGGTTTTGAATTCAAAGTTGTCCTTCTCCTAGACCAGTTGCCATCCAATATATACCGAGTATAACAGTAAAATTGTTCGAATCGTGTAAGGACAAAATTATCCAATTGTTAGATTGAGATTTGAACTGTTGTATCTTGGAAATAGTTAAATATATCT
>OZ010595.1:84428386-84475886 GCA_963932145.1 Acanthosepion lycidas | reverse complement strand
CTCTCTCTCTCTCTCTCTCAAGATGTGTATAAAATCAAGCTCACTTCACAGGATAGGAAGCTTCAAGTTGTAAAGATATGCCATAAAACAAAACAATCAACTTACCAATTCATAAATTTTGATTACTTTTTTCTGTATTATATTAAAAACTAAAATTTATTAGATTGCAAGCTTAAAATAGATTCTTATTGACCATATATTATTAAAAATGCATTTATGAATAAATACAGAACTGGGAATGTTTATTTGTGGTTTAGCCTAGTGACAAGTAAATTCGGAGACAGTTGGACTTGAGTCGTTTTTCGACTTAAGTCGCCTCTCCTGGAACAAGTTACCGACGTAAAGGGAAGTATACCTGTATATATATATATTTTTTTCAAACGATCTTAAAACTAAATGCTTCACAATTGGCAAAAGCTATGAATCTAATTCTCGGTGTACTTATCACATCAAACCTCAACTTTTACATTGAGTACAATGTTGATTTTCTAAAAACATGATAAATAAACCAGCCCCAGTTCTAAGTAGTGGTACAGTTTATAGGACACGCAAAAAACCTTAAGAAAGAAATGAAAGAAGGCAAAAGATTAACAGTCGAACGTGAAGTGTACAGATAAAAATACTTAGAAGCAGAAACATATCAGACATATATACATTGATAAAGGGCGATACTCCTCAACAGAATGCATAAAATCTAAAAACTGTATGCTCATCATAGAAAAAGAAAAGATCATTCAGAGATGAAACGAAAAAGCTGGAAATCTCTTCCTTGACAACAGAGGTGAAAAATCTACAATACATAAAGCATGAAAGGACCTGTGGTATTAAATTGTGTTGTTCAGTCAGTAATAACAAAAAAACGAACAGAAACAAAAGAGCAGAACCTGTGGGGAAAGTAACAGAAATTTCAGTAGCAATAGCATCGCCGAAATACGAAAATAAATATATGACTGCGGTGAAATACCAGAAGGTATATATCGTCATAACACTTCCACTAGAACAGGAGTAAATGACTGCGAACGTTATCGGACAATTAAAGAGACATATAGCTAAGTTTATCATTAGGATTCAAATAAATAGCGTTCGGATAAAAAATTAAACCAGAAATAAGGAAATAATAGTGTAACACTGGAACAAGAAATGCTATCTTTATTATCAGAATGCCATCAGATCAAGCAATACAAACGCAAAAATAATGTAACCCATGCTCCATAGACTATACAAAGGCATTTGGTAAGGCACGGTACAAACTTCTGTCTGTTTTGCTCATAAAGTTTGGGTTTATTTGAAAGATATTAGACACATCCTTTACATTTACTTGGAACAAACCGCCTGCATGCGGATAGGAAATGAGTAAAGCAAGTACAGTGTACCCAATTCCGGCTGACATCTTTTCTGTGTCAATATGGTACGCCATAGCTTCCTGTCCCTATGCAACGTTTGAGTTTTTATCATCGCCCATTGCCTCTGCTCTACCAAGCTTTCAGTGAAGCCGGAATTGGGTACATGTTCCCAAATCCTTTAATCTTTGATCATGTGGCGGCGGAAGCGAAAATTTGAGAAAGTTCTCTACTAAAACAATTAAATACTTCATGAATCAATCGTTATGTGCCGACGTTGACGCCTCCTGCAGTGTGCACGACCCACAAGGTCCGGCACTTTCTTTACGATGACCTGTGTCCATCAGGCCACATCCTACAGAAAAATAAGGGTGTCTATCAAGCTGTGTAAGGGGAAGCAACAATGGTGTATGGACAGATACACATACGGGCGCAAACTGAGGTAGCCAAGTACACAAATTTTCATATACACAGACGCCAAATGAGAAAAATCGTTATTTAATCCAAAAAAAAGTTAACACCTATATACGTACATACAATTGCAAGAAAGCATATATTTATAGATAGATATTGAAGAAAGAAAGAAAGAAAGAAAGAGAGAAAGAAAGAACGAGAGAGATTAAGACCGATATATAGATTGACAGACAGACAGATAGACAGACAGGCAGACAGACATATTCACTTTGATCTGGAGCAGAATGCAATCCATTTCTTGCATCAACCTGGTTGTATGAGAAACGTATTTTTATCGACTGGAATGTCTTTTGTTGTAAATGCACAAGTCATGAGGTTCGCTAAATGCAGATATAGAGATGTTTTATGAGAACCTAACGTTCATACGAATATTTATAAATATAAAATATTTTCAAGTCTAACAGCGTTCGTTTATCGCTTAATTTATTTTCCCGCCCTAAGTCCTGTTGACATCTGCACGTCTGCTATTCGAAAAGGCAGAAAGGCAGAGATAGATAGATAGATAGATAGATAGATAGATAGATAGATAGATAGATAGATACATACATACATACAAGTTTACATAGATAAGAATAGAGATAGATAGATAGATAGATAGATAGATAAAAACTGGTTTACATAGATAAGAATAGAGTGAAATAGATAGATAGACAGATAGATAAGAACAAGTTTACATAGATAAGAATAGAGTGAGATAGATAGATAGATAGATAGATAGATAGATAGATAGGAAGGAAGGAATATGAGCACGAATGTAGTTGAAAGAGAAATAATGTATTGGTAACTAAATGTTTTTATTGTTTTATGGATGATTCCTTTCATAGGCTTAAAAGTCGTTTTATAACTGCCGTAAAAAATTTTTCTGTTTAATCGTCTACAATTCGATATGCCTCCCTCTCTGAATGCGTTTATTGTAACCTGCAAGTCGATTATTGAGCGTTAAAATCAATTATTTTGAAATATCATTTTGTTTTTGTTTTGTTTTTTCGTAAATATACTTCTGCAGGCTACCAAATAATTATATCTTAATTTAATTTTCTTTTATATTTGCATTTATCAGAATCTTGTAAGTTTATCTTTCGTAATTTCTACCTTTCTTGCCAAAAGAATTAGGTGGTCGTCACTTCATGATCGACTAAGAGCACTGATTGTCCATCATGAGAACCCTTTTTTGGCCTTCAATATTCACGTGATCTGAATAGTTTAAATCATCCCCCACGTCACCAATCGACTTGAAACAAATCAATCAACCATTCGCCCTTGCATGGAGTATTGCAGCCATATATGGTCTGGTCCTTGATAAAATCCAGAGACGGATATGAAATGTAATTGGCCCTGATCTGGCATCTCGTCTGCTCTCTCACAGACGTACCGTTGCCTCCCTCAGACTTTTTTTACAAATACTTTCACAGTAACTGCTCCGGTGAGCTGCTTTCGCTGGTTCCCAGACTTCACGAATTTAAGTGTTCAACTAGGCTGGCATCTCGCTCTCGCCCTTACACTGTCAAAACTGTTAAATGTAGCCGTCTCTTCTACTCCAATAGCTTCATATCTCGCACTTCTCGCCTGTGGAACCCCCTCTTCGTTTCTTGTTTTCCTGATAGCTATAATCTCCAACTATTCAAATGTAGTGTCAGTCGATGTCTCCAGATGCCCTGATCTATCCCCCAACGGTCTCTTCATCCTTTCCTCTGTCACTCCTCTTTGTTCTCGCTTCTACTCTGTAACCCCTTGCGTGCTAGTGGCTTCTCGCCTTCATTGGGGTTAAATGCTTAAAAAAAGAAAAGGATATTTGGGGCGTTTTCAGTGCAATACGAATTATGGATTCATATTTAAAGATTTTCAAAGTTACCCAGAAAGGTCTTCGTCACATGCAAAATTTGACAAAATTTCGTGTTCATTGCTACTCTGTCCGCCCAACTTGTCTTGAGGGTCTTTAAATCTCGTTACTATTATTATTATTATTATTATTGTGATAATTAAATAAGCACATCCTATCTCCCATCTCACTTGTAGCCATCCATTACAAGAAATATAACGCTTCTCAGTGCTAGATCTGACTTAGTCTAATAAAGCTTCATAAACTTCTACCTGAGGGCACTTCGATGTGGCGTAATAGTTACCTAGCTTGTTTTGCTAGATTCATTACAACTGAATAATGAGTTTGATCCTCAGTAGGTGCCTCATACTTTCAGCCTTGTGCCACATCTAAGCTATGCTGAGAAAATCAACATAAGCTTCTACTTGGTGTTGTTATTACTACTGTTGTTGTTTCAATTGCTCTTGATGTTGCTACAGCTGCTGCTGTTAATATTCATGCACTTGCATGTACCGACATGTGGTTATCACTGAAGACGAATGTGTCGCCATAAGAGGAGAAGCAGACAGAACGCATGCAGTGCCGACATGTTGATGAACTAATTTAAATTAAATTAAAGTTGTGTTCTTAAATCGTCTCATCAGTTCTAGACTATTAATCTGGATGCCATGCATGTCCTCAGATTCGTTCAGAAATGTCTAAACTGTCAGCTATATAGAATTAGAATTCTAAATCATTCAGCCACGATTGACTTCAATACAACCGCTTTCTCGGATCAATAGTTTAAAGAGCCTTCGAGAGAACGAAGGATGTTGGTCGTAACGAGGAGAATCCTTCTTCAAACTACGTCGACTGGCGCTACAGAATCACAAAAAAAAAACTGTACCATATAACAGAAATTACGTCAAGTGAAGACTTTCAACAGCAGCAACAAATAAAACGAATAACTTGTAACTCGAAAAGAAAATAGTTATATAATAAAGATGTTGACGTTCCACGCTACTTCAAACAAAAGGTTAGGAAGGAAACCTCCAACAATATTGGAAAGAGCGATAACAGTTACTGGAAATGAGAAAACCTATTTCCATGAAGAACGCTTTTTAAAAGATTTTATAAATTTAATCAGAAAGTGCCATTATCTTTTCGGTCAATGAATGCCAAATATTTCCTTATACGGAAAAGGCTAGACTCATTATTAGCATTACAATTGGTCAGATTAACATCATAATTAATTATTTAAGCAAAAGGCAAAAAACCACCGCTTATAAGTCGCTCTTTTTCCAGGAAAATCGTCTTATATGCTAAGCATGCATAGCTAGCCAATCCCTAATGCAGACGCTTGCTCAGGCACATTTGTGTTTATTCAACACCCACAGAGCCTACCTGTGGTTTATACTGCAACTATGCTGATCAGACATTAGTTTTTTTGTTTTGTTTTGCTTTTTTCGCTTTTGTTTTTTTAAGCATTCAGCCCCAAGCAAGGCGAGAAGCCAATAGCACGCAAGGGGTTACAGGGATGGAGCGAGAACAAAGAGGAATGATAGATGAATGGATGAAGAGACGGTTAGAGGATAGATCAGGGCATCTGGAGACGTCGATTGACGTTACATTTGAATAGTTGGAAATTATAGCTATCAGGAAAACAAGAAAGGAGTTCCACAGAAGAGAAGTGCGAGACATGACGCTATTGGAGTAGAAGAGACGGCTATATTTAACAGTTTCGACAGTGAAAGGGTGAGAGCAAGATGCCAGCCTAGTTGAGCGATTAAATTCAGTTTCTGGGAAAGAGCGTGTTATCTAGCGTGATCAACAGTTTGAACACGGCCAGCACGCTCAAGCCCTCGGCCACGATGACAGCTATCGACGGCCCCCAGGGGTTCCGTATACCCAATTTCACTCAAAAGGTTTGGGGCAACCCGCGGTATGGTTTACGGACAATTTCCGAAGGTGCCGCGTATTGGGACCAACCCCTCCAGTCCTATAACATCGGAAAATCTACTTCCTGACAAATCGACCAGGTGAGATTCGAACCCGGGTCTCATGATCAGAATGCGAACGTTCTAACCACGCGGCCATTATCTCCATTATGCCAAGCACAAGCTAATTTATATCCCCCAACGCTTACTACCGTAAGTTAAAATGTTCGAAAATGTTGTCTCTGGCAGTCACTTCTACCTAACCCGATTCCATAATAATGTCATAATTATTGTCTTGGCTTTGCTTAGGGGTAATCTCCAATTCTCAACCAGTGACTTCAAGACACTATAAGTGTTTTAGATCAGAAGATTCAAACGGAGAAAAAAATATGTTATTGGGGGCCACTACACAATATGTGTAAAGAAGCCATGCGTATGATTTTGTTTTTATAATTCATATTATTGCTGTAAACGTGGATATAAATGCATGTAAAAACAAGACGAATAGCCTATTTTGCCGGTCCCGTTAAAATAGACACGAAGGCTATTTTGCCGGTAAAATAGACACCAAGGCTATATAAAATAGACACTGGTTACGTACGATGGTTACCTTAGTCTTCCACCAGTCTAAAGGAGTAGGACAATTATATGGGGGAGAGAATTAACGACACACATAAATTCCTTGCAAGAAACGTTCGCTATCCATTACGCTCGATAGGATGTAAATGAGACCAAGTTTCAAATCTCTGTTGTTAATAATGTTATACTGACGAGACGATCCCAACGAGTGGACTGTCCTGGGTATAACAATAAACTACATCCACGTCCTAGGCAAGACACAGGCCTGTGCGTGGGTTTGACTGTGCGCTGCCTAGATTAAATGGTCCACTGCACCGTCAAGATCCAAAGATATACAGATCATTACATTTGGGAACGGTTTGGCTGTAGGAGTTGCCGGAAAGTTGTCAGTGTTAACAGCTAACCGCTTTCGTGGATCCAATCTGGTTTTTCTATCAAGATTTACGTCCATAGATTTTTCCGTGTTTTGGATATGACTACATGGCAGCAGAGATTTGCAGTTAGGATTTTCCTTCTTTGAAAATATAAGAAAGTTCAAATTTCAGGTGGAGGCTGTTGTTAGTTGTTGCTGCTGTTGAAAGTCCTCACTTGACGTAATTTCTGATCAGGATATTTTGAGGATCGTGGAACCACCTCTTAATTGCTGGTGTTCCCAGGTCCACGCTGACCCGGGGTGGTAGCACCTGTTAGGCTCCCAGCTATGGGCAAATAGTTAGCACCCAAACTTGTGCAAAAATAGGTTTTAATACCAGAAATACTTTGTAATCAAAAAATTATTACTAGCAATAATTTTTTAAGAAAAAAAATTATTATAAGCAATACTTTAAAAAATATCAGTTATACAAGCAGCTATATATTCTTAAAAAGTTGGATTGTACTAAAAAATATGAGTAATTGAAAAATGGTTCAAATATATATGTATACATAAACATCTTTTTTTACCAAACTATCGCTATGAATCTATTTCAAAAATTTTGTTGGCATTCAATGACGCACTCAGGTTGATAATCCGTAAAGCAAAACAACCAACCAACAACCCAGCATGTGGAATTGTTGAGAACCTGAAAACTATACCAGGGTCTTAACCCGAGCCTTTTGAGTAAAATTGGTTTAGAAAACAGTCAATGCTTTTGCTAACACAAAGTCGAAAGTCGTCGTGACCGGAAGGTTGAGTGTACTTATTCAGCTACTGATCATGCGCGATTGTGCACTGTCTCCCAGTAATTGTAACAAATGTCTGTTTATCATTGTTACAATAAAAGCCACTATGCGTGTTGAAAAACACAAACGTGCCTGAGGAGGTATCAGGGATTACCTAACTACTCTAGCAGACACGCATACTTGAAAACAAGTAACCAGTCATTACCATTAACCTTTCTGGTTTTTATGTAAAGTTAAGCCTGACCTAAGGCCTCAGAAATAGCGTGATTGTGGTCGTTGTGTGGTTATTTTTGTGACAGGCAATTCTAGTCTAGTAAAAACTTACAACTCTGTATCTAAAGGCAGTTCGTTACGGAACTAGTAACACCATCCCATAAAAAAACCTACTTGCTACGAAAACCACAAGCATGGAGAGTTTTAGACGCTATATCCCACAGGGAGTCTAAAGGGTTAACATAAAATAGATTTTTTTTAATCAAGTCACACCAAAGAAGGCGATAATACCACTAAGACGCACAGGGGCTATTGAAAGTGAAAAAAAGAAGGAAAAGATTTCTGAAGGAACAGAAAACCCCGATCCTAAACAGGAAACTAATAATAACATTTTTAGAGAACAGCCTCCACCTGAAATTTGAAGTTTCTTATATTTTCCGAGAAGGAAAATCCTAACTGTAAATCTCCGTTGCCTTGTGGTCATATCCAAAACACGGAAAAATCTATGGAAGTAAATCCTGACAAAAAAAAATAGATTGGATCCACGAAAGCCGTTAGCTGTTAACACTGACAACTTTCCGGCAACTCCTACAGTCAAGCCGTTCCCAAATGTAATGATCTGTATGCCTTTTGATCTTGTCGGTGCAGTGGATCATGTAATGTAGGCAGCGCACAGCCAAACACACGCACAGGCCTGTATCTTACTCCAGTCTCACCACCAAAGAACAGAATTTTGACCAGATAGGATGCTACCTTTCTCCTGAGAGATAAACGGATGCTTATATACATGTGCTATCCATTTTAGTTGTCGCCGCTGTTGAAAGTCCTCAATTTAGGTAGCTTCTGTTAGAGGGTCCATTTTCTTAGTAGTGATTCTTTAATGGTAATCCACGAAGTTTGAAGAAGACTGATCCTCGCTACCGGCTTCATTCTTTCGAAACCATTTTCATTGATCTGAGAAAGTAATTGTCTACGGCTGACTCTTCCGTTATAACTTCTTTCACTTTCACTTTACTAGCTATTTTCACTTTCATATTTATTCATAACTTTCACTTTCACATTTATTTATAACTTTCACTGTTACATTTATAAATTGACTAAAGATCGCATACGACAGAGTTTAATGTGGGACATATTAAAAGTTTCCTTTTCAGTAATATTTACTTCAGCAGTTCCAGAAGAAAATGAATCAGAATCGATGCCGTCGATTGGGACAAATATTTTCTTTCCTGGAATTGATTAGTTCTGACGACATTATGAAAAAAAAAGAAAGATTTTCATAATTCATGTAATCCAAAGTTTCAAAATTATAAGCAGTTAAAAGAAAACGCTTCGACGTAGTGTAATGGTTAGTAAACTTTTCCCCGACATATCAATTATGACTGCGAAGTGAGTTAGATCCATACTAGATACTCCACAGTCTGTGTCACATCTAAGCTACGCTTGGTAAATCATTGGGCACTTTGATGTAGTGTAATGGTTGTTAACTTTGTCTCGCCGTATCTATTAGTAGTAGTGAGTTCGAACATCACAGAGTGCTTCATACTTTCACCCTTGTGCCAGATCTAAGCTATACTTAGTATATCACTGAACAGTTGGGCATGGTGTAATGGTTAGCAATCTTGTCTTGCTAGATCAATTATGACTGAGTAGTGAGTTCGGTCCTCACTGTCTACTCCATCGGCCTAACGCCACATTTAATCTACGCTTAGTAAATTTCTATAAACAACTAAAAGCCTTTAAAACGTATTTGCAGGATTATTAATGGACAATTTAAAAGAACAAAGATTCATTGTAATTATTTGCATTGAATGTATTAATCGCTAAACACGAATTCTTCTTATGCGAGTCAAAATTAGAAGGCATTCATATCGTAAAAGCGAGTCTGCCTGTATACGTAAATGCAATTTTTCAACATAACTCAAAAAGCCTCTGTAGAAGCCTCAGGCAAAGACTGAATCACAAAGTAAATCTTAGTTCATTTAATAAACTATTTTGGTCCAGTAAAAAAAATCCCAACGTCTGGGGCACAGAGTAAGGATCAAATTCATTACGGTAGTAATTACCTATGACAGGGATCAGCAAACTACGGCACGTGTGCCACACATGGCAAGCCAAGCAATTTCCAATAACACGCAGCCACAAATGATATCACAAGGTCCGAACCAATAACTACTACAGGCGCAAAGAATATATTTAACTGTTTCAATTTTAATACATATTAAAGTATATGTACTATATATAACTACATATATAAATCTATTGTAGAACAGGTATATTGACCTTGACTTGTATAAAAATACGCTGTTGGCACAATGAATGATTTTAAAATCCTAAGTCGGCACATATTTAGCAAAAGGTTGCCAACCGTTGACTTACGAGTCTAACTCAGTTAGTTAAGTGCCATACATGATACACGCTTTGGCGATCATGTCTTTTTTCGATTCATAAATGAAAAGGCAAAAGATTTTCCGGCAGTAGGTTACCGTTTTTTTCTGCGGTAGATTGGTTTCCAACCATAGCTATAGGATCCACTCTGCCCTGGTATTCAACCCATGGTTGGTGGGGGTGTATTTGCGCATGAGTGAGTGTAACGAACCTATCTGAAATTCGAACACGGCTCTCCATCATTTCACATTCTGCGCCGTTATTCATTTCACTACAATGCACGAGACGAACTAACCATTTTTAAATCAGAAGCAACAAAGCATGCTAGGTTACTATGGGATATCCATCCTCTTATATGGTAGTGAATGTTGGACAATTTCCCCATGGGTGATGAGAAAATTGAAAGAAGCAGAAATGTGGTTCTACAGAAGGATACTGAGAACTCATTAGACGGGGTGAGTAAGCAGAAAGGAAATGAGGACACTTCTACTCAGCATCAGGTAGAGATATCTGAAATTTATTGCACACGAAATGAAGAAGAGGGATTAGAAAACCTAACCCTCCCGAGGCATATTGCGAGCAAGAGATAGTGATTTTCCAAGCCTAGCTTAGATGTGGCACATAGCCGAAAGTATGGAGTACCCAGTGAGGATCGAACTCACTACTCAGCCATAGCGCCAGGAAATTTTTCTCGCCGGAGTCGATCCTTCAAATCTACAAATCAACCATTCGCCCTTGCATGGAGTATTGCTGCCATATATGGTCTGGAGCCCCTTCTGTTTGTCTCAAGATTCTTGATAAGATCCAGAGACGGATATGCAATGTAATTGGCCCTGATCTGGCATCTCGTCTGCAGTCGCTCTCTCACAGACTTGTTGTCGCCTCCCTCTGTCTTTTTTACAAATACATTCATGGTAACTGCTCCGATGAGCTGCTTTCGCTGGTTCCCAGACTTCACGAATTTAAGTGTTCAACTAGCCTGGCATATCGCTCTCACCCTTTCACTGTCAAAACTGTTAAATGTAGCCGTCTCTTCTACTCCAATAGCTTCATGTCTCGCACCTCTCGCCTGTGGAAATCCCTCCCCTCTTCCTGTTTCCCTGATAGCTATAATGTCCAACTATTCAAATGTAATTTCAACCGACGTCTCCAGATGATCTATCCCCTATCCTTCTCTTCATCCTTTCCTCTATCACTCCTATTAGCTCTAGTTCCAACTCTCTGTAACTCCTTGCTTGGGGTGAAACGCTTAAAAAAAATTGTTCAAGCGAGACAGGCTTACAAACCATTACACCGCCTCGAGGTGCCCAAATTAAGGACAAGTGCTACAGGGGGAGGTAGCGGGCTTGTTTGAATGGGTGGCGGAACAGGAGCCAAAGAGAGAAAAATACTAACAGTTACATGACATCAAAATCTGTGGAGAGCCATGATCACTTATGTCTTGAAGGGACGCAGCACAAAGAAGAAGAGGCATAGAACTTCATAGGAAGAATGTATTGCGTCAATGTTGTAAATATGATTCTATCTTATTCGAAATGTTGGTTTTAATGAGGAAATTTTGCGACTATAACAAGCAGCAAATTGATCTTTGAATAGTCTCGTAACCAACTGCTTGGAAGAATGAAAAATGAGTTGCGTCAAATTACTGAGTAGATTTAAGTTTGACTATTTTGGAAAAAAATGTATTCGAAATCTTGGTTTTTATCTGGGATCGAATACTGGTCGCTAATGACAGGGAGAATTTCAAAAACACCACAGCCGTAAAGCACACTGACTGATTAACTGACTGGCAGATAGAGCCACAAAAAAAAGCGAGAGAGAGAGAGAGAGAGAGAGAGAGAATGTGTGCCTCTAGATTCATCTACGAAATGTGCGCGCGAGTCTAAGAGAAAGAAAGAAAGAGAGAGAGAGAGAATGTGTGCCTCTAGATTGAGCTACGAAATGTGCACGCGAGTCTAAGAGAAAAAAAGAAAGAGAGAGGGTATAGACTGAGATAGATATATCGATCAGTCTCTAGATATAGACCGAAATAATAATGATGAAGTATAATATTTACATAAATAAAACAGACAATTCGTATTTTTTTTTTTTTATTCACTGTCGCAGCGCAAACGCCTTGCTGGTTCAGCTACCAGAAGCATAAATGACTATACAGACATCTGCCTGTCTATACACTTCGTTTCTCCATCTCTACTGCTAAACACACACGCATCGGAGCCGCAGTTTTTACGTCTCTCTTAAATCCTCTACGCAGTAACGTTTAGCATCGTAAAGTCCACTCATTATTCGTTATCGATTCTCCTCCTCGCTGTCTGTTATAGAAGATACCGCTGTCTATAACTTAGTTTATTCAATAAACTCAATTCTGTTTATTTATGTTTTTTTTTGTTTTTGTTTTTTTTTTCACTTTTCACTTTTTTTTTTTTCTTGACAATTCATTCAAGATTATACAAAGAGCTAATGTTACTCTATCTTTGTGATGGCCTCTTTCGTCGATTCGACGTACGAATTTTTAAAACTGAATATCTAGACTACCCACACAGATGATACGATTGTAGTGGTGAATGCTTGTGCATAGCCACTTTTCGGAAGAACGAATAACAAAGAAATAGGTGCACTGTGTCACGGAGCCTCGAAACAGCGTTGCTAAGGTTTGAATTTAGTGTTTTGCTTCTCGATTGGCTGTCACTCACGGCAAGACAGCCGCGTCTGTCCTGCTATTTAATACACACTTGGTGGATTCATATCAAGATCACGAATGCCGTAGGTACAACAGCTATAGCAAGGGTGGTGTGTCTAAGGCAAGAGATCATGAGAGACCCAATCATTTTATAGGATAGAATTTAACTCATAGACCGCCTTCTCATAGACTGGTGATAAAGCTAAATAACCCAAGCTTTCCTGCACTGCTTCATACTATTTGTTGTAAACTAAGAAAGATTACTGAATAGAATAATCAAACGAAGGTTGGTAATGAAAGATAATACTTAAAACAATAACAACACGTATAAGATTCGCCAGTGTCGCGTAAAAGAAGTAGTTAACTGCTAGAAATGAGTCAAGTGCATTCCACAATGAATCTCTAACTGCACAAGGCCGAATTTAATATGGGGTATCCGAGCCCGTAGGTTCGGCCAAAAACGGGGTCCGGTTGCTGTTTCTAGAGACGAGAGACTATCCTTCGATTTAGCCTCGTCTGGAGATCCTATCTGTCTGGAGGTAGAAAGTTTGACCAGCACATCCGGAGACAAATCTCCAACTGCAGACCAACATACAGTATCTACTATTGTATTTATGTGAATGGGAACATACCCATTATCGTCCGTAGGTATGCTAGAACATCATTTAACCTATAGCCGGCGGAACATTGATTCATGACTGTTCCAAAGGTATTAGCGTAAAAAGAATGGTAAAGAATCAACCATTATTTGAACTCGGGCTGACGAGCCGATTATTCTGATAACCCTTACGCTAATCGCACCTCCAACTGTTTAACGTACTTATAAAACATCACGTTTTAATTTCAATTTCAAACGTTACATTTTTATCTTTATATAAACCCGTTTCATTGGCAAAACTATGTTAAACACTGTCTTCTGCTCATATATTTGATACTATTGCGGTCACGTGATAGAAGTTTGAGCTTGATCGCGCCAGTTTTCTTGCTGCTCTTACAGTGTAAACATGACCGCTCCGCTAGCTGTGTGCAGCAAGAAGGAACAAAGAGAAATGATCCGATTCCTCTGTTCGAAAGTTGCATTGAAATTAACTCGGAGGCTTTTAATACAATATGACAAGAGTGTACTAACACGTACATGTTTGTATCAATGGGTTCGAGTAATTTAAAAATTTTAAAAAAGCATGACGCACGAAGAAGGACTAGGACGCCCTTCAACCTCCACCACTGACGAGAAGATTCAGCAAGTTCGAGAGATGGTAATGGCGAACCGACGGGTTATCATCTATGAGGTAGCATGTTCTCTGCAGATTCGGATCTTTGCTGTTTGTTCTTATGTGATGCACACTGCTACCGGAGCGGTCATGTTTACACTGTAAACATGAACCAGACAAACATTGGGAGCGATCAAGCTCACAAAAGCACACTGTTTCCAGTTTGGCCAAAGAGACCAGTCTGGAAAAGCAAGGTTTAAGTAAGATATTTAAGCATTGCACATTTCTCGTTGTAACTTCTACGAATCTATATCTACTTCATTTTCATAGTCCAAGCGTAAACAATAATTCCCCTGGTGGAAAAAAAGGAATGCCGGTTCAATTCCTGTCGGGGGTAAATTTTTTCCTTACTAGGATTTTTTAATATTGGCCAGTGGACACTGAAGTCAACACCCAACATAATCGTCAGGCCATATGCGTTGTGTTTTTGCACTATTTATACATACAGGTCAGGGATACATTGTGGGTAGTCTATTGTATTGCATTGTGGGTAGTCTATTGTCTTATTCTAACGGTTATTCTGGTGGGTGGTAACGGTTGTGTATCGAATTATTCTAGGGGCTATTCAGTGGGAATAATTGTGGATCCAGATGCAGTTTGGGGGCTATTTATAGTGACTTTAGTTAAATTTGTTATTTAACTTTTTTCGTAAAGCAAAACAGGAAAACAGACTGTAACCTCTTGATGTTAACTTCAATGTTCACTTTTATATTTACATATGCTCTATCGCTGATACTGACCACTAACCCCTAAATATAGTATACGTTATATATATATATATATATATATATATATATATATATATATATATATTCTCCAGACTGAGTTTTCAGCTTTGGGATTAGTGTTGTAGGCTGATGTTATTTTCCTTATTTTCCATAATATTTTTGGTTTGATTTGTTTTTTGTTTTTAAGAAATTATTCTGCTGTTTGCTTATTTACTATTTGTAAAACATGTTTGCGTGCTTAGTTTATTTGTGTGTGGTGCTGGGTATGAAAGAAAATGAGAAGAATTTAAGATAAGCAAACGGAAACCCAATCCTAAAGAAGAAACAAGGGATAAACCTCTACTCCTGTTCAAAAGACGTGAAAGGAATGTGAACCGGGCGAGATACCAGAACAATGTTAGGAAAAATTAATCTCTTGATCATCCACAATAAATTTACGTCCAGTTTCTTACAACATTTCACCTTTGTTGGCAGATATTCAAATATCACAACGTGGCTTACTTAACTGTTGTGACCAAGTAATTGTTTAAAGGATTAACAAAACAAGTGTTGCAGATATATCATATATTAAACAGTAAGTACAACAGAAGAGTATTACACGACTAGTGAGTGTGTGTCGGTTGACCCAGCGTTGAATCTATTCGACTGTTCCCCAAGGCCTTCTCTCCTACTAATCTTGTAGTAGGCGGAAGAGTCCCATATAGACTCTTTAGAGAGCGGACACCACAACATTAAAAAAACTAATAAATATATAATATATAAGAAAAAAGAAACTTCATACCTAAACACATATTTTTAAAAAAAATTAATTTAAAAGTTTAAAGTTTCATCGTCCCCTCCCTTTCATGCGTATTTGTAATCGCAACAACATAAATAAACATCACTTTAGTCCGATAAAGTCTGAAAGGACGAAACGCGTCGTACAAAAATCTTTTCCCATTTGGTCATCGAATTCTCAACAGTGCTCGGTGTAAAAGAACAGAGCTAAGATATATATATTAAAAAATAAACGATATCATTATATTTTGCATACGATGCTATTCAAAGGGTGAGGCAACTCTCATAAACTTTGAATGCCTAACACCCCTCCCTCCATTTAATGGCTACGGGATAAAGGATTAAGCCATTCTCATCGGGAAAAAGCGTGGAAGGAAAAAAAGCCCAATATCCTTGAAGCGTGTCAGTAGTTACAAATGACATCCAGGTTCTATAATTTTCAATAGGTACTTTTGTGTGTGTTTGCAGGAAACTTTTAGTTCACTCTTATATTTAATATATTAGAATATAAGGATTACTTATATTTTTCAGCATTATAAACTTTTCTGGAAGGCAAAAATTGCATCTTCCCGCTTTTGTATTGTCACGATATTTCTGGGTTTTTCTCCTTTATTTTCCTTTATTTGTGAACAATACTTTGGTATTATTTTGATAGTTTTCATTATTCAAACTTAAGTTGTCGTTATAAAATCTTTGCTTTCCCTCTATTTCCGCCGAGCCAAAATATTACATTAGCTCTATATGAAATATCATTAATTAAACATTCACCATTTAAGGGATACTTATTTGCATTTCGGCAGTTTGATTTTGTCAATGTTTTATTTATCCAGCAACTTTCTACTTAATAAACATTAAATGTATAGATAATATATATATAAATATATAAATGCTTATATATATATATATATATATATATATATATATATATATATATATATATATATATATATATATATATATATATTGCTGGATAAATGCTTATACATATATATATATATATATATATATATATATAGCTGGATAAATGCTTATATATATATATATATATATATACATATATATATATATAGCTGGATAAATGCTTATATATATATATATATATATATATATATTGCTGGATAAATGCTTATATATATATATATATATATATATATATATATATATATATATATATATATATATAAAGATGAAGAAATATAGTCTTAAGGTGTGCTATATTTATAGGATAAAGTGCTCAATATCAGAGATAGAGCGTGTTTAAATATAAAAGTGAACATAGAAGTCAACACTTAGAGGCGACAGTCTGTTTCATGCTAGACGCAATCGTCAGGTCAACCGGTGGCCTGACGATTGCATATAGCATGAAACAGACTGTCGCCTCTAAGTGTTCTATGTTCACTTATATATATATATATATATATATATATATATATATATATATATATATATATATATATATATATCACATTATTATATTTTTTTTTCTATTTTAGTATCTATACTCGGGCGGTGTGAAAAACCCAGAAAATACAATTTGTAAATAAAAAATATTGAACAAACCGATATCAGGGAAAAAAATCAATAAAAAACAAAATGACTAAAACCATCGTTGCTGATTGAAAATAATCAATCGACACTGCAATGTTAAATGAAAAAAAAAAATAATAACACTGACAGAGTAATTTAAGTTAAAACGTAAAAGTCTCCAATACACTGAGTAGAGGAGAAAGAACCTACCTACCTATTTAGGTTTCTCCTAACGTATCATCAGGGTATTAGGTAGGTAGGTAGGTTAGGCGGCTTACTGGGGTATATATATATATGTAAGAAATCCAGTTTATATATGAATCAAGTCTATCTTATTAATATAATATAAAATAAAATAAAATATTAAAACTGATTCACAGACAGTGCTCAATGTTTTATTCAAACAGAGCATATAAGAATTAGGATTACTCTATAATAGCGATGAGGATCATTTCATCTTATAAATTAAAACTAATTTACAAGGATTTTGAAATCCATCAGATTAACAACAAAAATCCAAATGGAACTCTCTCTCTCTCGTTCTTTCTCTCTCTCTCTCACTCTCGTTTTCCTCTCTCTCTCTCGTTTTTCTCTCTCTCTCTCTCTCGTTTTTTTCTCTCTCTCTCTCGTTCTTTCTCTTTCTCTCTCTCTCTCGTTCTTTCTCTCTCTCTCTCTCGTTTTTTCTCTCTCTCTCTTTCTTTCTCTCTCTCTCTCTCGTTCTTTCTCTCTCTCTCTCTCTCTATATATATATATATATATATATATATATATATATATATATGAAAATAATCTTTTGTCTAAGATTTCTACTATGATCAGATATCAGCTTCTCCATTTTTGTTGCGCATCTAAAGCTTACATTTAACTTATTTCTATTGAATATCTTCCTTAATGTTGGAAAACTTCTGAAGTGTTTGTCCTCAAGTTTCAAGAAGATCCTTACTACATTTGTTTTTACGTTGCGGCTGTATTTTTATGCGTTTTATACGTTACGGCATCTCTTTTTATTGCGCATGAAACTTTGAGTACCATCGGGCAGTAAGGAATAACGATATATATATATATTTTTTTAATATATCTATTCTTTCTTTTTATGTGCCTTGTCCTTTCAGGACGCAAGAGGTCATAGCTTTCCTTTTCCCCTATCCTTTGTAGCTCTCAATAAATTTCGTCCCTCTGCTACCCTCTCCAGACCAACTTCTGTCATCCACTTTAGCTCGCCAGGTATGTCATGCGTTGTTTTCCCTTGTCTCGCTTTCCTTCTATTCGACCTGTGTGTATCAGATTCACCAGGCTATCCTTTCTCATTACGTGTCCCAGAAATGTCATCTGCCTCTTCCTGATGTTAAATATAAGCTTCCTCCTTATTTGCATCCTCTCTCACACGCTCGATCAATAATATCCTTAGCATCCTTCTGTAGAACCATACCTCCGTTGCCTCGAGTCTCTTCATCTTTAAGGAGACCGTCAAACATTCGCTGTCGTAAAGGAGGACATACGTCACGTAGCAGCTCAGTACTCTTTTCTTTGTCACCAAAGAAATCCTCCTGTCTCGCAATACTCTAGCCTGCTTTTGGAATGTGTCCTTGGCCATCCCAATATGTCTTCGGATCTCAGCGTCGCACTTACCGTCCTCCGTCAAAAAAGATCCCAGATAGTTAAACTTCCGTATCTGCTTAAGTTTTGTGCCCACAACTTGAAAATCGCATTTTGGCTCATCGTTTTACTGATGGTCATGCATTCTGTCTTCTTGTAGTTTATGATTAGTCCTTTCTTCTCGCTCTCCTTCGCTACATTCTGTAGGAAGTTTTGTAGTTTCTTTTCTGTGTCTGCTATCAGTATTTTCAACTGCGTATCTTATGTTGGTAAGATTTTGGCTAACAGTGCTAAACTTTGGTAGGATTTCCAATTCTCTCAGAAGTGCCTCGCTGTATATCGGGGCCGGTTCTATAAAAAAAACTACAACACATATCAATTCGACATTTAATCTCCTCTGAATTACTACCCTTATGAAGCCACAGACTTTATCCAGCGTCGTTTACTTTAATAGTAGCATTCATGGGATTCTTTTTCTTTTTACCAGCGAGCAGCTACTTTATTGCATTCTCTTGGATTTCCTTGACATCTTGAAATCTTGTTCTTATCAAGGGGCGAGATCTGAAGAAATATGGTGGTTGTCGGACCTGGGGAATGTTGTCCTTGGCCCAAAACAGCTGAACAAACCATGGTCACTGATGGAATATCTGTGATATAATGAAACGACCACACTCTACACACTATCCTTCTATATCCCGCTATAAACAATAGATTCGTGCGAGAACGTTGTAACTTACTGTGTATACACGATAGAGTTCAAGGTTGATCTGTGCCAAGCAGCTTCACTCTACATACTTTAGTTTCATTGCTATACAACAATGCCCATACTTAAGCGTATATATAGATAGGAAATGAAATCATAACACACGGAACAACTTAATCAACGTTAAATGTACAGGTAATATAGCTTACCTGGATAAATGCTTACATATATATATATATATATATATATATATATATATATATATATATATATATATATATATATATATTAATAATTGTCGGACTTTGTCCACTTCATAATGTGTGACGTCATATATATATATATATATATATATATATATATATATGTATGTGTGTGTGTGTGTGTGTGTGTGTGTGTTTAATTCATTATAATAAGAGAGTATGTATATGGAGAGGAATATACGTATACATACGCATGCTGACAAGAACACAAAAAAATGGAAACAGATCTAAGAAAAGAGAGGTGTCATTAAGAGATAAAAATACAGATATATTTCCTCACCCTTTCCCGGACCAACCTTCTTTCATGATTGAATATTTTTTCTTTCTGTTTTCGTGTTGTTTGACTAAGCGTAGTCATTTGTTGTTTCTATGTATGTTAGTAAGCCAATAGCTGCTGCATTGTGTGATAATTCTAACTATATATATATATATATATATATATATATATATATATATATATATATATATATATATATATATATATATATACATATATATATATGATAGAAATTATTAGGAGGATTTGATAATTATATTTAAATAATTCATCGAGTCTTTTCATCCGTTTCGTCCTATATTTGGGACTCATCAGCAGTGCGCATCCACTACCGTGAATTGAAACCCTGACAGGTTGTCAAGCAAACATCATACCGGGCCTTGGTGATGAAGAGATTGCAAATCAGACTCAATGTTGCGCCGCTCACTCACATATTCCGTGGTGGAACTTTACTGAGTTCTCTGTAGCCATAGGACTGTGCTCCCTGGAGCCACGACTACTCTCCCCGAGCCGCTCACTCTAGAGCATTAGAAGCCGGTTCAAGCAATGATATACACATGATGGAAATTATTAGGAGGATTTGATAATTATATTTAAGTAATTCATCGAGTCTGAAAGAAACCTCAACAGAATGCAGAAAGCACCGGACGGCCGTTTCGTCCTATACTTAGTGCGCATTCACTATCGAGAATTGAAACCCTGACAATCTAATGCCCGTATGATACCAGGTTTCCTTTCTGTGTTTCTGTTAACGTGGTATTTATAACTCCTAACTGATAAATTATGAAATAAAAGTACAATTGTGTTTATTTATTTAGTTTTTTTTTTAAATAAGACTAGGGATATGTAAAAAAACAAAGACGTTACTTCTTTTTCCTAAATTGGGAAAACTTTAAAAAAAATTTTACGATATTAAAAAACTTGTTTTTGTCTATATACCCTTTGTTTTATTTTTTTTAAAAATGTACTTTTAATTCATAATTTATCAGTTTTTTAATATTTATTTCAATTCTAACAAGCGAGGAGTCATAAATTAAATGCCCCCTTAACAGAAACACGTTTCGTTTTTCTCTTAACAATGTAAAAAATACAATGTCTTCTTAAATTATTTTGTTTTACATACATACATACAAGTTAACCAAAAAAATTCTGTCCGTTTTTAAAGGAAAAAAAGAAAATGCTTTACAGTATGTGTAACTTGTATTTAGTCTTCGAAGTAATCGCCATCGGCATCCAGCACCTTCTGCCAACGTGTCTCCAGCTGTTCAATGCCCTTGCCGTAGAACTCGGGGGGGTGGTGACGCAAAGAAGTCCGTGAGGGCTTTGCGCAAGTCTGTTTCATTGGTGAAGGATTTCCCACGAAGATGATTATCAAGGGAGTGGAAGAGGTGGTAATCGGATGGCGCAAGGTCAGGTGAATAAGGTGGATGGCACAAAGTCTCTCACCCAAGTTGCTATATGGTATCCCTGACCACTCGCGCGAAATGCGACCTGGCGTTGTAATGGAGGAAAAGCACACCTTTGCGATTCACCAGTGCTGGCTCCTTCTGGCGCAATGCCTGTTGCACACGTTTCAATTGCTGCGAGTATAGGTCTTCAGTGACCGTTTGGCCCATTGGTAGCAGTTCATAATAAACCACTTGACGACCTGTCCACCAGACAAAAAGCATAATCTTGCGTGGGTGCATAGGCGGTCTTGCGATGTGAGGGACAGCATCCTGAGGAGACAACCATTGTCTGAAACGCTTGGGAGTTTCGTACAGAACCCACTTTTCATCACTGGTAAGCACTCGATTGAATAAGGATGCGGTACGGTGGCGAGAAAGCAGCTATACGCAGGCTGCCACTCGTTGTCCCTTGTGGACCTCCAACAGCGTTTGCGGAACCCACTTGCTCAGTTTGTACGTCTTACCTAGGCGGTGCAGGTGAAGTCTAACTCTTTCATCGGAAACGTTGAACTGTCTTGCAAGTTCACCACATGTTAGACTACTGTCCTCTTCAATGGCCGCCTTCAGGACACCGTCATTCAAGACCTGTGGTCGTCCACTGCGAGGCTCATCATGGAGAGACAAATCTCCCGACTTGAATTTTCGAAACCAACGCCTTTCATCCACAGCACTATCACCAAACGCTTGACATATGCGGCGACTTGATGCAGCTGCTGATAAGCCTACTTTGAAGTCGTAAAGCAAACAGCCCCGAACGAGATCTCTAGACACTTCCATCCTTCTCACAGCTGTCCGGCTTATAACTGATGGCCGGGCACGGTGCGCGTGTTTTTTATAACGTCTGATGTTCCTACTTCCGGCTGTCCGAATTTGAAAACAATTGCTACACGCATTTCGTATATATTTCAACTTCATTCAATGACTAATCAAAAAACGGACAGAACTTTTTTGGTTACCTTGTAGTTAAAGTTATTATTAGCAAAGTAGTAGACTAAGAATTAAAAGTCCGATAATATTAATTTAATTTCTAAAAACTGAAATAAATGTTATCATACTTTTATTTCTTAGTCTGTTTTCCTTCAATTATCTAAACAAAAAAAATAAAATATTGCATTGTTTAACTACTGCGAAAACTTGTAAATTGAAAAAATGCCCATTTTTGGATTACGTCATTATTTTTGCACCAACTTAATATTAAGGACATTATTTTGTGAAGAAATAATTTTTTTTCGATGAATAATGTATTTTTTACAATTTTTTTTTCCATTTAAAAATTTTTTTTTCATTAACTTCTTAATACTTCAAAAATCGTTTAAAATTCTTTATTGCTTTTAAGCACGTAATGCAATGATAACGTTAATGAAAAAGTAAATTTAAGAATCGAAATTTGAAAAGCACATAACAGTCGTTTGACCCCAATATTTTAAAAATAATATTTTTAAAACATTTTTTTTTAAAAAAACGTTCATAATTTCTACGTATGGAAATGTATACATGACATAATCCTTTAAAAATTTAAAACAATTATCTAATTAATAAAAACTTAAACAATTATCTAATTAAGAAAGTATGAAATAAAAAATAGATATTACATAATTGCTGAATAAAAATGTTAATATTTAAAAAGTACTAGTTAAAAACGAAAAACCGCGTTCGCTTACTTTGCAAAAATTGTCAATTTTGATCATCCATAGTAACCTGTCATCACCTCGTCACAATCGATTTCTTTGATAAATTCAGACACATCGTTAAGAAATGTTTGGATACAACTTTTTATGCTTTAAGTAAGTACTGTTTATTTCATATCAAATTAATTTAACTTTAAATTTTCTAATTTTACTCAAATAATGTGTCAATAATATATAAATTTATTTTAGGAAGAAGTTTAAAATCAAAATTTTGTTTTTATTTACAAATTTCTTAAAATTTAAGAAAATGGCCGCTTTTAAGAAAATTAAACAAAAATTGAGCATATATTTGACATTCTAATCTATATAATTTCTATCTGAAATACACCAGAATATTTTACTTAATGGAAATAATAAATTTAACCCCTTAGCTTTCAATTAAAGCTAAAATAAAATCTTTAACAATGCTTTTTCATTTTTAAAAATTCATTTTAAACCTTAGGTATCGAAAAATTGAACGGAGGTACCTACCTTAAAGTATTGGAATTATTTCAATTTATTTATCTATCTATTTTATAAGTAAAGATTTTATATCCGTATTAAAGCTAGGTCTGTGATAAAAAAAATAATTGGTTCACTTATTTAGTTAATTTTTTTCACTAACAGTGCACAGACATGAAAAATCAAAATCAAAGAACTGACGCCAAAGTCTGGATTTCTCATATAGGTGTGAAAAAACTGCGCATTTATTAAATTCACTTAATCCAAACCCACATCAAGCCCTTTAAAAATGTTCCAAATTTTTTCGTACCTTTTGCTCACGTCTTGTAAGTGGGGTTTATCCCAACCATCTGACAGCGCTTTTTGGAGACATTTTTTTTATTGCTGGCTGGCTATTTTTGAGCCAGCCATATCAAAGACAAATTGGCTTCATTTGAACCCTATCTTCTTCCTTATCGTTGTTTTTTTTATTTTGTTTTTGTTTTTGTTTTTTGTTGCTTTTTTAAATTATTGAAATTATTCTATTGTTTTCTTTTCTTTTCTGAAAACTCACTTCCCCCTCCGCTCCGCTCCGCCCTGTCCTGCCCTCTAGCTACGCCACTGGGAAAGTTATAATAATCTTTCAATGCAGGTATTTCTCTACGCTAGCATATGTATATTTGCATTTATTTGAGGCAAGTGCAGAGCACACATATATTAATTATATGGTCAGTAGGGCAACTCGTGGCGGTTTGATGGTTAGCAAACTTACCTCGCTAGAACAATTACGACTGGGTAATGTGTTCGATTCTCACTGGGTGCCCCCTACTTTCGGCATTGTGCTACAGCTAAGCTACGCTTAGAAAATCAATATTGGCAATCACAGCAATTATTATACTTTCTTCTCTCGCATAATTTTTCAGCTAGTGGTCTTGTGTTATGTATGGTCCTCCATCAAGCCGTATGACCTCGGACAGAAAGCATCTTTTGCAGCCTATTTCCAGTGCGATACAACGAAAACTCCTGAACTGATGGGATAATAATTGTTGGCTTAAAGTGAAGCTTAAGTGACAGAAAATCTCCTCAATCTACCTACGTTCTTCTCGGGTTATTTAAGGCCAGATAAAGGTTTTAAATCATAATTGTCTTGGTTATAGCCTGATGTTATATGTGGATCAGTGATAGTTTTGTATAGAAGTTGGGGATTTTTTTTCTTTTTAATTAGTCATTAGAGAAATTGGATTCTAATACAAGTTATTTTGTATTCACTTTCTGAGACATTTTGGTTATTGGAACTTTCATTGTCATTTTTAGTTGGGATCTATATGAAGTTTCAATGTTTTTTCTCTTTTTATTTCAATTTTCAAAAAATTTACAATGTTTATGTATTTTTGTTGGGAGTTTTAATAGTTTTATATTTTGGTATAAACTTTTAAGAATAAGAACATAGTTTGATTTAAAGTTTTCAGAGTTCTTTTACATTGCTTTATAATATTTTGTTCGGGTTTGACTGAGATAATGGCAACTTATGAACCTATTTTCGACAGTGAGAGGTATTTGACATCTATTGCATAATGAGGGAGTTTTTATTTTTTTTATTTTTTTTTTCATAGATGTGAGTGTATCAGATGTGTAGGTCCACTTCGGGGTCTGGATAAATCTTGCGTTGTCAGTGTTCGCCATCAATGTCCTCGGACAGAGAGCACCTTTAATGAAATATTTGCAGTGCGATAAAATGAAGATTTCTGAACCGATGAAATACTCGAGTTTATTCCGATTTTTTCACTGTAAGAATTTAAGTTTGGCGTTACAGACCCCAATACTTCAGTGATAACTGGTTCTATTGTGGCTTGAATTTCTCACATTCTGTCAATCTTAAGCTTCCTAAGCTTGTCAATTATTATTATGATTATTTTAGTTCCTTTGATTTCTGGTATATACACATTTCTTTCCGGGTCCCAACCAAAGACCTAGGGTCAGAAATGGCATCATGACATTTTCCACTGAGCAATTTTGACACAAAAAAATCATATATATTTTACATAGATAAATCCCTTCGTAAGGGTTGGGTTATGTTTGTGAGAACAATTTTTTGTATATCTTGATGTCATGGACTACCAGGAATCTCTTCAATTAGTCTAGTGGAATCCAATCAATCCGAGGGCTCCAACTACAACCGAAATTGTTGATGTCCTTATGTGCCACAGTTTCAAGGTCCTTGTATTTTGATAGTTTTTTGATGATCTTCAAATATACATGGACTGCCATGTGAATAATAATGCACATTTTGTCTTTGCTCTAATCATGATGTCTGAGTGATTAACGTTGATTGTTCTGTGTGTATTTTAAAGTTCCATAAAATTTTTACAGGTTCTATCTCCGTAAACGCGTCTGGGTGGTTTCATACCAATTTCTTCCTTTCCGCATATTTTCTATTGCAGATATTGGCCCACTCTGTTATGTCGAGTTTTGTATTCAGTGGGTGCCAATACAGTGCAACCTGATGCAAGATGGTCAGTTGTTTCTGGATACTTAACACATAATCTGCATTTTAGGCTAACATAATTTTTCAGTATATGTGCTTGGTAATTTCCAATTAGTAAATACTGGTCCAGTGCCACAAGTATAAAACATTCGGTTTCAGCTTTTAATCCTGCACTATGTAGCCACTGATGGGTACGGGGTTTGTTTGCATCAGCTTTTTTGCTATTGGCGAAATATTGACCGTGAAGCGATTAATCTTGTCATCGTTTCTGTATCTGTTCGATTGCGTTTGCCTTTACTTTCTATTTTTAATTATTTTGCAGCTGTAGCCGTTGTATTATGCTTTACTTCCGTTTCTTCATCCACTTGAAACTCCATTTTGAATTTGTTGGATTCCTTTATTAGTGAATAACATTTTTTAATTCTTTCATGTTCTGCAGTTTCCAGGTATCTTTAAAGGCCAATTGATGTAGTTTTTTTTAAATTTTTTTTAACTAATCCTCTGCCTTCTTCGCATCTGGACACATACAGACGATTAAAATCAGCCTTCGAATGATGCATGTTGTGGCGTCCATTCGCTTAATGTCAGCTATGGCCCAGTTAAGGATGTTGAAACTGTATTGCACCACGCGGACAGCCGCGGTGTTTATGGCTGATATTGGCGGATATGCAACGTGGTTGGTCCTGATCTGGCATCCTGTCTGTAGTCGCTATCTCACAGACGTACTGTGGCTTTCGGCTGTCTTTTCTACAAGTATTTTCATGGCAACTGCGCTGATAAGCTACTTTCACTGGTTCCCAAACAAGCATGAATTTAAGCATGCTACTAGGTTGGTATCACAGTCTCACCCTTTCGCTGTCGAAACGCTAAATGTAGCCGTCTGTTCCACTCCAACAACTTCTTATCTCGCACCTCTCGTCAGTGGAATTCCCTTCCTATCACTTGCTTCCATGATAGCTATAATCTTCAAATATTCAAATGTAATGTCAATCGACATCTTCTGATGCCTTGATCTTGTTCCCCGTCCTTCTCTTTATCCTTTTCCCAAACACTCCTCTTTACTCTTACTCTCATTTTCTGTAACCCCTTGCGTGCTAGTGGCACTCCCGCTTTGCTTGGGGTGATTTGCTTTAAAAAAATTCCCCCTTTCTTGAATGTTACTTTTGCACATTTATCTAATCCGAAATCCATGCCTATGTCACCACTGAAACATTTTACAGTATTAAGAAGACCCGTCAAGTCATTGTCGTCTTTGGCAAAGAGTTTGAGATGATCCATGTAGAGTAGGTGATTAAACAATTTCTTGTTTCCTTTGTATCCATGGCTATTATTGTTTAGTTCATGCGTAAGGGGAATTAGAGGACAGACAAAACAGCAGCGGTGACATGGAGGCTCCTTGAAATATTCCGCGGCGGATATTCTGGGGGTTAGAAGTGGCAGTGCTTCGTATGTGATTTAAGTATAATGTGACCTGGTTCTGTTTAAGGAAATTTAATACCACCGAGGACACTTTGTACATTTCCAAGGTCTTAAGGATCCAAGAATGCGGCCCACTATCAAAGGATTTATGGTAATCTATTCAAGCTGTAATGAGATTTCTACATCTTCTTCTGCATTTTTCCATGGTTATTATTAATAGTTGATCTTTGCAATCATATGAACCTCTCTGGCATCCCTTCTGTTCAAGTGGAAGAATTTTGTTTGATTCGAGAAAAGATTAATTACGATTCGATAGGGCAGACGTGATCAATTTTTACGGGGTGGACAGACATGTTATTAGCCTATAATTGCTCGGAACATGTTTCACCTGTTTTTAGCAAGAGATATGTAATACTTTTTGTGATCCATTCTGGGGCTTTATTTGGATTATTAATAAACATTGATATAGTTTGCGCAAGAATTTTATGGATTGATGACAGATGATAAAGCCAAAAATTGGGTATCTTGTCATTTCCTGGGAATTTCCATTTTGTGGATTTTGTTAGGGCTTGCCTAACTTTAATTGTGATTATATTTTCTCATTTTTTGTCGAGGTTTATGCAACATTCGTTCTTCTCGTTCGATCCATTCTACATTGGGTTGATATTTCTTTGGGCTGCTCCAAATATTCTCTAAAATTTATGCACTTTTTCAGTAGATGGTGGCTTTTTGACATCTTTAACTGTTTTTTCAATTTCTCTGTAAAATGTCTTAATGTCTCTTTGGAATGTTTAATTTTGGTTTATAGAACCTACAATGTTTTTCTCATCGTTTTCTTCTATGTGCCTTTAACTGCAATTTCTGTTTCAGCCTTTCCTTGATGGATAGAATTTCATTTAGTTATTTAATTTTATATTTCCTCTTGATCTTCTTGCATTTGTGTGTTGAGACATTTGAGTATCTTGTGATCTCATCTAATATCGAAATTTTACATCTGTTTTCCTTTATTTCTCGCATCAGTTTTGCCTACCAAACTGGCTCTTTTTGTCTGTTGTTTGATCGTTTCATTGTCTTTACACTAAGCTTCCCAGTAGCTGCTAAAGCTGTTGTGTATATAACATTATTTACTTCAGTGATGTTTCCCAGTGGTTTGTAAGTTATCAGGGTTTGCAGTCAGTGTTGTATATTTGCACAATGTGTTTATTGGACTTTGACATGTTCATTTTGGGGAGATGGAGATTTGTGCGAGAGTTACTCTGCTGAGTACTTGGATGATGTGGTTTTTCACTTCGGTGATTTCACCTCTGTTGTTTTCAAGGAATTCTATCCCAATGTGGTTTGATTCATCTTCAGTGACATAATCTGGATAATTGCAGTTTATGTCGAAGCTAGATTCTTTGGTTTTATTTCCTAGGAGATTATTTTTCCGTGTTTTATTTATTTTAGTTTTTACCTCATCGTCTGTCATATTACTTATTTCTACTCTCATTTCTTTATTCTTTGATTGATGGGTTATTTTATTCTGGTTTATATTTACTTTTATCTGATTTATTTTTGCATTTGAGAGTCTTTTGTTTTTCACGATGTTCCTGTGGGTTAAGATGGCGTCCCATTCCAGTTCCTACCATAGTTCTCCGTATTTGGTATGTCTAATTCGTGAAAAGGGATGTCATGATTTATTGATACTCTTCACGAGTCCATTTCGTTCGCTTTCTTTTTATTAGGTTGGTGCAAAAATAATGACGTAATAATGTCGTTTTTTGACGTATTTTTTAACGTCAAAAAACGACATTATTACGTCATTATTTTTGCACCAACCTAATATTAGTTGATTTGGCATCGAGTCACTTGGTACAAGGTTGGAAATAATCCGGGTTTGGAGACAAGGTGTCTCTTCCTTGTTGCAAGACTATGTTCCAGTGACGGATTTTTCGACCCCAGACTGGTTCCTCTCTGAGGTACTGGGCTCTTGTTGACCCGGATGACGGCCGATCTGATATAAGTATTTGTTCGTAATCATTGAGATTTGTAATGTTTTATCCTTGACCGCCAAGTGGAGCGGGGTGGGGGTTACTCAAGGTACCAGCTCTAGGATAACTGTCGACCAAAACTAAAGAGCTCGTCCTGCCCATGAGATAGCCGGAGGTATATTCAGATGCCATTGTTCAAGAGTTTATCATCTAGTACTGTAACCAATGAAGTAACATCAGGATATGAAAATGGTATTGACTATAAGAAGTTTTAACTTAGTATAAGTCGCAATGACCACTACCAAAGGAAATGTCAGAGGTGAACATACTTTTACGTTGAGGGTTATCAAAAAAAAATAATAAAAAATAAAATGAAAAAAATTAAGGTAAATAAAGTCAAAGAGACTTAAAATTAAAGAAAAGAAAAACGTAATTTCAAATTGCATTTATTATTATTATTATTATTATTATTATTATTATTATTATTATTATTATTATTATTATTTCTGACAGTATATCTACGTAGAGTGCAACCTCCGTTCTCGAACGTCTCACATATCGAACAAATCGGTTTTCGAACAGAAAATTCAAGATGAAAATGTCTCGGTTATCGAACAAAATTTCGGTTCTCGAGCAACGTTGCCGAACTGAGCCGAACCGAGTTAACCCGAATGGAATCATTTTTTAGTCAACCGCCATGTTGTATCCATTCGTGTGTTGTGCTGTGTTTTTCTTTTCCAATTTTATTGTCCTGTGCCTTTTTTTTCTCTCTTCTTTAGTCCTGAATCTCGGTTCCAATGAAAGCTAACAGTGATACTGAAAAAGGAAAAAGAAAAGTTAAAAGAAAAACAATTGTTGATGATATTGTCTCTTCCTACTCAATTTCATATGGCAAAATCAACGATCTCTACTATTCTTATAAATAAAGAGACGATCATGTCTTTCCTTCCCCTTTTTCAAACAATAACATCTCTTTCCTTCCCCTTTCACTTACGCCATCAACTCTCCTACAAGCAGGTACGATAAAATTGAAATGTTCGTCTATATTTTATCTGTTTAGCATTGGGTTTATTTTTTTTTCTGAGATTTAATGATTTTCATTAGTTTTGTGTATAAACCTGTGCACAAAATACTGCTGTTAAAGTTTAAATAAGCAATCATCTTGAGACCAGGAACGGATTAGTCCATTTTACATTGATTCTTATTGGAAAAATAGTTTCGATTTACGAACATTTCGGGTTACGAACGGGCTTCAAGAACGAATTAAATTCGTGAACCGAGGTTCCACTCTATATATGTAGCTACTTCGATATACTTACTCCTGTGTTTTTGATCGATATATTTAACATACAGTTAATGTATTTATCTGTGTGCTTATCTCTTTATCACGCATTGTTCAGATCAATTTATCTGTTCAGCTCAACGCATGTCTCAGACTGATCCCAGCTGTCAGTCAACAACTAGCACTTGATCGGCAGACAAGAGATGTGCTCCGAAAGTAATGCGTCCTACTTTGATTCCCTCTTAAACAGACAACAGATACGTGGAGGACAATAACACCGTTAGTCAGAAACAACTTTTCAACTCTAAAACACTATTTTCCCCACATAAGCACAACCAGTGGATGAGCAAGAGCCAGTATAGTGCGATCATAAAAAAAAATCTGCACTAGAGAAGGTAATCACTTTTCTCATGCACATGAGATATTCCTTATACTATTATATTGGCAAACTTGGACCTTCGGGCCTACATTTTCCCTTGACACCGCTATTATTTTAACTACCTTCCATCCTCGGTAAGGTTTATTATTTTAAAAAGTGATGATTAGAATTGGAATAAAATCTAAACATTTGATGAAAGTGAATTTATAGATTTCATTTTATATTTGAGTATTAACAACAAAATTAATCGCTATTTATTTATTAGATTTTCTATTTGCAAGAATAATTTTATATTTACAACATTCTAAAAACTAATAAAATTTTAGTAAAACTAATGCAATATTTATCACTTATAAATTTATAAAGAAATAAATAGGAAAACAATTTTTATTCATGAATTTATAAACATTTACTAAACCAACTATGAGGAATTCCTTATTATTTACCATTTTATAAAGTTCGAATTGATTGTAGTTAGCCGATGTTTTGCCAACTATTTCAACAAACAATATAATAAATAAATATTGTTTATTAATTTTGTTGTCAATCCTCAAGAATTAAAAAAATGTATAAATTCACTTTCATCTTGTTTAAGTTTTATTACAATTTCACAAATCGCCTTTTAAAAGAATAAATCTTGCCGAGGAGTGAAGTTAGTTAAGATAATTGAGGTTTTCAATGAAAAATGTATCTTTTTGACTCTCCATTTTAGTTGCGGGTGCGAAGATCCAAACAAAGTTTTATTGGCTTTTCTTTAACCGATCAAACACTCGATCATGATGACTTATTACTTCGTGCTAGCAAAACCAGTGACAGCTCTCAAATAGCTTCGTCTACCCAATTTCATTCACAAGGTTTGGGTCAACCTGTGGTATGGTTTTCACTCACTTTCCAAACTTTGTCGCACGCTGGGATCGCCTAATCCAAACTATGAAATAAATATGAAATAAATTTATAAACATTTACTAAATTATTGAGATATGTGAAAAAACTATGAGGAAATCTTTATTATTTACCATTTTATAAAGTTTGAATTGATTGACTATTAGCTGATATATATATATATAAACGTCTCATCAGGTAGTTAACAATGATGGTACCATCATTGTTAACTACCTGATGAGACGTTTTATTAAACAACGAAACAAAATGTACAGTTTTGTAGTAGTTACTTGCATGTTCTAATGTAAAATTGTATAATATATATTTCTCTACTCTTGTATTGAGCCCTGTTTTAAATTAATGTCTTGAACGTAGCAATGTTATTCTTCGTTCTTTTACATACATACATATATATATATATATATATATATATATATATATATATATATATATATATATATATATATATGTATATCCGATGCAATGAGAACGAAAATAATATATAAATTCTAACGTTCACGGCATTAATTCAAAAGAGAGCTCGATACAGATACTAGAGCAATAATTTTTTATTATAATTTTTTCATATAGTTTTTGACCTATATATGAAAAACATATATATATATATATATATATATATATATATATATATATATATATATATATATATATATATATATATATATGTATGTATGTGTGTGTGTTCATTTATAAATATGTGCCTACCTCACAATTCAGTTTATTTACTAGATTATAAGTTAACAATTATGTAGAAATTTTGTTTTCATCGGAGGTTTTATATTAATTTAAAATTTAAAAATAATTATTTACCGGCAGTATAATTGCATGTTAAGTAAAAGATAATCAATTGTAGGCTCATTTCTGACATATTGTCATTTAATCGATTCGATTCTTTTTCCAATCGTCATTTTGTCCGTTCGATACTTTTTCTGTTCAACATTTTTATCCATTCGTAATTTTGTCCTTCGACACTTTGTACACGAAGAGTACCGAGCAAGTTGAAATATGAAATTCATTTATTTGACATGTGAATGACTGAATAAAAAAAAAAATCGGAACTGGTTACAACTTTTAAATTTCATATTGATTTTAAAATGTAAATAATTTATTTAAAGCCATATCTATATGACTGTTAGCATCTATGTATATTATTAGGTTGGTGCAAAAATAATGACGTAATAATGTCGTTTTTTTGACGTTAAATAATACGTCAAGAAACGACATTATCACGTCATTATTTTTGCACCAACCTAATATATCAGAAATGACGCAGTGCAAGACACCATCAGACAAGAAATAGGTCTCCACTGGAAGACGTGAAAATTGCCACCAAGAAAAAAATCATTGAATTGTCATAAAACACTGTATGTTCGATACTATCTCTGACTTTTTGTCCTTCGACACTGTCTGAATGCGTCATCTGTGTATGTCCTATTTGGAGTCAGAATAAAACTATTTGCCTCCTGTCTCATTTTTCTGAACCCTAGGAGCCATTCTCCTATAAGATGAATATCGTACAGTTTTGTTTTTTTTTCTTTTAGTTGGGGTGGGGTGTCCCATACTATTTACCATTTTTTATTTTTATGTGTTCTTTTATTTTGTTTCTGAAGTCAGTATAGGATATCTTTATGTTGGTTGTTGTCATGTTGAGAGCGTCTTTATCTACTTTGTCTACTAATTCATTGCCCGGTATACCAACATGACTTGAAATCTAGGCTTTAACTATTTGATTTAACTATTTCATTATAGGATTCTAGTACTTATAAGATGTATCGTTGTTTGGACTCTCCTTCTTCCATAGCTACAAGACTTGACAAGGAGTCTATGAATATGACGAATTTCTGGTTGTTTGAGTTTTTAATCAGTTCAAGCGCCATCTTAATGGCCTGTAGCTCGCCTGTAAATATGGAAGCTAGATTTGATAGTCTAATCCGTTTATAAGACTGTCTGTCTGTGGTTGCTGCTCCCGTTTAATTTGAGATATTACAGCCATCAGTATATACGGCTCAATATTTGCAATATTTGTTCGGGAAAATTGCTTATGTTTATGATGTTATGTGTGATGTTTTTGTTGTGTTGAATCAGTGTTAGGTCCATATGAGGTTTGTTAAGTACGTGTAGAGATGACTTGATAAGGGGGAGCAAAGATGTTGGGGGCATTTGTTTATTTGTCTGAGTGCTGCTTTGATTCGGCGACCAAATGAGGGACATTTAATCTTGGCTGGTGTAAAATTGTGTGTATTGAAGTTTAAAAGTTCTTTCTTGTGCTGGATTATTTGGATTTCTTTGAGGCTTTAATGAGTATTGTGGGGCTAATTTTTCGAACCTTATGTGTAATGGAGGTTTGTTGGCTTCTTTGTAAAGGCTGTCCATAGGTGAAATTCGGAAGGTTCTCATGTTACGTCTGTGTTTCTTGTTCTGGATTGATAGTAGAGGGTTTTCTATGTAAGATCTACATAAGAAGTTGTAGGTTATGCAGGCAAAATCTAATTTAGATTTTATGTGTGATCAATAAATTTTCAGCATTATTTTGTGGTCTGCTCCCCGGATAATATCTGAGTTTTTTTAAAGGAAGTTTCGTGCTCTTTGGTATTTTTGTTTTTTAGATTACTTATGTATGTGATTTATGAAGTTAAGTATTTTTTTTTATCTATTATAATTCCTGAGAATTTAGTCTTCTTAAATATCATTTTACATCAATTCACCTCAAGCAATGCAATAATGCCACTAAGACGCAAAGGTCTACTGAAAGTGAAAGAGAAGAATAAGACTTTAAAAGAAACCGGAAACCCGATCCTAAACAGGAAACAAGGGATACAGCTCTACTCCTGTTCAAAAGACCAAGAAAGAATATGAACCGGACAATAGGCACACCTATCTTATCCTATTGAAATTGACATTGTGCATCCATTGAGTTATAATGGGTGGAGGATGATATGTTCGTCTTCTACAGAAATATATGCATACTGTTTGGTTTTTGAGAATTTAAAACCGTCATGGTTTATCCATGTTTCCATTCCGTTGAGGCTATTTTGTATTTATTTCAGCGACTATATCTTGTCTTTATTTGCGGTGAAAAATACACTGATTTAGAAATTCTTGCAAAAAATAGATAATTGTCGGGGTTTTATGAAACTTTCAGGGCTTATTCACAAATGGATGAAATTAATTTTAAAATGGTTTTTGTAGAAATTCTTGAAAAAAGTATATTTTTACACCTGTTACCCTCACCCATTTATTTAATTATATGAAATTTCGAGAAATTCTTTTTTGTAACGTTTAATGTTTATATTAGTTATAAGCACAAGTCCTCTGAAAATTGAAATCTTGATTTATATTTAATCAAATAGGATCCCTCTCCCAGTTAAAGAAAATCTACACTGAATCGTAAAATCGAAAATGTAATAAAACTAAACATTTAATTAGAAAAGATTTTAATTGCTTTTATAAATAAAGTTTATCATGGAAACTATTGTCTCAGAAAATAAATTTTCGAGGAATAATGAAATTTTGCAAAAATTGTGTTCAATTTTTTAACTTTAAATCATTCAAAATTCCTTATTAATTTGTATCGATCAGATGATATTGTTATTAAATAAAAACTATTTGCTAATCATAAATGGAAAAGAAAAAGAACTTTGAAATTTGTATGTGTATAAACCTGCCGATTTGGATAAATACGGACGTCCATACATGACATTATCAGAAAATAAAAACGGTAAATAAAGTAAATTTGAGATTTATTACTAATTTTCTAATATTTCCACAACAAACGTCTTCGTAAGTAAGACTATCAAGGCAAAGTACCTAAAATCTAATAAATATTATTATGCTTAAAATATTTAAAATTTGTAAAATTGCTGAGGAGTTAAAAATAATACATATATATATAAAAACGTTTACGTTGTATTCGTCATGTAATTGGCTGCCCATTATCTGCTCTTTATATAAATTAGACAACATCATGCTGTCGATAAATGTGTCAACATTTCATAAAAAACACCCACCCAGTGTTTAAAATGCTTTTCTGCGATATTTTAAATTAAAATAAGTAATATTTCTTTCAATTTAGAATAATTAAATTTTTAATCAGCTAATTTTTGTCAAATAACGTTTCAAAAAAGTATATTTTATTTTTAAAATATTTTTTTAATAATGAAAATTATGCTGTGTTGACAAATTGTCGATATGGACGGTTTTAACGACTTTACGGATAATCAGAAAAAAATATAGCAATCAATTTAAATTCTGTTTGAAATATAGCAAAGTATTTTCCTTATTGTACATATTACATTCAATTTATTAGCTTTGAAATAAAACTAAAATAATTTTTTTTTGTTTTTAAAAGGTATCGCTTTTTACGGAGGTATATATATATATATATATATATATATATATATATATATAATTGGGCATTGAAATCAGCAGCCAGAGGTGACAGTAAATTTTATGCTTAAATGTGCTCGTAGGCCTGATGATTGCGCTTAATCATGAAAGATTCGTCACTTGTTTTTTGACGTTAATGTCCACATTTATATTTACATACGTTCTTTCTATGATATTGAGCAATTTAACCTATAAATATAGCATACCTTAAAACTATATTTTTTCATATATATATATATATATATATATATAGTCATCCACGGTTAGACTGTTTCGCTGTATCACAGCTCTTCAGTGTGGCTGGACGTCCGATTTTTCTTCAAGCTGCGATCGAAACCCGACCGATTCGGCTTCAGTCAGAGATTCTACATCTAGGCTATCATCGGACGTCAGAGAGAAAAGGAAATTTTAACGTTCTCTATATGAAATACGCCAGTGGCCTGGAGAGCTCAATTCGGTTGAAGAGCAATACAATAATAGCAGTAGGAACCACTGCTTTTAAATTTACCATTTTCTCATTAGAGCTCAACCGGCTTCCACGGGTCATATATATTGTCATCCATAGACAGACTGTTTGTATCACAGCTATATATATATATATATATGTATATAATGTATCACAAACTATATATATATATTTTTTTTTCATGTAACATGTTCGGATTATTATATAATCGCTAGTTAAATGACAGAAATATTTAATTAGTTTAGTAGTTGCATTGGTTATATTTTCTTACTGAACAGATTATTATTATTGGATTTTATCTATGTAATTAAATTTATTTTCTCATCTAAGAATGAATTTTACTTTTTAAAGTTATTAAAATTAAAATCATTAAAATTATAATCATTAAAATCATCAAAATTATAATCATTAAAATCATTAAAATTAAAATCACTAAAACTAAAATCATTAAAATCATTAAAACTAAAATCATTGATATATAGTAAATATTGTCACTGTAGGTTTTATATCATACAATACACGAGTAAAATGACATTGTTAAAATCTAAAATTATATCTTGTGTCTCATGTAGTTTCTATACAATGCTTTCATTTTAGAACATCAGTTTTGGATGGAAAATACACGTTTTGGGGATACTTTTCAAATTCCATTTTCCCAAGACATCTCTTTAAAATATGATCATTTCCATAAATAAATCAGCAAAAACTCTTCTAAAAAGGTTTAAAGGTACATATATTACGTGAGATTTTTAGATGAGCAGTTGACATTCAATGAAACCGGATCAATAACATCCGCTGAACATTGGAGCAAATTTCATCTTATGAAGTTGAGGAGCTCAGTCGATACTAGGTCAAATGAAAAGCGCAAAGACGGGGTAAAAACAGTTTTTTTTAACTGACAAATGAGATACGAAATTACGTCCTGGTAAAAACTCGATCGTTCTAGCAATTAGGCCACCATTCCACCATATTTTTAATTACAAAATTAAATTCGAAGCTTTTAGCTTCCATTTTTGAAACATGGTTAGAACTATGTAGCGAATAAACATATTCTAAATAAGTTAATTTATAATATTAATGCTCTGTAAATTTACATTGAGCACTATTTTGTAAAAATAAAAATATCTATAAGAACACCGGATTATATATCTTACTGTTCTTTCTTTATATATATATATATATATATATATATATATATGTGTGTGTGTGTGTGTGTGTGTGTGTGTGTGTTTGTGCCTGGTAAAATCGTAAATCTATTTATTATTGAAACCGTTTGGTCTGATGAAGCGAAACCGAAATATCGATTTCGCGAAATAAAATATTACCATGGATTTCTAAAGTTTCCGCTTTATTAATTAATTATCATTTGCTCTGTTCTTACACTGAATTCTCTCTAGATCTATATCCTCTTTGCAATTATCAATACGGATTGCCAAATAATTTCATGATATATATATATATATATATATATATATATATATATATATATATATATATACTATCTATATTTTTCTTGTTGTCTGTCTGTGTGCCTGTCGTGGGCGTTGTTACCTCGCCCAGGCCGCATTTCTCACCCGATTTCGATGCGGTTTTTACCACAAGTTTGCAAACGGCTTGCCGTAAGGACATGACGGTGGCCGATTTTTGAGTTCGGACTCAGGTTCCGAAAAAATCGATAATTGAAAAAATCGATAATCGAAAAAATCTGCTTACAGAAGGAATGATCGCATTTCAACCAAATTTGACACCCTCTTAGAGTCTATCATTAGAAATGTTATCCAGAAGTTTCATGGCCACTGACCCCTAAACAGCGCTGAATTCGATATAACTCAAAAACCGATACGCTCAGATTGCGCCTGAACCGCATGTCGGTTTTTAGCGAAATGAGGAGGCCATCGGGAGTCACCATGTGAAGTTTCAACTCTGAGCGCCCCCAAAACAGAGTGCAAATCGACAATCGGTCAACCCTTAAAAATGTTTTTTTCCGGTTGGGTATTTACTAAATGCAGATTAATTTAAGTTGACGCTATGCGCAGGTAGAAACAGGTCAGTGTGTGCAGTGGAGTGGAAGAAAACATTTGACCTCAAATTCTGGAATGGGTACAGGGCCACTGAAATTCGGCTTTTTTATCCCTGCTACCAGTTCTGACTTTGAGCCACAAATGACATTGCTTTAATCGAAGTAACATCAGCACGGCAAAGGGCACTCCTTTAAAGGCAAGGAAGGGCAAAAATATTTTAAGTCAAGTGATAGCGATTGCTCTATGAGTCGTACGAATTTTTAATCAAGCACGGGCAACGCCGGGCCATGCTGCTAGTATATAGGCTGACAATAAAGACACTATACAGTTACTTATAATAAAAAAGCAATGCAAGGAAGCAGGTGGCTTGTAGTTCGAATAGTATTAATGATTAATTTACTGTTGTCTGCTATATCATTTTATTGTTAGTATCCAGAATTATTTTAATAATAAATTTCTGAACTGTTGATTAATTGCTTTGTCTTAATTGTTATTTAAGTAACTGTATAGTGACTTTATTGCCACCCTGTATATGCACACTCCTGATGAGTCCCAAATAGGTCGAAACTGCCGTCTTATTATTTTGAGCTCGATGAATTACTATGTAACTATAGGAAAGTTATTTATTTATTCGAGAAATACTTAACCTTTATAGGAAAAAGGGAGTTGCATGCAGATAAAGAACGAATTCAGCAGGCACACAAGAAGAAAGACAAGGACACATTTTCTGATTGGATTTATTAAAAAACGAACCTGAGAGGACTAGAAGTCCTACCAGGATTTATTATCGATAGACATTATTTTAACGTGATACGCGCGTGACACTGCTGATGGAAAAAAAAAGACAACAGAATACCTGAAGGCTAAATGTGTCAACTGGAGACGTCCAAATCAACAGATATTATTTGAGGAGGTACTTTTACAGAATTTTCGATACCTAAGGTTTAAAATGATTTTTTTTTTTAATGAAAAAGCATTCTTGAATATTTCATTTTAGCTTTAACTGAAAGCTAAATGATTAAATTTATTATTTCCAGTAAGCAAAATATTCTGGTGTATTTCAAATAGAAATTATATAGATTGAAATGTCAAATGTTTGCTCGATTTTTTCAAAATTTTCTTAAAAGCGGCCATTTTGTTAATTTTAAGAAATCTGTAAACAAAACAAAATTATCGATTTTAAAAATCTTCCAAAAATAAAATGTATATTTCTAACACGTTATTTGAGTAAAATTAGAAGATTTAAAGTTAAATTAATCTGATTCGAAATAAATATTATCTCTTATGTTACAATGAAGGTTCGACGATCTCCTTGCAGATGAAGAGACTTGATGAGACAGATGTATTTTTACCGACACATGACTAGAATATCATGGACGGAGCATGCACGCAATGAGTGAATTTGAAGAAAAACAAGAAACTTAAAATCAGAAAGAGAATTGAAATTTCTGGGAGACGTACCGAGGGAAGAGGGCTTGGGAGATTTAATAATCACAAGACATATTAAAACCAGATAAGTTGTAAAAACAGCGAGTAACCTAATTGACGAATTCGAATGGCTGGCAAAGCAAGGGTATTAAAATCAATGGTAAAGGAACTTACTTACAACATCAGGTAATTGTGGAGAGTCATGATCGCTCACGTCCTGAAGTGGTATGGCACATAAAATAAGAATATCTATCTATCTAAAACTGATATCATATAACTTCGGCTCTATATATACCTATATTAGACTGATTATACCTCTGTTTTAATTATTTTTAATCATTTCATTCCAAGGAAGGCGATAATGCCACTAAAACCCAAAGGATTACTGGCAGTGGGTGAGAATGAAAATACTTTAATGAGGAGAAAGAACGACTAAAGTACTGAATTCAAGAGCACATAAGATGGCGATTGAAGTTGCATTTCAATTTTTGAAGATTGTGACAAGGAACCTAGAAGGCGAAAGACAATTTCACAGGTGAGAAGAGCGAGAAAACAAACTATTAGAATAAAACTTACCGTTGCATCTAGCTATGTCAACAGTAAAAATATGAGACCTAATAGCCAATCTAGTAGTACGCTTAAATTCATGCGGTTGCGGTAACAAGGAGGAAAACTCATTAAAAAAATGCCATAAAATTATTTGTCGAATTGTACAAAAGACATGGGGAAGCTACACCCTTGTACAAATTAATTCAAACAAAACGAATAATTCAATTGTTATTTACTTTTTTTTTTTCGTATTTTTCCAATGAAACATGACCCAGTGCACATGTTAGCTCTTCTACGAAATTGTTCCTTGCTGATTGACCACAGATTCTCAATTGGATTTAACTCAGGAGAGTTTCCGGACCAGTCCATAGTAATTTGATTTGCGCACTGGTACGCCTTGCCAGTGTTTTCGTACGCTACAATGGAGTAACGTTCATCGCAGACAATGGCCGTAGGACAACTAATCGACAGTTGAGACAATAGTGTTTGGGCATGATGAAAATCTGATGCAATCACGGATGACACAATATTTTTCAAGGCTAAACAAATTTCATCATACACTTCGAAAATAGATTCATATTGCTGCACACCACTGTAAATAACCTGATCTGAGAAAAAAATAGAAATCGACTGCACCCTGTCACTCCAGTGGATCTAAAACTGATCCTATGGTGAAAGATAGGAAACTAAAGCAGTTGTTTCAATCAATTTGCACAAGGGTGTACATCACGGCGGTCGGAAAGTATCAGAAGTCGACATTCCAGGTCAATAGCGATAATATTACAGGTCTTTCTTTGGATTTTGTCAAGAATCACGAGATGTGTAGCTGCAGTAGAAAACCAGTTATGGCAGCAATATTTAACGCATATTTGTCGATGTACAAATGCAATATTTAACGCATATTTGTCGATGTACAAATGTGCAAGATGAATTCCGATAACCAAAATACCTGTCCCGACACAATGAACCAAACTTCTTTGCGGCAGATCTCACAATTAATTTATTATAATTCCTCTACTTCATGTTAGTCTAAAGCGTCAGATCAAAAAGATGCAACAAGTTTTTTTTTTTTTTTCTGGAGGTTAGGATCAGCCGTACTGATGGAGGGCAAAAATGGTTCTGAATGATGATAGAACACTGTTTACATTGCTCAGACTATCATCCTCATCTTTGTTGCTATATTTATCACAATGTTTCGGCCGTTGTACGAGCGTATAACGTTCGAAACTTTGTGATAAATATGGCAACAAAGATGAGGATGATAGTCCGAGCAATGTAAATAGTGTACATATCTCATCTCAGAAATATAGACAGATACTAAAGGATAGAAGTTTAATTATATATATATATCTATCTGAGAATACCATGGACGGAACGTGTAAACAAAGATGAAGTTTTAAGGAAAATGAGTAAAAAAAGGACACATTTATTTACTCTAAGCTATTCGAGTACTCCTTAACCTATACAGGAAACAGGAGGTTGTTTGCAGAACGAATTCGGCGGACACAAAAAATGGAAATAGAAGAAAGACAAGTACGCATTTTCTCATTGGACATGTTGAAAAACGAACTGATCCTGAGAGAACTAGAAGTCCTACCAAGATTTATTATCAGTCGACATAATTTTAGCAACATGATAAGCGAGTGACACTGTGAAAACTGAAAGAATTAGGAAAATGTAAATCAAAAAGGATACATATAGTTAGAATCTGACGGAAAGTTGAAATTAGAAGCTGGGAAAATTTGACACTCACAGAACATATTGAAGGAAGATGTGACAAAGGAAAGCAGTGGGTCACCTACCTGCCAAGTTTATGTGAATGGAGTGGGTGGAATAGGAAAAAGACAGACATTACGAAGTTTTCTTTTATATATTAATTGGCTACCAATACATGGACGAACAGCCAATCATGATAGAGGAATGCTTAAGGAGGTTGTGTATGAACACAAGAGGAGATATGAAGTGCAGATTATGAGGATATCTAGGATAGATAACGGCTGACCCTAGCATTGAAGTGGTTAAGATTGTACTGACCGGGAAAGCTTACTCTCAGGATTCTGTTCCACAAAATAGCGGTTTTTGAGAAGAAGCTGTTCAAATGGAATTTCCTCCTTACTAATGGAATACGAAGGGAACGAGGATGGTTATTTCTCTGTGTACTTGGTATTAGATGTAAAGGTCTGAACTGTTGAAACTGATGAATGTAGCTCTTCAGAACATTCACCATAGAAATAGCGGTAGAAGTCGTGATTGCCTCGCGATGTTTCGTCTGTGGCAATATAATTAACCATCCACAAGGCCGCGTATATGTTTTAAAACACTATAACGTCTGGAAAGGAATGAATAGGCAACTACAAATAATAGGCAGTTATGGACAGCCATAATCACCCACGTCCTGAATGGTTATTGTATTGGTTGAATATAACAATGTACCTACATTTATATATATATATATATATTCGTCTTTGTTTCTGTCTATTTGTAAAACTACTGACATTTTTATGTCATTCATTATCTTAATCCAGTGTTTCTCAACCTTTTTTAAGCAACGGTAAAAAATAAGAGCAAATGAAAATATCACGGCACACTTTGCAAACTTTTTAAAGGATATGCATTTAAATGTTATGGAATAAAACCATAATTTTTTTTTAAATACACATACACAATATGGATTTACTTTTATGTTTCTATTCAGTTATTTGTGCAGCTTATTTAATGTGAAACCTGTGTCTGGTGATGTCTGTATGTTTTTGCTATTTCTTCAATATGTAGTCAATGTGTATTAAACAGACCCTCATTTCTTCTTCAGTTGATTGTAGTCTTTCTCGCTTCTTATTTTTAATGTTATTTAAGGTTGAAAAGTTTAATTCACATAAATAAGAAATAGAAAATTGCAATAAAACAGACTTTTTAGTTAATATGGAACATTCCTTTTGTATTGAAATCCAGAATATATCAATATCTTAGAAATATAGATAAATTTTGATCACTGTCCGATGGAATACTGCATTTCGAGCTTGTTTCGTACGGTCGCGGTATCAACGCTAAATTGTATTGCCAGAAGCTAGACCACCTGAACAACAAACTAAAGAAGGCGTATCCTGCTTTGTCCAGTCGAGTTCGGGCTTTGTTTCAGCAAGACAATGCGAGGCCACACACTGCCAGGTTGACTAAGGAGAAGTTCCAGCAGATGGGCGGTGTTCAGATTCTTCCACATCCACCGTTCAGTCCCGATGCTGCTCCGAGTGACTATGGCCTATTCTGTTCAATAGCACACTTTATCCGCTACCAGAAATTCAACGCTTTTGATTAAGTACAGGAAGCTTGTTAATAGTTTTTTCTTTTCTTTTCTTTTTAATTTTTTTCTTTTTTTTTTATTCAGAGCCAACGGACTGGTATCTGGGACAGATTAGGATACTGGCTGATTGCTTGCAGAAAATCGTCGAGAAAGATGGACTTTATTTTGAAGAATAAATGTTGGTGTTGCTCCATTTTATTGTTTTCTTTTCGCTTCCTAAGTGAGTCAGGGCTTTCTTGCCAACCTAATATGTATATACTGTGATAATATTTCGAAGAAATCTAAGGGGGTCGCGTGGCCCACTAGTGTGCTACGGCACGTCGGTTCGGAATCACTGCCTTAATCTATTCTTTTCTATCCGTTATCCTATTTCTCTGTCCGTACCTAGTTCAGAAAATTCAGAAACAAAACAAAAAAATATGCGTCGCAAAAAGCATTTTAGTACGTCCTCTCTAGTTACGAGGCGACATTTTATCGACAGAATGCTAGAACTTCAACTCACCACGCAAGAAAAGTGACTAATCGACACTTATCTATGTCGATCGGTTGGGTGGTCGGCCTCCCTGTATCAGAATGCGAACGATCAAACATTGATACGAGACTATCAGTCAGTTAGACACCAAGCCAGTGTCATCCATACAGACCGACAATCCAATTCTACAGCCATTGACACAGCAAACGTCCATGTCGCATCTACTCCCACGGATTTCTTTTTCTTAAATTCCCACCCTGTCACCATTAGTCGATATTTCTTTGTTTAAGTTTTCTTCCTTCACACATCTTTTTCCATGCTTATCCCATTTATTTCTCTTTCATGTTGCACTGAGTTAAAACCTTTTTTTTTTTTCATTTTTAATGGCTTTCATTTTTATTCGATTTTTATTATTAATTTTTCATTGTTTATCTAATTTTATTCCTCTGATTTTTTTTAAAAATTTATATAACCTCGTTTTCTTAAATGCTTTTATATTTCACATTCGAATTTCATTTAATTTATTTTTATTTTGACTTTCGTTTTTTCCCTTGCTTGTTTCTTCATTTTTTTGTTCGTTTTAAAAATCTTTCTTTTTTCTTTTTCTTACATTCTTTCTTTTTTCAAACGGCTCATTTTCGTTTTTAATTATCCAGTTTGTCTTTTTCACTTTCCTACTCGGTTTTCCCCTCTTCTTCTCGTCCATCTATCTTTCTGTTTTAGTTTCTTTTCTTTTTCTCTGATATCGTCATTTATTTTCATACTATCTTTTACACTTTTCTTCTCTTTCTCCTCCTCTTCTCATCCATCTATCTTTTCTTTCCGTCAGTTTTTTCTTCTTTCTTTTTTTTTTTTTTACTTCCGTCGTCTATTGCCTACATTCTCTCTCTTTTTCGATATTTTTCATTGATCGATTTCAAGCTTTTTCTTTTTTTTTTCTACTTCAAAGAATCTACTTTCTTATTTCTTTCTTCGAATCTTTCTTTCTTTCTTTTCTCCTTCTATTCTCATTCCTTATCTCACTCTTTCTCTCTCTCTCTCTCTCTCTCTCACTCTCTGTGTGTCTCGCCCTCTCCCTCCGTGTTTTTTCATTTTCTATTTTACCATTTTTAAATTTTCTTACTTTTTCCTTTTCTTTCATATTTTCTCATCGAGTTTTCTAAATCTATTATTTTTATTCTTTTTTTCTTTTCATCCAACTACTTTTCGTCTATTCCTCACATAAACAATATATATATATATATAACAACTAGGAAGAAAATGAAGAATTGATATATATATATATATATATATATATATATATATATATATATATATATATATATATATATATATATATATATATATAAACTCCTTCTTTTCTCTATGTCTTCTTCGTTGTTATTTCTCTCTCTTTCACACCCAATCCTTATTTCTTTTTCAGACAGGTGTCTAGCACCGAAGTTGGTCAGGCGTAAAGTGGATTAATATATCGCCGTACCCACTGCATACACCTACCATTCATCAGCCCTTCGTTCTGATCACCGAGAGGTTTCTACCCTCGTGCTAGACTTAGCAAAACACCCTAACCCTTACGTAGCTTCTGTCGCCGACCCCAAGCAGACCCAGTACACGCAGTTATATTGATTCGTGTTGCATAGAGAATGCAGACGATTCCGACAAACACTAACCCCCGTAACCCAACCTCTTCCATTCGACCTCGTCTGATGGAACAACAACAACAACAACAAGCAGTTGAAGCAGCGCCGAAAAGAAGAAGAAGAAGAAGAAAACCACGAATTAACGCCGCTGTCCGGGTAGATACTGCAACAATAAGCAGTAGTAGCTGCAGTCACTTGACAACGGATGCAAAAATCCGTCAGCATCATCATCACTATCATTGCTAACATCGTTATTGTTAAGTTTTCCAACAACGATGTTATTATAATGACTTAAATCGTAGCCGTTGAGAAAGAAAGGCTTATATCATTGGAATTATAACCAATCAGGAAAAACGATAATATTGTCGGTAATGCTGCGTTAGTTTCTGCCCAGAACAATTTCAAGAACATCAAAAGAAACCAGGAACAACAGCTTTACAAACCTTATGATCATTAGTATATATATATATATATATATATATATATATATATATATATATATATATATATATATATATATATATATATATATAATGTTGGCTATTTTCTTATTTTTTAATACACACATATACGATCCCCTATTAAGAAAGATATCTTATTGAATGTTGGCTGATAGTCATGATTTTTTTTAAATACGAGAAGTAGCCAACAAGATATAAGGTATCTTCCTCAATAGGTGATCGTATATTGAAACGTGTATCATATATATATATATATATATATATATATATATATATATATATATATATATATATATATATATATGTAAACATTTAAGTAAATTCTCTGTTTATAATAAACAGTATTAATAACAGCGGCCTGAATGTTCGAGAAATTCTATAGAAAATATGTGTCCTCCGACAGGAATTGAACCTGTATCCTACACCAAATAGTCTTATTGCTTGACGCGCCATACCATTTAGCTACATTTAGTCCCGTAAATGGTGTTAATGCTGTGTATTATAAACAGAGAATTTACTTAAATATTTGGATCTATGAAAATAATGTATAAACAAAAAATACATTAAAATAATTGTCCGACTTATAATATTTCATAATATATATACATATATATATATATATATATATATATATGTATATATATATATATATATATATATAATTGCTTCAGCATATATATATATAACTGCTTCAGAGAATTAATGCAAAGTATTATATATATATATATATATATATATATATATATATATATATATATATATATATATATGTTTGTGTGTGTGTGTGTCACTGCTCTCTCGCTGCTCAATTGCTATTTCCACGGAAATTGTTCGGAAGTAATACATTCCTGAATTCCACCTTGTTTAACCTTCACGACTAAAATCCGACGTACCACCCACCTTTTAGGAAAGAACCCTCGTTCCTTTCGTGTTCAATTGGGGAGATGAGAGTTTCAATCGGACAGCTACATCTCACCAGCCGCTGGTTTGTTGAAACGACACCCAAGGGGATGCTTACTCGATCTCCTCAGTCTTAACGGAGTATAGGGTCAACAGTTACCTTCCCCACATAT
>OZ010595.1:84420886-84425886 GCA_963932145.1 Acanthosepion lycidas | reverse complement strand
CTATGTGGGGAAAGAAGAAGAGGATTCATACCTTTCCCAAGGGTATTAGCACGAATTCTTTAATCCGAGCCGCTATCCATTGCTCCACCGTGTTAAACAATCACGATCTTCTTCTTCTTCTTCTTCTTCTTCTTCTTCTTCTTCTTCTTCTTCTATGTGACAGACAATCATAGCCCTCCACAACCTCTTTTCTCTTGTTGCTTTCAGTAACATGTGTCCTTTTTCAACCCCTTTTACTTCCGCTTTATCATTCCGTCACATATGTACGTCAGGTAAGTGGCTGCTGTCTTCCCCTGGCCTTTTTTTTATCTTCAATATGTCCTGTAAGTATCAATTCTTTCTTCCTCATTGTGTGTCCAACAAATGTCAGATGTCTCTTTCATGTACTGAGTATATCTTTTAGTCCCATTTTCTTTACGACCTTAAAGAATCAGAACAATTTTATAGATTCCAACCGAAAGTAACAATGGCTACTCTGTCAATGAACACCGAATAGATACTATAATACATACTACGTTCAATTTCCTTATCTTCAACACTAAATTTGTCATAGGTGATCCATACGCTGAGGTTTGAATGTTTTGGTATTTACTAATTCCATATCTTGAATGTTTATGATGCATTCAGAATAGATGTCGTAACTTATTTTATTCCAGATTATACTTTCTATTTTGAAAAGGTTTATCTCGGGTCATATTTTTTGGAACACGTGGTACAGGATGTTGATGATTGTTTCAAGGTCATTCTAATGTATGAATGTCAACGCCATAGGTCACCAACCAAATCATGAACAGAGGCAAAGCGGCTGTGCTCACTATTATAAATGACCACGAGGTCATATCTTTCTCGACACAAAAGGCGAACCTCTTCGCCTCGATATTTGCCTCGAACTCAACACTAGGCGACAAAGACTACGCCCTACCAAACTACGAATGTCTCACTGAGCACAATCTCAGTAATATTGCCATTAGAATAAGAGAAGTTTCAAGACGTATAAACATCCTTGATCCTGAGAAAGCCACTGGCCCGGACAAAATTCTAGTGGTTGTCCTTAAGAATATTAACCCAAAATTATCCCAGATTCTAGCGAAGTTATTCAACCGCTTCTTGAAGGAGAAATCCTTCCCAGGCCTGTGGAAGGTGTCAAACGTATGTCCAGTTGTCAAGAACGCGAGCGTGCGATTTTCCCCCTCCCAGTTTAGACCCATTAGTATCATCAGCAAGCTCTTTCACGCTATTATCAACAAGAAGGCACCTAGAGAGGAACACCCCTTTCAGCGACAAGCAGTACGAGTTTCGATTGGTCCGATCCACTGCTGACGTCCCAACTTCCATCGCTCACAGAATTAGTCAGGCGCTTGATGACAAACACACCTCAAGGCCGATCGTATTAGATACCTCAAAGCCCTTTGACAAAGTGTAGCATAAAGATTTGTAGCACAAGTTCTCCAATTATGGTATCAATGGAAGGGGCTTTTTTGTCTCGGCTTCTTTGATAACCTCTCTCATTGCTGAAGGTTTTTTTTCTTGTTGTTGTTGTTGTTGTTTTTGACAATATCCCATAAATTTTCAATTTGGTTCATATATATATATATATATATATATATATATATATATATATATATATATATATATATATATATACGGGTTGCTCACAAGCTGGTCCTATGGTGTAATGTTGATGCTGTTCAAAAAAAGCTGAACGTCCTTTGACCGATTGCATAGAGCACCATCATGCTTAAATATGTATGTGAATATGTAGCTTAAGTTTTTCCTGCAGTAGGTACAAATACCTTGCAACATTTGTCGTTGTTAATGGCGGCAAGTAGTAGAGTCCATCTGATCCTGATTAAGAAATGACTCACCAAATGCTCTGATTTCGTGGATGCTTCATATATTAAATTGTATACTTTTCATTTCATTTCTTACGGGGACTCTTAAAATGTTTCTTTGGCGCATAAAGAACTGATGCAGAGTAGATTCATCTGAAAACATAACTTTACTCCAATTTTCAGATGTTCAGGCTTCATGTTGTTTAGCAAACGTTAGACATTTCGATTTTATAGTTGTAATTTGATGTGGTTTACGAGCCGTTTTGAATGTTTCTGACTAAACTTAAATCTCATCGTAAAACTGTCATAGAATTGGTATCTGTACAACTTTAAAGCATAACAATATTATTCATCTTAGAAGAACATGTCGGGAATCGGGTAGCAATGAGCTTCATCAAATGGCCATTCTTACCCCTGGTTTTCTTTGGGCGTCCACTTCTCCCCTTGTCACTAAATTCTTGAATTTTGAAAATTCATGATAGTGAACAGTTCTTTTGCTATAATCTACTTTTACACTAATTTCCTGTTGAGAGGAACCCTCATCGAGTAGAACCATAATTTGGTCCCTTCGAGTAGGCGAAAGTGAAGATTCTTTGCCCATATTCTAAGACTAATTCACTACAAAATTATAACCACAGTAGTTGATAATTTATCAGTGACAAAAATCTTTTGACCATAACTCGTGCATTTAATGACTGATGCAATAACAAAAAGATATTGCACGTGCAATATCTTCTGAAACAAGAAAATGCAAACACGAAAATAACCCTCTTACATCTAGTCTTAAACTTTTGTCAATGACTATTCATCCACCTTGAACTTTTCCACATTTTTTAGTGTTATTAACTGGAATTCAAATTGACTTAAATAGTTTCCTTTTATCATTTCATCAACACAAGATACGCAGTGATAGGAAGGTTCAGAATACATTTTATTGTGACAAAAATAATTAGGTCAACAAGTAGAACAACCCTTTGTGACAATTACAGTTGCATGTCTTTTGATGTTGTGTCTCTACAGCTTTGCACATCTAGAGACTGAAATTCTGACCAGTTATTTTGGTAAAATAGCTCAAGTTTAGTCAGATTGAATAGAGAGCGTCTGTGAATATCAATTTTCAAGTCTTGTCACAGATTCTCAATTAGATTTAGATTATGCAATATCTTTTTTGTTATTTAGTTTTATTTTACATGATTAAATATATTTTTGTCACTTGTGTCTATTTTATATGATACAATATGTGTTTTGTTACTTAGGCCTATTTTATATGATACAATATGTTTTTAGGTCTATTTTATATGACGCAATGTATTTTTATTTAGATCTGTTTTATATGGTGCAATATTTTTTTGTTATTTAGGTCTATTTTATATGATGCAATACCTTCTTGTTATTTAGGTCTATTTTACATTAAGCAATATGTTTTTTGTTATTTAAGTTTATTTTATATGATACAATATGTGTTTTATCATTTAGATGTATTAGATGTATTTTATATGATACAATGTGTTTTAGGTCTATTTTATATGATGCAATATGTGTTTTGTTATTTAGGTATTTTTTATATGATACAATATGTTTTTGGTCTATTTTATACGATGCAATATGTGTTTTGTTATTTAGGTCTGTTTTATATGATACAATATGTTTTGGGTCTATTTTATACGATGCAATATGTGTTTTGTTATTTAGGCATGTTTTATATGATACAATATGTTTTTGGTCTATTTTATACGATGAATATGTGTTTTGTTATTTAGGTCTATTTTATATGAAACAATATCTTTTGGGTCTATTTTATACGATGCAATATGTGTTTTGTTATTCAGGTCTATTTTATATGATACAATACATACATGTGTTTTTTTTATTTAGATCTACTTTATATGGTGCAATATTTTTTTGTTATTTATGTCTATTTTATATGATACAATGTTTTTACGATTTAGGTCTATTTTATATGATGCAATATGTTTTTGCTATTTAGGTCTATTTTATATGATGCAATATGTTTTTACTATTTAAGTCTATTTTATATGATGCAATATTTTTTTGTTAATTAGGTCTGAGCTTTGAATGGGCCATTCTAAAACATAAATAAACCGTGACCTAAGTCATTTCATTTTAGCACTGGCTGCATGCTTAGGGTGAAAGTCCCGCTGAAATGTGAACTTCTGCCCCAGTTTCAAATCTTTTGCAGACTGTAACAGGTTTTCTTTGAGGATTGCCTTGTACTTGGCTCTATCCACCTTTCCATCAACTCCCACCAGCTACCCTGTCCCTACTAAAGAAAAGCAACCCCTTATCATGATGCTGTCGACATTCACGGTGGGAATGGTGGGTCCAGGTTGATGGGAAGCGTTAAGTTTCCACTGCACGTACTGTTTTGCATTAATGCCAAAAATTCAATTTTGTTTTCATCTTGTCTCCCACCTGACTTGTGGCAAACTGTAACTGGGACTTCTTATAGCTTTCGTTCAACAATTGCTTTCTTCCTGCCATTCCACGACCCCCATAAAGGTCAGCATTGTGAGGTGCATGACTAATAGTTAACGTACGGACAATTTCTTACACCTAAGCTGTGGATCATTGCATATACAGAGTTACACTTGGTTGCTTCTCTGGTTAATTGCCTCTTTCGGGCTGCCGGTTTAGGTGGACGGCCTTGTCTTGGTAGGCTTGAAGTTCTGCCACAATCTTTCCAATTTGGGGATGATGGATTTAATCGTTCTTCATGAGATCTCCAAGACGCTAAATTCTGTACAATTTTATCCCTTATCCGTCTGAGGAGCTCCTTGGTAGCCATGATGTTGCTTGTTTTGCAAATGTTCTCTATCAAATGACTGAGGCCTTCACAAAACTTTATATTTCACTGGAGAGTGGAGAATCAAGGATGATAACTCTTTTTCATTTTTTTTCCCTTTACTCATAAAAAATCGTCATAAACAAGGAACCAATGCATTATTTTGGATTGGTACATCGCATAAAACAACAATAAAATAAATTTAAATTTTTGGTTGTAACGTACCAAAAGCTGTAATTCGGACTATATATATTCTCAGGTAATTGAGAACAAATTATAATATAAAGAAAAACAATTTTATTCAAGATAAAAACATATATATATATATATATATATATATATATATATATATATATATATATATA
>OZ010595.1:84335886-84415886 GCA_963932145.1 Acanthosepion lycidas | reverse complement strand
ACACATACACACATAGACACACACACAGACACACACACATATACACTTACACAAATTTTCTGCATTATTGCCAAACTTTTTAATCCATTTCTTATTTCGGGTCTTTCTTTCCTTTTCTCTCTCTCTCTCTCTCTCTCTATCTATCTATCTATCCATCTCTTTCGACACATATCATTCATTACAGACTTTATAACTTGATGTGGATGCTGAAAAGTTATCGGTCCGCCCTAATTCCCAATATGTGATCAAGTAAGCAAACTTTAGAATATATATATATATATATATATATATATATATATATATATATATATATATATATATATATATATATATTGAGTATGAATGGTTTGATGGATGGGGGAGGAATAGAATTATTAGTGTACACAGAAGTGAGACCCCAGACTCCAGAATTACCAGACTCCATCCGAAACATTCTAGTAGAAAATACAAACATAATAACCTTATCCACATGTAAAAAAAAGATTAAAAATAATGGAAGACTTAACAATAAAAAAGTAAAAGCTAACATTTAATAATATTAACTACGAACACGGCCATAATGTGCTGTGTTCGGAAAACAAATCATCCCTATAACTCTAGAAATATGCACACAATCCATAAACCCAATTAAAAAGCAAAAATAAAATCATCCTCGATAATGGCTAAAAGTATAGCCGAAATCGCTCGGAATTACAGAATATTTGAACAGTTTTTTCACACACTCTGTGCTCAGAAAAGAAAACACTTACTCGAACACAAGAAAAATTAAACAAAAAGCTTAATCATCATATCGTCTTTAATGAAACATATATATATATATATATATATATATATATATATATATATGTGTGTGTGTGTGTGTGTGTGTGTGTGTGTGTGTGTGTGTGTGTGTGAATTTGGTTAAATATGACTGACAAAGTACTACAGTTACGTTTTTTATTTAATTTTTTGTGTTAGTACAAGATATTTTTATTATTCTGACCGCGTTTTGAAAATAAAACATTCCTATAACATTAGATACATAAATGAAAATCCCACATTCAGTTATAAATTAAAATCGTCCTTGATTATGGCTAAAAAAATAACTGAAAGGGCTCGGGGATATATAGGAACTTTTGGACAGTTTTTACACACTTTGTTTCCAGAAAAGAAAAAATGTTAGAACAAAAGAAAATGTAAATAAAAAGCTTAATCGCAGTACCTTGTATAGAAGAGAGGGATTTCTGACCAAATACACAATAACTTTTCGCTCTCTTTTTGTGGTCTTGCCCTGTCTGCTCATTTCACTCTCTAACTCAGTTTCAACCCCCTTGCTTATCTTGTCCTCTTCCTCCTTTTCACTCTCTCTAATGTTCTTGCTCTCTCTCTCTCTCTCTCTCTCTCTCTCTCTCTCTCTCTCTCTCCTCTAGTCTCTATATCTTTAACTATCTTGTTTGCTTGCTAAAATTCACTCCCTCTACTCTTCTTGCTCTCTATCTCAGTCTCAATCTCTTTACTTATCTTGCCTTCTTCATCAGTTTCACTCTCTCTACTCTTCTTGCTCTCTCCCTCGGTTTCACCCTCTCTACTCTTCTTACTTTCTCCCTCAACCTGTCTACTCATCCTGTCATCTCCCTCAGTCTTACACCGTTCTACTTCCTGTTTTCGTCACACCATTTTTTTCTCTTTTTACTCATTTTCTTCCTTTTTACCATCTTTGTTCTTCTTATTATTTCTCGATCTCATCCCTTTTTCTCTTTCTTACCCTGTTTCACTCTCTCTTCTCTTTCTGAGGCTTGCTCTTGTTTTCCCTCTTTCTCCTTTTCTTTACACCCTCTTTACACCGCCTTACTTATTTTTCTTTATAACTCTCTTATTCTTTCTCTCCACTTCGGCCTCGCTATCTCTGGTTTGACTGATTGCCCTCACATTGTCTTTTTAATGTATCTTATAGAAATTATGACACCAAGATTTTTCTTTCCTTTTCTCAATTTCTCTTTCACCTTTCTCTTATTCTTTGTTGACTTCTCACTTTTCAAACCATTGTTTTCTCTTAGCTCTAAATCTATCATTCTCAAATTGTGTGTTTGTATGTATGTGTGTGTGTAATCGGATGTTGTTTATGTGTTTCAACAGTTTTCATCCGATTTCAATTAAATTTTTTGTGCCGGTTTTGAGTCCAAATTGGCTGGCAAAAATTACAAGCGTAAAGGTGAAAAATCGAAAAAACAGACTTTTACACTTTGCACAAAAATCAAAGGCAAAATTTATAATCAATAATCAATTTATAGAGTTAAAATTTAACGTAAAGAATTATTAGAATTATGAATAAAATTATAAATAAAAATTATCGTATATTATTAAAATGAGCGTGGAAGAGGTTTCTTCCCTGCAAGATTGAGAACCCTATAAACGGCCCTTTTCAGGGCCAACCCCATTCAAATTGTTAATCCCCCATTTGGGGATGTACATAAGTTGCACCCAATTGTTGTTACTAATATTATTTTTCGGGTGGGCTGACTTTAAACTTAAATTTCTCCTACTGAACGACAAAAATTCGCAGTCATGAAACACCCGGTCGAAGATGGGTTATACTGCTAGTACATACATAACTTCAAAAGCAGTAAGTTATATATTTTCAGACATTGATTTTCATATATATATATATATATATATATATATATATATATATATATATATATATATATGGTGGACTTTCCCGTCGTATTCGACGTGTAAGAGTTAAGCAGCTCAGTTGCTAAGAACCGACAGCCAGACACCTGCACGCATGATTTAATTATAATGGTGAAGGCTTTGTGCAGAACCAAACTCACTTTTTGAAACGACCCACCACAAGTTTTGAATTCAGAGTTGTCCTTCTCCTAGACCAGTTGACATCCAAGGCAATAGAACTCATTCTTTACTGGTATTTACGCAAAGAAAAAAAGGATTCCCAAGCCAAGGGTATTACCACGTAAGTGAATGTAATGGATTCGACTAGAATTCGAACTCTGCTCTCCGATTAATATATATATATATATATATATATATATATATAGATAGATAGATAGATAGATAGGAAGGAAGAAGAAGAAGAAGAAGAAGAAGAAGAAGAAGAAGAAGAAGAAGAAGGCACGGCGGAGTATTGGATAGCGGTTCGGAATGAGGAATGGAACAGCCGAGTTCGAATTCCAGTCGTATCCATTATATATATATATATATATATATATATGAAAAGTGTATATATATATATATATATATATATATATATATATATATGTGTGTGTGTGTGTGTGTGTGTGTGTGTGTGTGTGTGTGTGTGTGTGTGTGTGTAATATATTATATTTATTGTTATTTATATATTATATGCGTGGTTATGAGAAAGCCCTCAATATCAGAGATCTAGCTAACATATTTGGTTGGAGTGTTATGAGTTTGTGACCCTGGGTTTCACGCTTTTGACGATCGCAAAAGCGTGAAACTCAGGGTCACAAACTAACATCAATCCAACCAAATATATATATATATATATATATACATATATATATATATATATATATATATATATATATATATATATATATATATATATGTATATATATATATAGGGCGTATCAAATACACTTTTACAAACTTTGGGGGTGGGTTCCTAAACAAGAGCATAAGTTCATATAAACATATGTTCACAAATCCTTAGTTTTTAAGTTTAATGTTTACTGTAGATGCTGTTAAATGTGCAATACAAGCTACAGTCCAAAAATACTTATGAACATAGTTTGTAGTGTTATGGATCCTATACCAGCAACGGGACGATAAACAGTATCAAAAGTTGGATGACTCGGCTGCCTTCGCTCTAGAATCGCAATCAAATACAGCCGTGCACCTAGCGTCTATAACTATTAGATCGGCCGTTTGTAAAAATCGTATCTACATGCTCTCGATATGAATATCATGAAATTATCAAACGGAACACTTCTTAAGTGACTCACTACTACACACCTGAAACGTGGAAAATAGACTAGCCACAAATTTACACGAATGACAAATGTTACCTAGACTATATAGAAACAGAGCACCATCTATTGTAAAATTTCTTTAAACACTATAACACAAAACAAAGGATTTGAAGAAATATGTTTATATAAACTTTTAACTTTCTTTTGGTTTGAGGAACCCAGTCCAAAGATTTTTTGATGCACCCAGTACACACACACACACATATATATATATATATATATATATGTATATATATATATATATATATATATATATGAGTGTGTGTCTGTCTCTGTATGTACACACACACACACACATATATATATATATATATATATATATATATATATATACATATATATATATATATATATATATATATATATGAGTGTGTGTGCGTGTGTGTGTGCGTGTGCGTGTGTGCGTGTGTGTGTGCATACAGAGACAGACAGACAAACAGACTCATTTACCTATTTATTTGCATTGTTCAAACTCATATTCACGAGGTTTCGGCAGTCGTACGCTCCGGCCATCTTCTGGTGATATACGTTGGAATTTCGAACGGAACCCTTTAATTAGTCTACGGAGGTAGATTATTCTAGTTCCACGTGCCATGTCTCTTCCAGAGGTCTCAGTTTCAGTTAATTCCCTATAGTAACTTAAATCTTCAACATTTTTGTTCACCTCTGGTTGCGGTCAGCTATCAGATATGACAATAAACATGAGGACAACAGTCCGAACAATGTAAATTGTGTAAATAGTTACAACACCTCATCTCAGAAATATATATATATATATATATATATATATATATATATATATATATATATATATATATATATATATATGGGAGTGAAATTGGATAGACATGACATGTTAACCGAGGGTTTGAGTTGAGCTGGATTATGCTCTCTCCCAAAAATTGTAACTAAGATTGTATAGCCGGCCTCACAAACGGTTATACACGAAAATGAGTGGCCGGTCATGATCTATCTATCTATCTATCTATCTATCTATCTATCTTGTTTTGTTCAGATCTATCTATCTATCTATTAATATACACATACCTACGTTCGAAATGAAACTTGAAGTTTCTGATGAGTTGGCAGAACAACGAAACTTTAAATTGCACTTCAAACGTATATTTATTAATATATACTTCTTAGCTCTGTGAGCAGAGTTTTGTTTAAATTGAGTAAATATTTATTCGCTTACCTGTGTATGAACGCTAACGCACGTATATAGGTTTGCTTATATCTAGTTATTAGATTTATCTCCATCAATATCTATCTATCTATCTATATCTATCTATCTCTCTCTCTCTATATATATATATATACATATGTGTGTGTGTGTTTATGTGTGTATCGACTCAGAGTGTATCGCCGATCAAGCAAAGTTGAATAATGCCTTGTTCGGCTAGACACTCCGTAGCTAAGTTGGTATAAGCACGTCTCTCTAACGACGGTTTATATATATATATATATATATATATATATATATATATATATATATATATATATATATATATATATATATATGTATGTATATAACTGGATAAGTCCGACAATTATTTTCATAATTTATCTTCCTATACATTATTTTTCAAGATACAAATATTTAAGTAAATGCCGGTAAATATTGTTAATACTGTTTATTATAAACAGTAAATTTACTTAAATATTTGTATCTATAAAAATAAGCTACAAACAGAATATGTATATATATATGTGTGTGTGTGCGCGCATAATCAGACAAAAACATACAGAGACAGATAGATAGGCAGCTAGACGGACAGATAGATAGATAGATAGATAGATAGATAGATAGATCGCTCAATGCCAATGTTGACGTACTATTCCAGCAAAAATTACTGTCATGCAGGTAGCCTTACTTAATTCTCTCTTTATATATATATGTATATGTATATGTGTGTGTGTGTTTAACATCTGGCACTTATATGTCTCATTTTAACATTCACTTTATTTCTTCTTTCATTCAATCTATCATCATTATCATCCCCATCATCTTCATCTACCGCTCTCGCTTTCTTTCTCCCTCTCTCTCTCTCTCTCTCTCTCTCTCTCTATATATATATATATATATATATATATATATATATATTCACTCCCACAGAGAATCTACTATCACTATAAGCAGAATACGCTTTCTCTGCATGCGTTCAGGGTCTATCTATTTCTCTATTCAACTTCTCTGATCACATGACAGCGTTGATCATCTGACTGCATTTCAATTTCTTTAGCTGCAAGTGTTTTTCAGCTTACGGCCAAATCACGCTAAAAACTGCTTGTTCTCGTTTGTTTTTCGTGGGTGCCCGTTTGGAAATATTAATTTCTACAAATCAATGATGTCCTTGTACCAGATTAAGCAACTCTTACTACATATATAAAAAAAGAGCAATAGGGAGATAGAGAGAGAGAGAGAGAGAAAGAAATATATGGTCTATATAAATATATGTATATAAACCTGTTTCATATATTATTTTTAATTTATGTTAATATCAGTATATCCTTCTACCTCGTTTTATCTCTCTATCTCCATATATATATATATATATATATATATATATATATATAGATAGATAATTTACATATATATATATATATATATATATATATATATATATATATATATATATATATACACGAAGAGTCACGTGAACAGGATATTTGAAAATGAAGGAACCGACATAGCACAAAAAGCAAGCATATCTGAAATTGCTGACATTGTTCACTGCACCAGACCCACCAAAAATGATTAGAAATATAGCAAAAAAAACATTTTTAAATCCTTGACAATGAACATTCGTTGGCCTTTAAATACATTTTTTTTTTTTGCATTATATTTTATATAATTTTTATAACTTGGAAATAAATTTGGAAATAATTGAAATTAATTGCGAAATCTAGCGAAAGTCACCCATGGAGTAAAAATAATTATTTGTACAGAAAGTAACTGACTACTTACATGAAATTGTCTTTCAATTAAGTGGCGGCAAAAGAATTATCTTTGAACTTTTAACAGGTAAGCTTAAATATTAATGCAATACTTAAATGCAACGATCAATATTTACTTCTATAGTTTTTTGTTTGCCTATCGCATACGGCAGCAGTATGCCTCGCAAAAAGAAATCTGCGCCAACGGCGGACCAGACTGCAATCAAAAGAGCCAAGGCTGCAGTGAGGAAAAGAAAGCCCCGTGTAAATGGAAACCCAGCTCAAATGGCAGCCAGGAGAGCTTCCAGGGCTGGCTAAGAATATGCAAAAACTTAGGGACGCTCAAACTCCTGAACAAGCCGAAGGCCCAATCAAGAGCCCTACGCGGGAGCTTCCGGCTTTTAATCTACTACATATGTGAGTGTGTGCGTGTATTTGTGTGTGTGTGTATGTGCGTGTCTGCTGCGTGTGTGCATGTGATAAAATTATTGTTTTATAGGGCCTCTATAGATCTAAAAATATCAAAGTCGGCTCCGAGAGGAGCAATGAAAGTCTACTTCATATTTTAACACAATCTTCAAGCCTTGAGATTGCTTTTATACACGAAACTGTCTGTCACCGCTCGGTATACACCTCGATATCCATCTATATTTTTATACCTAACACACACACACACATATATATATATATATATATATATATATATATATATATATATATATTCACAAACTTTTCACACACACACACACACACATATATATATATATATATATATATATATATATATATATATATATATATATATATATATATATGCGGCAGTAATGCCACGAATAACACAAAAGGTGACAGGGTGTGGAAGAATTAGGAACAGAAACATTAATAATGAGCAGAAAGAGAAGAGAGTAATCAGGTGGGCAGTAGATAGTGATTGATGTTGAATTTAAATTTTTGTATATATATATATATATATATATGTGTGTGTGTGTGTGTGTGTGTGTGTGTGTGTGTGTGTGTCTGCGTGTGGGTGTGTTTAAGACAGTGCAGTGTCGAAGACAGAGCCACTCTAGATCGAAGTTTAGATCGACAATTAATAGTGCTTAAATTTCACAACCATCCATTCGATCTTCAGTCACCAAAATTGCAAATATCAGTCTATACTTGAATATATATATATATATATATATATATATATATATATATATATATATATATATATATATATAATTTTTATATATTAGAATAATTTTATAATTTTAGATTGGCTAGACAAATATTTTCCGAAAAATGTAAATCTTTAATAAAATGTAAAATTTTAAATTTAGAATGCCCCTCGCCTTCATACGCATATGTAATCGCATGAATGTTAACGTCACTTTACTCCATTGAATTCCTTAAGGAGGAAAAGCCTCACATGATAATTTTTTAAACTTTAAAATAAAATTTCCCAAGATAATTCATATATATATATATATATATATATATATATATATATATTGATGTAATAGGAAAGAACAGTTAGATTACTGATCCAAAGTTCTTTAGTATTTTTTATTTTTAATAAAAAATGCTAGATACAGAAGTAGAGCTTAAAATTATGATTCTTTCAAAATTTGATTCCATTGCAACACAGAAATAACTATGCTTCGAAACTGACTCAAGTCATAAAGTTTAATTTCAAACTTAACATTTAGAGTACACTTTCATTCTCAAGCGATGTTTAGAATAACTAAATGGGGAAATGCTTTACTCATTTATAGGTTGGAAATTCACGTGTAATCTGGGGGTTTTCTTTCGTTATCAAAGGTTCTCTTGTCTGACGGAAGTACGAATCGCTTAAGTTAGTTATTCTAAACATCGCTTGAGAATGAAACTGTGCTCTAAATTTAAAGTTTAATATTGAAATTAAACTTTATGACTTGAGCCAATTTCGAAACATAGTAATTTCTGCATCGCGATGGAATCATATTTTTTTTTAAATAATTATATATATATATATATATATATATATATATATATACATATATATAAACGAGCATTGTCTATATATTTCATTTTTCGGTGGAGTTGGACAATGGGCACTATGAGGAGATCTCATCTTTTATTTTCATTTTATTTCATTTAATTTTTCATGGAGTTCAGTTTGCTCTATAAATTTATTGTAAGTTGATCTCCCCTACGGAAGCCAAAACTAATATGTTCATACCACGTCATTCCTTAAAATATATTTACAAATTTTTGATATTTCTAATCTGGAATTCTTTTTTTCTTTTTTTTTCAAATTCAAAATTCCAGATTACAAATTTCCCAAAAAATTAATTTTCACATTTTCAGAAATCACGTCTGTGTTCATTTTTCTTGTGGTTATTTCAAGGAAATCAATTTACTATGAATTTACATTGCAAACTTGATCTCCCTATTATCTTTCTATAAAATTTATACATATATATATATATATATATATATATATATATATATATATATATGTGTGTGTGTGTGTGTGTGTGTGTGTGTGTGTGTGTGTGTGTGAATGAAAATGTATAGAAAATAGGAAAGAACTGGTTAGGTAAATAGTCCAAAGTTCTTTAGTATTTTTGTTATTATTTTTAAAAAATAGTGCTCGATACAAAAGTAAAGCATAAATATAATTATTTATTTAAAAATATGATTCCAACACGCTACATAAGAGTTCTCATGTTTCAAAACAAGAGCCGAAAACTTCAATATAATTATTTGAATTAAATTCAATTAAAGTAAGCTCTGTTCCATCTTCAAGCGAAATTTTTTTGGGAATAACTTATTTCTGAAATTTACGTGTTTTAACAGCATATTCCTTATTGAAATCAAAATTTCCATGGTAACGACTGGCGCGATTGTTTAAATAGAAAGGGGTGTAGGGTGTTAATAATTTGTATTAGTATAGAGTTACATTCATAGATATCAAGTCAGATGTAGCGTGTTGGAATCCTATTTTTAAATAAATAATTATATATATATATATATATATATATATATATATATATATATATATATATATATATCAAAGTGTAGGAGAACGAACAGCAAGATTACAGCGTTCAAAACATTAATTTAAAAACAGTGCTCAATACACAAAGGAGAGCCGTAAATATTTATTTGTCTTATGGAGTGTTACATTAGAACATGCACATATCCACTACTGTAGTGGATATGTGCATGTTCTAATGTAACACTGCATAAGATTTGAAAATATATATATATATATATATATATATATATATATATATATATATATATATTTGTAATCTTTTGTCTTAAACTATAGTGATACGAAAGTAAATTTTAAAAAGTGTCTAGTTACAGCACTTACTACAGAAATATTCTGTACAAATTCTATGCCAAAAGCCCTACAGCCGCAGAAGGACAAGCATATCGTACATTTGCCTGGATTATGAACCTTGCTTAAATTCAAAGAGATTAAATGTTGACAGAACCAAAGAAAATGAATCCATTAAAAGTAGACATAAAAGAAAAGCAGGGAGAGAAACAAAGAAAATGAATCCATTAAAAGTAGACATAAAAGAAAAGCAGGGAGAGAAGCAAAGAAAATGAATCCATTAAAAGTAGACAAAACCATAGAAAACGAATCTGTTAAAGGTAAACAGTACTCATGAAAACGAAGCCGAAAGTATACATAACCAGAGAAAATGAAGCCATTAAATGTACAAAGAAGCAAAGAAAATGAAGTTATTAGAAGTAAATAGAACCAGAAAAACCATTAATCGTAGATATAACCAAATAAAATGAACTAATTAAAAGTAGACATAACCAATGAAAACAAAACCGTTAAAAGTAGACATAACCAGAGAAAATGAAGCCATTAAATGTGCAAAGAACCAAAAAAGTGAAGTTAATAAAAATAAATAGAACCAAAAAATGAAGCCATTATCCGTAGACAGCAGCAAAAAAATGAAACCATTTAAAGTAAACATAGCCAAAGAAAATTAAGCTATTCAAAATAAACAAAACCAAAGTAAATGAGGCCATTAAATGTAGAGAGTAACAAAGAAGATGACGGCATTAAAAGTATGCAGAACCAAAAAAATGAAGTTATTAAAAGCAGAAACAGTGAAAATTAAACTATTAAAAATAAACAGTATCAAAGAAAACGTATCTAACTCTTAAACAACTGAAATACGCCTACACCTTGTAATTGTGAAGTCTGATAAATCTAATACGTTTGTTATTTTAAACAAGACCAATTATAATGACAAACTAAACTCTATACTCGATAACAAAACTAAATTTAAAAGAATAAGCAAAACTCCACTAAACTCCTCAAGACACAGACGTATAAACATATTACCGCCAGTCAAGTTGAAATCGAGTCCATCAAACGCTATAAAATAAATACTAAATATTTCCCCGGTTGCCTATATGGAATATAGGTAGTTTTATTTAAAACTGTATTCCTGATAAGCCTGCCTTCTCCACCACCATTATCATAATTATCATCCATCATCAGTCTCATGATCGAGTGCGTTTATAGGATCACTTCACAACTGAATGCTTGACAAATTCCCTGCACATATCTGAGTCGAAAGTCGGAGAGAGGACTTGGAAAAATAGACTTGGCGGAGGCCATCCCTCTCCAAGTCAAATTACAGTGTCCTCCAACTTGAAGCCTCGACTTGGTCACAGACACAATGCCGTTAATTCAATCGGGAAACCCTACGCCATGACCGTTGACTTTAATCTCGGAGGCTCTCCGCCTATCCATGCGTGTACTCACAGACTTTGCTCTCAGTGGCTGACTGCTTATATAGCTATGGAACGCAGTCTAACCCATTGTGCAAGATAGCCATTGACCCTGGAAGAAGGCTTATCTGCTCTTTGACGGGTTTAGTTTTAATACTGCTGGATGTCTAACAACTCTCTTCACCAGAAAAGCCTGATGAGGGAAACTTTTTTCGTTTCTAGTGTTATCAAGCTCTATAACAGATAACTTTTCGATTGTATCTAAACTCAACATAAAATTTGTTACTCCTACATCCAAAACAATAAAAGAATTAGTCAGTACTAAACAAAACAATAAGCTAAAATCTGAATTAGTAGTTTACTCCATCGCCAGTAAAAATTGTCACAAAACATACATAGGAGAAACCTGAAGGAATCTAAATAAAAGATTATATGAACACAAAAGGGACATTTTACAAAATAATACATCAAATGCGTTGTTTGTCCACCGTAACGAGACTGACTACAATACTGACATAAAAAATGTTTGTTTTTTTTTATCAAAGAAAAAATAATTCACTACTATGTAAATGCCCAGAGAGTGCCTTAATCGCAAGGTCATCTACAATAAATTTACGCACTTGCTTTTACAACATTTCGCCATTCTAATATCACCTACTCATATATATATATATATATATATATATATATATATATATATATATATATATATATATATATATACAGTGTATCACAAAAGTGAGTACAACCCTCACATTTCTTCAAATATTTAAGTATATCTCTTCATGGGACAACACTGACAAAATGACACTTTGACACCATGAAAAGTACCCTGTCTGCAGCATATATAACAGAGTTCATTTATTTTTCCCTCAAAATAACTCAAAATATAGCCATTAAAAGCTAAATCCTTGGCAACAAAAGTGAGTACACTCCTAGGAAAAGTTGTCAATATTAACATACATGTCAACTGTCAATATTTTGTGTGGCCAACATCATTATCCAAAACTGCCTTTACTCTCCTGGGAATGGAGTTTACCAGAGCTTCACAGGTAGTCACTGGAATGCTCTTCCACTCCTCAATGACGACGTCGTGGAGCTGGCGGATATTTGAGACTCTGCGCACCTCCACCTTCTGCTTGAGGATACCCCAAAGATGTTCTATTGGGTTCAAGTCTGGAGACATGCTTGGCCAGTCCATCACCTTTACCCTCAGCCTCTTCAGTAAAGCAGTGGTTGTCTTGGATGTGTGTTTCGGGTCATTGTCATGCTGGAACACTGCTCTGCGACCCAATTTCTGGAGGGAGGGGATCATGCTCTGCTGCAGTATTTCACAGTACATGTTGGAGTTCATGTTTCCCTCAATGAAATGTAACTCTCCAATACCTGAAGCACTCATGCAGCCCCAGACCATGACATTCCCACCACCATTCTTGACTGTAGGCATGACACACTTATCTTTGTACTCCTCACCTGGTCGCCGCCACACATGCTTAAGGCCATCAGAACCAAACAAATTAAATTTCGTCTTATCAGACCATAGGACATGGTTCCAGTAATCTATGGGCTTTGTTGACATGTCTTCAGCAAACTGTTTCTGGCTTTCTTGTGTATTGCCTTCAGAAGAGGCTTCCTCCTGGGGTGACAGCCATGCACACAAATTTGATGTAGTGTGCTGCGTATGGTCTGAACACTAACAGGCTGAATCCCAATCTCTTCAATCTCTTCAGCAATGCTAACAGCACTCCTACGCCGATCTTTCAAAGAAAGCATTTGGATGTGATGCTCAGCACGTGCGCTCAGCTTCTTTGGACGACCTACCCGAGGCCTGTTCTGAGTGGACCCTGCTCTTTTAAAATGCTGGATGATCTTAGCCACTGTGCTGCAGCTCAGTTTCAGGGTGTTGGCAATCTTCTTGTAGCCTTGGCCATCTTTATGTAGTGCAACAATACATTTTTTAAGATCCTCAGAGAGTTCTTTGCCATGTGGTGCCATGTTGGAACTTTCAGTGACCAGTAAGAGAGAGTGTTAGAGCTGCACTACAAATTTGAATAAACCTGCTCCCCATGAACACATGGGCATAGTTACACTAATGAGTCACGTGACATTTTGGAGGGAAAATGAAAAGCAGTACTCAATTTAGACATTTAGGGGTGTAGTTTCTTAGGGGTGTACTCACTTTTGTTGCCAGGGATTTAGCTTTTAATGGCTATATTTTGAGTTATTTTGAGGGGAAAAGAAATTAACTCTGTTATATATGCTGCAGACAGACTACTTTTCATTGTGTCAAAAGGTAATCTTTTCAGTACTGTCCCATGAAGAGATATACTTAAATATTTGAAGAAATGTGAGGGGTGTACTCACTGTGATACACTGTATATATATATATATATATAAAGAAAGGTTTATAATTATTCCAACGAGAGAAAAATGTACATTTAATAGAAAAAGAAACCGCAAACGTATTTTGGTTATAATGTAGATTTGTTTTAGTGCTGGTTTAAATTTGTCTATGAAAAATTTTTCTTGAATTTGTAAGAAAGAGTAGTTGTCTGTTTGGTATATTGGCATAATTTTAAATTTCCTTTGATTGCATTTGTAGATGTGTCGCGACACAAAGAGCGAACAGTCGAAAAAAATGAGATCAAAGCTCACTACAAATACAGAAAATGAACAATGAAATATTAAAAGAACATCGGGTAATTTTACTCCTTTAAAAACTGATTCCTTTAATTTTCCTGAAGAAGGTCACAAATCCGGAAACAAGTTTAGGAAAAATATGAAGAATAAAATATAGTATATACACTAAAACAAATCCACATTATAACCAAAAACGTTTGCGGTTTCTCTATTTTGAAAAATTATGTGATTATAGAAACCCAGAAGACTGCCCATTGAAAAATATATACCGCGTAAAATCTGTGGTATACCAATGTACTATCTCATCCATTGAGAGTCCTAATACTAATATGATATACATTGGGTCTACGAAGAATGAATTTAAAACCAAATGGAGGCAGCATAAGTGCTCCTTCAATAATATTAATAAAAGAAATCAGACATCTCTATCTAAATATTTTTGGCATTTAAAGGAAATGAATAAAAAACCAAAAGTAAAATGGAAAATCATAAAGAAAACTAGAACTTGTAAAACTTGGGATGACCCATGCCCTTCATGCCTACCTGAAAAACTACACATTATCAAGTTTCTAAATAATGAAAATTTATTAAACAATAGACATGAGTTAACGGTTTTTTGCCGACATCATCAAATTTTCGCATTGAATAATTAGCATAAAAAAAAACTAACAATAAAATAATAAATACAAATTTTAAACTCCATAGTCTAAATAAAAAGTTTAAAAGCCCTACCCCCCCCCCCAAAAAAAAGAAACCTTTATGAAGTCGTCAAAAAAACAAATGTTAACGAATTATGACAATTTTTTATATACACAAAACCCTTTCAGGGAAAAAAATAAAAAATAAAACAATAAATAAATCTCCATAGACACTTAACCAGACTAGACGATGTCATCTTCCGCTTTGAATTTAGACACCCCAACCTTACCCTGACCTCTTGAGATATTGATACAAATTATCAACCCTTACGCCCCTTTTTTTAAAATAATTGCTCTAGCCGTTACAATAGTAATTTTAATCTTAATAAGGAATATGCTTATAAAAACGCGTAAATTTCAATAATTAGTTATTCAAAAAAATTTCGCTTGAAGATGGAACAGAGCTTTGTACTTTAATTCAATTTAATTCAAATAATTATATTGAAGTTTTCGACTCTTGTTTTGAAACATGATAACTCTTATGTAGCGATGGAATCATATATTTTAATTTTCTGGAGTAGGATATACAAGTTTTTCCTTTCATATTTGAAGCGGACTCTCTCTCTCTCTCTCTCTCTCTCTATATATATATATATATATATATATATATATATAGATAGATAGATAGATAGATAGATAGATAGATAGATAGATGTGTGTGTCTGTGTGTGTGCGTCTGCGTGTGGAGAAAGAGCTAGGGAAGCTATGAAAATTACCCTTCCTATTTAGTTTCAGGGAAACTACAACAGGTATAAGCCTCACAATAACGCCATCGGTTTGAGACATTTTCAACTACAGGAAATTATTTTTACACTTTATCACAACAGCAATGTTGCCAGTAAAATATTGTACGCGTAGGTGATTTTTCACCTTTTTCATTAAACATATAATCTTCAGTGTTAATACACATTACCCACCTGAGCATGTCTTTGTTCACATTTGCTATTTGGTCTCCATAAACGTTCCTCAAGTGCCGTTGAATAGCAATGTATGCAAGTTTTTCCTTATGTAAGAATTCCTCTGCTTTCATCTTTTATGTCAGACGCTATTTAGCCAGACTTATCTCTGTCGCGCAAACATCATTTCAAATATTTTTCAATACTTACCTTAATGTCTGTATATTGAAATACTGATTTTGGGAAGTGGCTCTAGACGAGAACTTTTCAGCACATTGAGTACTGGTGTTAATAAAATAGTGCTCGATGTCATATAACAGGGATATTAAGTATATATTAATAAATATACATACTATTCCTCACCGGTAGCACGAGCCGGAGTTTCATGCACAACACAGTCTTCAGGTGCTGAGTAGAGACTGACCGTTACATAATATAAATTTTAATAAAAATATCTGGCTAATACAAAATGATTTTTTTTTTAATAGTTTTAGGTCCGTTTTTTTTTCATAGAAATTTAAAAAAAAAATAGTAATCACGTTTATGTTTAATATAAAATATAAATCCCGCCTATTTCAATTTTTTTTTTTAAATTAAAAACTCACAATTTACGTACAATATATGAACTGCGACAGCATTGCTTTAACCAGATATTTTTATATAGAAATTGTCCGAATGTTCTGTATGCCCGAGCGCTTTCGGCTATACTATTAGCCATTATCAAGGATGTTTTTATTTTTACTTTTAACTCAATGTATGCATTGTTTTATGCATGTATCCACAATGTACTGACCGTGTTTGGAAAATGGAACATAACTTTACATACATACAGTAAAAAAAACTTGTCAGTGGTTTTTAATGAAACTTATATATATATATATATATATATATATATATATATATATATGTGTGTGTGTGTGTGTGTGTGTGTGTGTTAAAGCGTTTACATAATTTTTTTTTGAAAGTTTAATTTGAATGACGTCATAAAATCAGCATCTTGCATATTTTAAAAGAATCGTCTCTTCCGGGTTCAGAGTTCAGTGTTACTTACTAAAAAGTATGTCTAGCCAACCTATTTTTGCATTCAATATATGTTTTCCTCTTTCCTTACACTCACTTCTTCAGCCAACATTTTTCTAACTTACATCCTATAGCTGAAGAAGAAAAAAATGCCTGATGGCTGACCTTCATTGTTTCGGTACTTCCGGGTTCTTTGAATTCAGTGATTGGTTGATATCCCATGACTCAACATTTTGATTGTTTAATAATAGAAAAAGTCATGAATTGAGTAAGTACACCAAAATAGAAAGAAACGTAAGACAAGAATGTCACCGGATTTATTTAACCAGTACAACGAAACGACAGAGCTGGCGTATACTGCCCACGAACTTCTCGAACAGTGTGTCGGAGGGTGGAGGTCTCAAGCTTGATTAGGGCCCCCAGACAGTGCTTTGTGACCCACGTTATCTTATCGACATTTTCTGTTTCCTTCCTACATCCATATACGTTACAAATTAAACTAAGCACAACTCACTATTAAAGGATGAAAACTTTTCGCTGATTTTAACGTTGCTTTGTTTTTTTTTATTTGGGGCCTTTTATTTGGGGCCTTTTATTAAGACTCTTTTAATTGGGGTCTTTTATTTGGGGTCTTTTATTTTGTGCCTTATATTTGGAGTCTTTTATTTGGAGTCTTTTATTTGGGGCCTTTTATTTGGGGTCTTTTATTTGTCCAAATCCGTGAATTTGTTTTGCTCATGTGAGTCTCGTAAAAAACTATATAAAGTTCAATATTTTTTATGTGGTAAATGAGTTAGAATTATTCAACTTTTAAGCAAGAAATATCTGAAGTTGGTGTTAAAAATTGTCTAATTCTTAAAATAGAATGATCTATTATGACATGTCTCTAAATTGTATTTACATACAAAATAAATACAATATTTACACTATTTACATTGCTCGGACTATCACCTCATTTTTTATCCATATTTATCACAACGTTTCGGTCGTTGGTCTTCTTCAGATGGTTGGAATGTCGAACTGAACCCTTTATTACATAATACCTCATCTAAGAAATATAGACAAATACAATATTAATTTTCAGTTTTTCTAGATGAATTGTCCACCTATATTACGTGATCCATTATTGTACATAATTAGGTTACAATAAAATTTGTCTTTATATGAATATTACCTTGAGATGATGTAGAATGTAAGGCTCAGTATCATAGATTCGGTGGAGTGGGGACGAGACCCTTGCACCGGCCCTCCTTAATGATATGGAGTGCTAGGAGTTCTACCAGGTTTTATTATTGAAGGAACACAATCTTAACAACATGATACGCAAATAGCGTTGAGTCGATTTCAACACAGCAAGAAAACTACAGAAACTCTGAAACAAAACAGTAAAGGAAAGCTAGAGGAACGGACTAATTATCAGTTGGAAGAATACAGAATATATACTCATTAGCAAAAAAGAATAGACCAAAATGCGAGTTTCCATTTGAAAACGACAAACTCAACCAAGTACAGAAATATAATGTAGGAAATGCTATACTAGACGATATGGCACTGAAATCAGAAGGTGCATTGGAATAAATGAAATATGCCTTCGGAAGCTAAACGGTGTATTTAGAAGGGGGATATTTTCGTTAAAAACATAGGCAGTAAATGAGGGACAGTCACCAGACAATTGAAGAGAAGACTTGAGGTAACAGAAATGTGGTTCTACAGAAGGATGCTGAGAATATTAAGAACGGTACATGAAAACAAGGAGGAAGATTAACAAAGAAAATATCACAAAAGAGGACACTTGTGCTTAAGAGCAGAAAAAGAAAGTTGAAATTTCTAGAATAATCGACCATGACAAAGATTAATTCTCAACAAGCGGAGTTGACAAAATTCTTTATAAACAATAATATGAAGATTAAGTACAATATATATATATATATATATATATATATATATATATATATATATATATATATATATTGTGTATATTTAGGCAGCAATTTTTCATTGATGCATGTTTCATTAAATAATATAGACAAGTTTTGTCTATTTATTTTAAGTAAGTTCCTTTCATATTGTCTGACAAGCTTAATCACATTATCGTTGAAAGACCAAAGGAAAATACCATATTGATACATGTTTAAATCCAATCTAAGCTTTCGGCTTACACAAGACATTATCAAAGATGACAATTTCAATAAATCAAACAACGGACGAAACAACAATGATAGTCAGCCCTTGCCGCATGAAAATTTCAAGTAACGACAAACTCGTATTTACGAGACGCGGAAGCGAAAATTGCGTCGCAGCTCGTGACGTCACACATGACCACGTGAGAGTGAAAAACGAGAATTATTTAGTATGGGAAGCCGTTGGAATAAACCAATGGCTTCTGTTATAAGTTATAGGCATTTAAGGATATTTGTGGAGATTTCATAGTTTATTTTGTTCAGGTTAGGTCTCAACTGTTTTATGTATAAAGCTTCAAGAATTTTAAATTTTTGTTTATTATTTTCATGTTTAAGTATAGTTGCGTTGTCAACAAGGATTTTGTGGAATTGAGTACGCGGGCAGACATGTTGTTTTAAATGTAAGAGTCAAGCGCCGTGAAAGCGAGTTTCTGGTGGGACCAACATAAATATTATTTAATCTGTTGGAGATACAATCTCCCAAAGGGCACTTGAATTTGTAAACTATTTTGGTTTTCTGCAAATCACTAACGGGGAGTGGGGAAGAATCATAGTTAACTTGGATATACTTGATTTAATGTAGTATATGATTAACCTATTTTTTTTCTTTTGCTAGGGTCTGTTGTGGATATATTAGTATTTACTAATTTTTTTAGTATATTTTCATCTTGTTTATAATTAGTATGCATTTGACTACGATAAAAGAGATTAATATGTTTGGAATTAGTTGAAGCAGTATTTGCGTAATATTAAGACTTCTAAGAAAGTATTTGATTTGTTCATCAACTATATAGTTTGGAAAGCTATTATTAAGTGTTTGTTTTATATTCTTTAGTTCACTGTAAAAAATCTGTTTTGTAGATATATACATACATACATATATATATACATACATACATACATACATATATAATACATATATATGTGTGTGTGTGTGTGCTTGTGTGTGTGTGTGTACGAGGGTCATTCAATAAATAAGGTGAATTTTTCGGTATAAAGACAATACAGATAGAAGCTTACTTTTTTTAACGTAGTCTCCCAGCACTGTCACACACTTTTCCCATCTGTGCACAAGCTTCCGTATTCCCTCAGCGTAAAAATCTTTGGACTGATGTCTCAGCCAGTCGCTCAAAACACTTTTGACTTCATCATCACTTTTAAACTTCGTTCCTCTCGTGAACGCTTTCAAGGGACCAAACAGGTGAAAGTCTGAAGGGGCAAGGTCTGGGCTGTAAGGGGGATGAGGGAGCAGTTCCCAGCACAGCTCGTTGATGGTCTGCACCGTTTTGGCTGCTGTGTGAGGCCTTGCGTTGTCATGATGCAAGATGACTCCTTCTGACTGATGACCCCTGCGTTTGTTCTTTATGTCTTTCTTGACCTGCCTCAGCAGTTCACAGTAGTTCTTCTGTCAGACTGAATGAGGTCATTGAATGATTCGATCCCCTCTGGAGACCTCACTTCTGTAGGCCTCCCAGGCATGTCTTCATCCTCAACACTGCTCCGACCTTCTTTAAACAATTTAGCCCACTTGTAGACATTTTTTTGGGCTGAAACATGTGGCACCATACACAGTTGACATTCTCCTATGAATTTCAACTGGTTTTCACCCTTCAGCAACCAAAAACTTGATAACTGACCGCTGTTCAATCCTGGAGCATGCTTCTTGGTCGGCCATCTTTGTTAATTGCCAAAACTCTCAAAGTTTGTTTGTTTTTTTTAATCTGCAAAAGAAATTAAATCCATGTGAAAAAGGAGTAAAACAAAAAAAAAATAATAATAAAAGGTAAGCTTCTATCTGTATTAGAAGTCCTTATACCAAAAATTCACCTTATTTATTGAATGACCCTCGTATAATGATAAAAGCGTAGAATTTAGAAATCCTTGGTAATATTTTATTTCACAAGATCGATTAATCGACCTCATCTTATCAGATCAAACGGTTACACAGGAATAAATGAATTTTAAAAATTCATCCAGGTACAAGAGAAAAAGTAATTTTCAAACGTAAGATGGGTTACACACAAACACATACACACACACACATATAGACACACACACACACACATATATATATATATATATATATATATATATATATATATATATATATATATAAATCATATATATATATATATATATATATATATATATATATATGTCGTTCCTGGATACTTTGCTCGGCGCATCTCGAAGGTTAAGTGTCGTAACATTTATAAATGTTGAGCGAGCTTTCATTCGAAATAAAAGTCTTTATTTTTCTGAAGCACTCAACTCAGCAAGAGCCCATTATCGAGCAGTATGGGGCAAAATCTGGCGCACACTTTCTCTTTTGGATAAGTTTCGGTTCTCCAAATATCTTTCTGAGGGCGACGTCATTTTTGGTAACAGAACCAATGCTAATAATTTAGCTTATTTAAATTTCCTGATTAAAAGGAGATTTGGTTCGCATGTCGCCACAGACAGACATATTAATTATTAGTTGTCTGAGTCTGAGAAGTTGGTTCTGTCCCGGGGTTTAGAATTCTGTATCCGCCACCCCCAGGAATATTGTAAAGGTAGGGGTTTTTAGTAATTTTGAAATACTCTTTACTCAGTTATCCAAACATCTGCCAAATTCTGAGGAGCATTTGCTTTGTCTTAAAGCACGACTGAAAGATTTAGCTTATAGTTTCGACGTTTCCTCGACTGATTCTGTTGATCTTCCCTGGTAGATGAACCAATTTTAAGTGGCCAAACAATTAAAAAGAAAGACAGACATTTATATTACTAAGCCTGACAAAGGTGCAGGTGTCGTAATATTAAATTATTCCGACTATGTTAATAAAATGCTATCTATTTTAAATGAGTTTCGGAAAATTTGAGACATCACTTATGACGATACAGAAGAGATTTTTGAAACTTCATAAGAATAAATTTCTGTCTAAAGAAATTTATAATAACATTCGACCCGTAGGTTCCCAACGTCCTCGGGTGTATATTTACCGAAAATACACAAAGAGGATGTTCCACAGAGACCAATTTTGTCCAAGTGGCTTAATGAATTTCCGGACTCTATCTCATTCTATTCAGAGTATAGGGGGGGGGGGCATGATTAATTTCAGTTTACTAATTACATGAACAAGTTTAATACAAATTATGATTCTGAAATTTTCGTTTCGTTTGATATAACTAGTCTGTTCACGAATGTTCCACTAGATGAAACAATAGAAATAGCCTTCACCTTTCCCTGAGATTGTATTCGCCGAGTTGATGGCGATGGCTACGAAGTCTCTCTCCTTCAGCTTCAAGAATTGCATGAATCAACACATAGAGTAGCGATGGGTAGTCCATTGAGTCCTCTGTTGGCAAACATTTTCGTTGGCTTTAATGAAGTTCTAGACCCTATTTTAATATTCTATTCAGAGTATTGTATGTCTGACTCTTTTCAGTTTGCTGATGATAAGCGCAAATTTAAACCAAATTCTGATACTGAAATTTTCGTATCATTTGATATAAGTCGTCTATTTACTAATATATATATATATATATATATATATATATATATATATATATATATATATATATATATATATATATATATATACACACACACACACACTCACACACTCACACATATATGTATATATATAAATTTATTGCTCAAACGTTATTTCTAATGGATTCCCATATTTCAGTAGATGTTTTACTTATATTTATTTGTTTATTTAACATTATATTTATTTATTTCTATCAACAAATCAGAATATTCGAGAAATCTTATTAGAAAAATATGCATTCTCCGGCAGGATTTGAACCTGCGTTCCGCCAGAAAAAAACAGATTATCTACTCAAATATGGATATCCATTAAAAATAACGTTTAAGCAATAAATTCAAATATGTTAGATTAATAAAAGAAAAATCCACTTCTATATATATATATATATATATATATATATATATGCAACGTGTAACAGCATCCGATAATTGTCCATCCCACAAAATGTTTATTATCTAAAAAAAACACTAAACTAATTGAGTTTCTTTTTTCTCGCTTTTCAGATAAGACGTCCAGCGATCTTGACAGCATTTGTTGTAAGATTCACTGAAAAAACCCTTTGAGTTATTCAGTTAGAATGTGAACACGTTAAAATCGTTTTGTGTCAGCTCAACTATGACTTTCTAACTGAGCAATGGTGAGAGGAAAAAGATCATTCAGGCCTTCAGTAATTGTACCAACATTCATTCCCTGGCTTCTATCTTCAAAGTTCATTCAAGAACCATCAAGAGAACGATGAACAAGTTTTAAAAATGAAGGAACAATAGAGTGGAAAACTGGATTATTAGGTCACAACAGGAAGAGGGATCATCATTTCAACTTTGAGCTAAAGAGAAAAGCTCCGTCTCAATCCATAAGACGTTTGGCACGTGAGAGAGGAATTTCCCTATGACAGTCCAAAGAGCAGTGAAAAAAGACTAGAGGTTATTTAGTACAAATAATTGTGAATCCGAATGTATTTATTTGTAGATGTTTTATTGTGTTGTTTGTTAACTTTTTTCCGCGTTATTTTTTATTGATTACTTTATTATTTCTTTTTGATTTTTACTTTTTTTTTTTTTTTTTAAGCATTTCACCCTAAGCAAGGCGGGAAGCCATTAGGACGCAAGGGGTTACAGAAAATCTAGAGCAAGATCAGATAGGAGTGATAGAAGAAAGGATGAGGGTAGTGGATAGATCAAGGCAACTGGAGATGTCGATTGACATTACATTTGAATAGCTGGAGATTATAGCTCACAGGGAAACAGGAAAAGGGAAGGGAGTTCCACAGGCGAGAGGTGCAAGACATGAAGCTATTAGAGTAGAAGAGACGGCTACATTTAGGAGTTTCGATAGTGAAGGGGTGAGAGCGGGATGCCAGCCTCGTAAGGCGCTGGAACTCATGACGTCTGGGAACCAGCGAATGCAGCTCCTCGGAGCAATTTCCATGAAAGTATTTGTAGAACAGACAGAGAGAGACGACGGCGCGTCTGTGAGAAAGTGACTGTAGACGAGACGCCAGGGCAGGGCCTACTACATTGCATATCCGCCTCTGGAGCCTATCAAGAACCCCGAGGCAAACAGAAGGGGCACCAGACCATATATGGCAGCAATACTCCATGCAAGGGCGAATTGTTGATTTGTAGATCTGGAGGATCGACTCCGGGGAGAAAAACTTCCTGGCGCGGCTCAGGGAGCCAACTTTCCTTGCAGTGGACGAGGCAATTGATTGAATGTATTTATTCCATCTCAGGTCAGCAGTCAACCTGAGACCGAGAAGCCGCAGAGAGTTGATCTCGAGAAGTTGAGCGTCAGACATTCTAATGGAGGGAAGGGAAGGATCTATGTGGTGATTAATAGAGAGCAGTTCTGTCTTGGAAGCGTTGAAGTTGACCAGCCAATTCATGCCCCAGTTCACAATCGATTGGAGGTTCTTTTCGAGTCAGGCGAGTTTTGTCAGCGAAACTAGATTTGTTTTTGAGGCAGGAATACATTGTGGTGTCATCCGCGTAGATGCCAACTTGGAAAGTTATTGCGTCAGGAAGGTCATTTATGTAGATAACAAATAGAGTGGGGCCTAGGATGGAGTTTTGAGGAACACCTGCGTTCGTGGGATAGGAACTGGAGGAGAATCCATTGAGAACGACCTTCAATTTACGGTTTGACAGGAATGATCGTATTTGGTTATATAATCGACCCGTAATGCCATAACCCTGGAGCTTGCGAAGAAGGCCGGCATGCCAAACCCTACCAAATGCTTTGGAGATGTCTAGTGCCACGGCTCGGGCTTCCCCGTTATTTTGAAGAGCTCGGTAGACTGTTTCAGTGATGGCCGTAAGCACATCGGCTGTAGATCGGGCAAAGCGGAAACCATATTGCTTGTCTGAGAGCAGATTATGGGATGTGAGGTGGTTAACCACCCCGGTATTGATTAGGGCTTCGAAGACTTTGCCGAAGAGGGGAAGGAGACTGATAGGACGGTAGTTGGAAGGGTCAGAGGGGTCGCCGGAGTTCTTGAAGACAGGAACGATCGAAGAGGACTTCCAGCAGTCAGGAAAACAAGATTCCTTGAGGCAGTAATTGTATAGTTTAGAAAGGGCGGGCGCCAGTTCAGGCGCGCATTTCTTCAAGACAATGGCTGGTATCCCGTCTCCATCACTAGCCTTGTTGGGGTCTAAATTGGAGATAACGCCCAGTACCAAAGATGGGGTTATGTTTAACCCACTCAATATAGCCTCAGTTCTAAGAGGGAAGTCAGGTATGGGTACACCGGAAGAGTCGAGCGTCGAGTTGAATGAAAATTTCCGAGCAACGCCTTCAGCCTTGTCGTTAGAGGAGGTCAGGACTTCGAACTGGTTAAATAAAGGAGGTATAGAGGGTTTGCAATTGTTCAATACGCTCTTGCAGAGACGCTGATAATCTTTGGAGCCAAATTTGCGAGATGCAATACGTTCCTTCATCCGAGCCGCAAATAATAACTTAGCATCGTTGAGGACACGCTTACATTCGTTACGGGCGGAGACAAAGAGACGTCTATTGCAGTCAAACATGTCGCTATGGAATAGGTGGAAGTAGTGGTTCCTATGGGCGATGGCGGCTGAGCAAGCAGCCGAGAACCAGGGGAAGGAGCGCGACTTGACTCTATATTTCCTTGATGGGATGAAAGCGTCGATTCCAGCTTTAACCCAGGAAGAGACTTCAGAAGCACATTCTTGGACGGGGAGCTTAAAGACTCCATCCCAGGGGACATCGCGGAGGAAATCACGGAACGCGTCCCAGTCAGCTCGTTGATAGTAGAACGAAGTTCTGGTGGTAGGAGGTTCTTTATAGGGGGTGGAGTTGAAGGAGATACTACTGCATGATCAGAGTTACCAAGAGGGCAGAGTTGCAAGGCGCTGCAGGATTCGGGGATGGAGGTAAAGCACAAGTCGAGAAGAGAGGCTTTACCTTCCCGGTTGAATGCAAAACGAGTGGGGAAGATAACAAGTTGTGAGTTCAGTACCAGCCTGTGATGAACCAAAAAACTTGTAGAGTTGAGTAAAAGGGAAATAAGTGAGACATCTGGATTATGGCACATGGAACCAGAACAATCTACCCTGGTGGATGAAATAAAGGGTTTGGTTAAATCTTGAGAGTATGGAGAGCGGTAAAGGAAGAAGAGATAGCTTACCGCATTGAGGAGAGAGAGTCGGAGACACATGTATGACTGGTCTGGCGATTCGAGAGAGGACTCTCTGGCCAGAGGGAGATGTTCCTTGACGTAGACACCAAGACCGTGCATGTGGTTTAGAGAGTCTTTTCTGAGGAGAGGAAGATAGCCGGGGTTCGAGAGATCAGAAGAGGGGATAGACGAGACAAGGTTTGTCTCACAGAGAGCCAGTATATCCGGACCGTTTGCAGTGAGGAAAGATTCTAGACTGCAGAAGTTTGTCCTAATGCCCCGGATGTTGGAGAACGAAATGTTGAGGGGTTTAGGTGGTTTTTGAGAGGCTGGTTTAGGGTTAATCTTTGTAACTCATGTTGAATTTTGTTTGTAAGATGAGAAGGCCCGGAGTATAAGAAACAGACAGTTTCGACCGTGACGCAAGCAGAGAGGAGTTGGCAAAATCTGCATCATTATGTGGCCTCAGGGCTGCCCACCGGAGGTGACTGCAGGGACACCTTTCCATGCGCGACATGGCACTACAAACACCCCGGTATTATACAACTGTTGATCAGAGCGGCCGCTCAAGACCCTACGCAAGAGTTAGGGCTCCTAACTACCAGTCGGAAACAGCAACCAGAGAACTATCAACCGTGTACCCTCAGAATGAAGAGGTGATGCCACAGACTGCACACATCACGGGAGAAACATAACTGCACTAATACAGAGGCCGGGGAGAGAAAGAGTACCGTGAACCCCTTCCTAGACAAGAAACAAGGTGTAAGCCTCTACTCATGTCCAATAGAAGGAGGAGGAGTGTTGACCGGGCGGTAGAAGAGACTACCTACTCCTATTTGTGTTTATGTTTGCATTCGTAGTTTATTAATTTATTATGTTTACTTATTATGTTTACTTATTTTTTATTTACATTTTATTTTACTTTTTCGTATTCGATTTTAGTTTTCGATTTTGAAGTAACATAGCAAAATTTTTTTAGCAGACACGAAAACAAATCTAAATATTTTGAACACAATTTTATGGCTTAGACTACATAAATTTTGAACGCGTTATATAACCCATAGAGGTTGATATGTCGCTAAACAAATCCATCCAACTAACCGAGTAAAGCATTCTGCTTTATCAATAATAAACAACAATACTTCAAACTGATTGAAAAGAGGAGGGATTTACTCTTGCTCAACCTACTCTTACACAGCCACCGGTAATCTCTATCAGCGAAGAGCAACTTTGATTCGTTGAGGAGTTACGCTCATTACGATCAGATACTAAGAGGCATCGGTTATGATCAAACTGTTATGCTGGTGTAGCAGAAAGAAGTAACTCCTGTGGGCTATAATAACTGAACAGACATAAGTGAACTAGAGGAGAGAATTGCGGTTTCACTTGGTATTTCCTTGCTAGCACGAAAGCTTCGATGCCAGTTTTCATCCTAGGAGAAACGTCGGTGGAACAATTTTCAACGGAAAAATTTAAAAAAAAAAAATGAATCCTTTTTTTTTTAATCTTTTTTCTTTTTTACATTTACACTACGTACAGGAATTAGTTTAGTATTAGTTATAAAGTAACAAGTGGAGAATAAAATTAACGGAAGAAAATGGAGGAAGGACAGAAGACTGCAAATAACGACTTAACACACTAATGATCTCTCACGATACCAAAAGAAATAAACCCATGGATAAACATACTTGCATGGAAGAATTTCAATGGTTTATGGCAGAACAGTTGAAATCTATATATAAAATTCTGTGACGTCCGTTCGTCCGTCCTTACACTCTCTAAAATAGCCACAGACTGACCGATCGAAACTAAATTTTGAGAAGTGTAAGCAGGTAAGGAGGTATAAAGTACATTTGGTTTTACTAGGGTGTATTACTTAGTACAATAAATTTTCATTAACCTTTTATGAAAAATTAAAAGTTTTATTTTTTAGCATACAAAATACTCTTACTATTTTAAAAACAATTTAATGATTAAAATAACAAATGCCTATTTAATAAAAATGCAATATTGTTTTTTGCATATCTTTTCTTTAAGTATTTATATGTACAAGAATCCAGTTTCCAGCTCGCCCTGCGTTTGTGAATCACAAAGCCAAACACTTCAAAAAGAGAAATTTGGTCACAGAAAGAAATATTTACGCATGGTCAGTTGTATGCTGCATGCCCAAGAGTAAGAAATGCAAAGAATTTATTCTTTGCTGTTAAAGATGTTTTTTTTTTTTTGTTTAAATATTGTTTACCAGTCTATAAAATTAAATTAAATTACAGAAATTATTAAACTGCGAAGTAGCGGGGTTTTTTTTTGTGTGTGTGTGGGAGGGGTCAAAGCATTTTTCCAAACAAATCAGCTTATTTCATCGATTGGTTTGCTAAACTGAACGAAACGTAGAGTTTGTAAATCTCGACAAAATGTTATCGATAACTTTGACAATACTAAATAATCTGAGAATTTCAACACGCGTCAGCAGTTATAGTGCTTTAAAAAATCGCCAAAACGGAAAAAAAACCCGCTAAAACAAGAATTCGTAGTAGACGTCCATCGAGTTGAGAGCTTGTACAAGTGGAGTTACGTAATGGGAAACAATATGATGATGAAAAGCCCGAAACTATTAATGCTGCCTAGAAACATCACTGACGACTCAGAGCATTTGAATGACGTATACTTCGAATATGATGATCAGTTTTTTCACTTTTTTGTTCATCTACGATTAGAGTGCACACTCTCCGTTAGCAGCAAAGAATCCTCATAAGCTGAGACTTTAATGATAATGCTAAGTACAATGAAGTCTATGTGTCGATTAAATGATAGAACGAGACTTGAATCTATATTACTTAACATTTTATTCACTCCAAAACGTTGTCCGTTACTCTCAGCCAATCTATGATGCACGGCTCGTCGTAAAACATGGACCAAACATTCTCCGGCTGTGATGTGTGAGAGAGACTGTGTGAGACTTCCTGGGTCGGTGTTTTATTTTATTTATTTATTTTTGTTATTTTTTCGTTCTTTTTTTTTACAGGCACAGTTCAGTCGGCTAAGTGTGTAAGATAATGATTAATCCTAGACTTGAACTGGCTAAAAGAGTAGAGATAGGAAAAACTGTTTTGTGGTGTCAATGAATACTCTTTGTCACTTTCGTAATGCTCGTTGTTGTAGATACTTTGTAATCGTAGATACCACTATAGTAACGCCGTTGAACAATACTGGTATCAGACGCCTTCGAATAACACTCGCACTAATAGTACTTGCTTGATAATAAACGCTCGAAAAGTAACCACCGAATAGTGATCTGAATAGAGAAATAGTATAGTGAATAGAGTAGAGAATAGCGGTTCGTATAGTAATAGAGGATAGAATAGAAATAGCGACCCGAATAGTAATAGAGGATAGACTAGAAATGGTGATCCGTATAGTAATAGAGGATAGAATAGAAATGGTGATTCATATAGTAAAAGAGGATAGAATAGAAAGAGCAATCGTTAGTCGTCACGATACTTTCTACTTATACGTTTCCTCTATGGTCTCGTGACCCACTTAACTCAATAATGGGATCGCTTGTGTTTGCTCACTGGGGATCTATGTTCAAACTCAAGTGTCGGCAGCGACTCTTTATTCCTATATAACAAACATCATCTTGGGAGTTAGTTCCACAGGACAGTGGTTCGTGGTAAGAAGCTGTTCGAATTGAACTTACATCTCACCAGTGGAATACGGAAGTAATGAGGTTGGTTTGTTACAATGTAAGTGGTATGGCAGAACTGGTAAGGTTAGAACTGGTGGAACTAAGGAATGTAGTTCGTCTGAGTACTTCCCATTGAAGTAACGATAGTGCAGTGACAAGCATATACAGAGGGATTGCAAGGTGGGAGATAATTTATCAACCACAAGGACGCGGAGACGCTTTTAGGCTCTATCGAAACTGAAAAGTGAGGACTAAGCAACTCCTGCTCTATGACAGCAGTACTCCATTCTCAGCCTAGTTCTTGTAAAAGTAGAGGATAGCACGAGGAGTCAGGTGTTTACTAGAGAGGTACAGGGAACGGACCATTTTTCCTGCATCTTTAGCGATGGATTGTATGTACGAGTTTCACCTGAGGCTTGGTGAGCTTAAGGCCCAATGGTCCCTCAAGGTACGGGGTCTTCCCAAGAGGATATTCATTCATCGTGACTGGTAGTAGTTCGGGCTATTATATATATATATATATATATATATATATATATATATATATATATATATATAATCGGTATTCAATTTTCCAAACGTGGCAACCACACTCCGCAAAAAATCAGTTGAAATTTTGTTCAATGCTTGAAATCAGAGCTGCAATTAACTTGCATTAATAAAAATAAAAATGCATTGAGCACCTGCTAAAATTTAAGAGGGAATGCTACTATAAAAGACTAGGTAACTGCCCGCTAGATGCTAATTGTCAGATAAGTACTGTTTCGCTTATCACAGCTCTTCGATGCGACTAGACATCTGAATGCCTCAAGCCAGGATTGAAACCCAACCGATTTGGTGTCACACAGAGTTTCTACCACGCTATCTTCATTCGACAGAATGAAGGCAGTCAAATCTAGCATATTGTTTTTACAAATGTAAATAAATGTCAATCATCCGGAGAGCTCCATTCCTTTTACTGAAGAGCTTCGCATTAACGCAAGTGGCTGTTTGTAGATTTAGCTTGTCATTCAACAGTGCTCAATTGAAAATATATTTTCTAGAGCTAAATTATGTCATTCGCAAACAGTACTGTCTCTCTGTATCACAGCTCTTCGGTGCGACTAGACATAAACGCATGTATCACAAATCTTTCTTCTGCCTGTAAACTGGATGCAAGTGTAAGGTTGCGTACTTTTGTATTCGGTGGACGAGAATAACCCCAGGACAACTCTCTGGTGTACCTGGCTTTTTTGGTTTAGTGTGCAATAGAGTAATGGCAATCAAGAAAATAACCCTTTCCATACAGGAAACATTCGACATTCATTGTCCGAAGTTTTAGCGTTACTGTCAATTGAAATATCTTAAAACATTTTTTCCAGGAAATTAGACTTTTCAGGTTAACTGTTATTGCTCTTTCTATTTTCTTTCCTCACATTTTATTTAAGGTAGTGTGTCAGTATTGATTAGATTAGTGTCTAATTATTGGTTAGTCATTGATTATTGATACGTCAACATTGATTAGATCATCAATTTTCATTTTAGTTACATGTACTACATATTTTTTGTTGCTGTTGTTTGAATGAGTAATGAAGCTAAGGTGCTGTGATATTTTAAGTTACGATTATAAATGGGGAAGTGATGTAACCACGGTAAGTTATCGATATTGTTAAGATGACAATGCACATATATTGATTTTTAGAAGGCACAGGTAGAGGCTTGGTTCAAGAAAATCCAAATGCTTTCAGTGTGTACGAAAAAATAAAAATAAAGGAAGATCAAAACAAAATGGGGGGGCGAAAGCACTCGATTGAAGAAGTGGCCTATTTGTTCATTCGCAGGTCAATCGATTGAAAATTTGTGGAGCATTCTAAAGAAAAGTGATTTTATTAGCGGAAGCCATTTTTTTATCATTTCACAGCAAGCAAAACAATAAAGCCACTAAGACGCAAGGGTTTACTGAGTGTGAGAGTATATGACAAAAAAAAAACTATTAATGAGAGAGTACAATAAAAGAACAAGAATTAAGAAGACAAAAGATACTGATTGACATTGCATTTAAATTTTGGAAGATCAAAATTGACTACAAAGTAAGAGGCCGGAACAGCTTTCTAAAGACAAGAAGCACGAGAGAAGCAACTGTTAGCATAGAACCTGCGGTTACATGTAGCCATTTCAGCTATAAAATAACGAGATCCAGCTGATGATATAGTACTACGCTTAAATTCACAAAGTTGCGCCATCAAAGAGGAAAGTTCATCGGAGCAATTACCATGAAAATATTTATAGAAAAGACACAGCGTAGCTACGTTACGGCGATCGGGAAGTGACTGAAGCCGAGAAGCCAAATCAAGATAGACAACATCGCAAATTCGTTTTTGGATTTTATCAGAATCTCTAATACATAACATAAACACCAGACCAGATATGCCAGTAATATTCACAGCATTGACGTACAAATAAATGTGCTTACTCTCCTCCACTGACAAAGATTTGGTAATGATTTTACCGTTAGTTTACACTACTCCGTTGGTAATGATTATATTTAATTTACACGTTTTGCGCTAAACATTACGGCGATGGAAAAGTCACTGGAACCGTGATGCCAGGTCAGGATAGATAATATTCCAGTTTCTGCTTCGGATTTTATCAAGATTCTTTAAATACATAGCAGGAGTATGAGACCAGATGTGTAAATAGTATTCATGTCATGTCCTCTTTTTATATCAACAAAGACGATTTTTGAAACGCTATTCGGTATACTGTGGAAAATACTCAGCATTTAGAAATACAAGATTTCGCGATATCAATGAAGGAACTATTTTTAAATTAAGTTTCAGAATATAGCTAATTTTAAATTAAGTTTCAGGATATGAAATGTGTTAAAATACTATTCAAATTTTTCATGAAAGATTGAAACTTCGTATCAACAAAGGTGGTTCATCGTTTGTAAAATATGAATTTAAAATATTGTTTTGTTAATTAAGAATTTTTCTTTTATATCGCATTCTGTACGCCTCTATTCATATATGACTGCAGCAAAAACTGAAAGAGAAGATAAGTATTTAATGTGTTTTGTTTATTTTTACTTTTAATCTAGTCTCACCTTGCAGCAGCTACGTAAATTAATAAGCCGGTTAATTTTCTGGTTGATCCAGGTGATTTCACGTACGGGCACCAGTCATTCCTTCTTGAATCGAGTGAGCTTTTGTGATTGAAAGGCGTTATCTTACTCTTTCCTTTTCCACGAGATATAAGATTCCCCACTATACTTATTCAAACTCTTTTGGTTTCTCAGATTACAGTCTAAAGCACAACGGATCAATAATGACACTTGATCATTAGTTTACCGAGATTCATCACGAGAACTAACGAAGGAGACTCAGCATTGAAGCCAGTGTTAAATCTAAAATACCACCGTATATTTCAGCGTACAAGGTGAGCTTTTAACCTTAAAAATCTCCTCTCCCCCACTAATAGATGGCAGTCCAGGTATAATATGCTGACCTTAAATCCTGTGGCTTATGGTAAGTTGTTAGCATGGGAGATTTTTACTCTAGGCTAACCTCTGCCTAGTTAAATATCGACACAGATATTTTCTAATGAAACAACTTAATTCAAATAATAAATAATAAAATTATAAATAATAAAAGTGAATTGTAATAAAAGTAAGTCAGTTATCTGCCATGCGTGATACACGCTTAAGCGATCATGTATATTTCGACACATGACTGACGAGACAGATTTTTCCCGTAGTAGGCTGTCATTTCTTTCTACGGTAGACCAGTTGTCATCAAAGACTATAGAACCCGGTTTGTCCTACTATTTACCCATAGTTGGGGAGGGTATAAGAAGAGGATTCATACCTTTCCCAAGGGTATTAACCCGTAAGTGAATATCAGTCAGTTATGTGCCATGCGTAATACACGCTTATTTGTTTGTTTGTTTGTTTGGGTTTTATGGCATATCAAACACTGTGGGTTATTTAATGCCAAATCCAGTTTATATGAATTTTAAAGGCCTATTTTGTATGGAATAAAAAAATGTATAGCTGGCAACATTATTGTTTCAAAAACTTAGAGCTGGCAGCATTATTGTTTCAAAAACTTAGAGCCGGCAACATTATTTTTCTGAAAACTTTTTACCTGAGACCTTGCTGTTGGATGCAGTTTATCGCCATACCCAGGACGCGGATGTAGTTTACCGTCATACCCAGGACGCGGATGTAGTTTACCGTCATACCCAGGACGTGAGCAAAACCTGGAAAACTAGGAGTTCCCTATTTGCCCATAGCTGGGACCCTAACAGGTGCTACCACCCCGGGTCAAGGTGGACCTGGGAACACCAGCAATTAAGAGGTGGTTCCACGCTCCTCAAAACCTCCAGATCAGAGGCCTTGCTGTTGGATGCAATTAACGTCATACCCAGGACGCCTCATTGGGGGGGGGGTCTTACCCCTCTACAGAGGTGCAGTCGGCGTATTCTAAAGCCCCAGCCGACAGGGCTGAATACACGCTTAGGTGATCATGTATCGAAAGATACATGACTGACGAGGCAGATTTTTTCCCGCAGTAGGTTGCCATTTCTTTCTGTGGTACCATCCAAGGCTACAGAACTCGACGTCCTGCTATTTACCTATAGCTGGGGGAGAAGAAGAGGAGTCATACCTTTCCCAATGGTATTAGCACGTAAGTGAATTTAATGGATTCGACTGGAATGCGAATGCAGCTGTCCGATTCCTCAGTCTAAGCCGCTATCCATTACTCCACCGTACCACCGTAATAAAAATACCCTTACCATATACAGCATGTGCTATGATTGCAGGACAACAATAAAATACATATTCATCAAGAAAGAAATCCAAAACCATCGTCACACACTGTAGACAAAGCAACTGCTAATCTTGGATGCGTTCAAAGCGCTTCGCCAGACAGAACGTTCAGGAAATAGGATGTTTATAGTAATAATTCAAGGAATAGACTGGTAATCATAGTTTAGCATACTAGCTAGTTTTTGTCGGCACGTGGGGAGGTGCGTGCTCTCACTTCGTTACTAGCATTACCTAGGGTAGCATTAATAGAATTCAGCTATCACAAGACCGCAAAACGGCCCCACCAAATACCGGTAAAAGGAGATATAAAGCATATTTAAGGTTGAAAACAGTAAACTTTGCCAAGGAACATAATAACTGCGCTGTTACAAGACATTATGGTTTAACAGAAAAGAGGATACGAGACTGGACAGGAATAGAAGAAGAATTAAATAAGAACATTCCAAAGACTAAATGTGCATTAAGAAAAGGTACCGCACATTGGCCGCTATTTAAAAATCCTTATATTAACCTTTATATACCAGTATTTTTTTTAGAGTGACGTCACCAGAGTTTACGCTTACAGCAGTTGATCGTCTTATCATTACTGGATAACAGCAAGTGTACCGGGTAGGTTAGAGTAATTCCAATTGTCGATTGTGGTAGTTAATTGACAATATCTCGCCTCCTTTTTTGCGATGAAACGAGTGGATGGATAATGTGGAAAAGTCATTCAGGCTACCGTAATAGCATACCGAAAACACAGCATTTGGTCATGAGGTACTGTAGATTGAAGATTGCATTCAAGAACAGAAGAATGAGTGGATGGGTAACGGGGAAAAGTTATTCAGGCTACCGTAATAGTGTACCGAAAACACAGCATCCACGCATGAGGTATTGGAGATGGTACTATTTTGGACTGTTATTGTTTCCTTGTAAAGAACAAGCCAAAGGAGCACATTTTACTATGTAGGTATCATTTCAAATTAAAATTTGTACGACGTGGATTATCCTTGTAGATAAAAAGCCAAAGTGGCACATTCGAGACTGTAGTAATTAACTGACAATAACTCCACCATTTGTTAATCAGAATTTGAGAGTCAAGAAACTATAGGCTTACTGAATTTAATAAATTCAATACAATACATTTTAAAATACGATTTGTTGGGGGTCGTCTCGTACGGCGAATATAGCCCGAAACCTACATTTTAACTTGAAAATTTTCGGGTCTTTTTATGCGCTCAGTGACCTTGTACGCCAGCATATCTTCTTCATTTATGTACCGTGTCCTTTCAAGACGTTGGCGATCATGGCCCTCCGCATCTTCTCGTCCCTTGTAGATCTTAATAAGTTTTGTCTTTTTGCTATTTCTCCCAAACCCTGTTATAACATCCATTTGCTCAAGCCCATCAAGTATGTTACGCCCTGATTTCCTCATGTATCAATATTTCCATGTCCTCCTTTCTCACTATTTACACCAGAAATTTTAATTGCCTCTTCCTGATGTTAAGTATAAGTTTCTCTTTTGTTTCTATTTTCTCCAAAATCTCCTTGTTGCTCACATGTTCGAACCATGGTATCCTCAGCATCTTTCTGTAGAACCACATTTCTGTTGTTTCAAATCCCTTCTTCATCTCTGAAGAGATAGCCAAACATTCGCTGCCATACAGGAGGACAGATGTCGCGTAACAGTTCGGTAGTCTTCTCTTTGTTTCTAACGAAATGTTTCTGTCTTTTAATATTCTGCTTAGCTTTTGGAATTCATCTTTGGAAATCCCAATACATCTTCGGATTTCAGTGTCGCACTTTCTGTTCTCTGTTAAAACACTTAATTTTTACCTTCGTAAGAATGTAAAATGTAAAACGCCAGGATATACTGCAACCATAATGCTTTCACTCAAAAGAAAATTTTATAAGCCTTTCTCTTTACACGACAAATTTATTAAGTTTCTTCGTTTACGCTATTAAAGAAATCCCCTCCCAACAGAAAATCCAGACAAAACAACAAATCTTCTTTCGACTAACGAAAGTTTTAAAGCTCTGCATTTATAATGATTTTATTTTTATTTTTATTTACAATTTATTTGCGAATTAATTCAAACAAAACGAATAATTCCATTATTATTTACTTTTTTTTTCGTATTTTCCAATGAAACATGACCCAATGCACATGTTAGTACTTCGTATATCCATTCCATGAAGTCGTTCCTTGCGGACTGACCACAGATTATCGATTGGATTTAAATCAGGACAATTTCCGAGCCAGTCTATATTACTTTGATTTGCTCATTGGTAAGGCTTGCCAGTGTGTTTGTGCAGTGCTATAATGTTTCCTTGGAGTAATATCCATCGCAGACAATGGCTGTAGGACAACTAATCGACAATCGAGACAGTAGTGCTTGGGCGTGATAAAAATCTGATGCAATCATGGATGACGCAATATTTTTCAAGTCCAAACAAATTTTATCATAACCTTCCCCCACCCCGAAAATAGATTCATCTTACTGCACACCACTGCAAATGACCTAATCTGAGAAAGAAAAAAAAAAACAGAAATCGATTATACACTGTCACTCCAGTGGATCTAAATATGACTGAATGTTGACAGTATGGGAACTAAAGCAGTTGTTCCAATTGTTTCGCATCGATATAACGTTCTTTCACATTGAATTACCGGAGATATTATAAATATGCAACTGCGTAATGTTTTTTCTATCTTTATTGAAGTGCTCGATGTGTTTAACATTGACAGAAACGGGATCATAGCACACGTCATGTGGTGCCAAAAAGAACTTTATCCAGGCCAGTCGCTTTAATGTTGCCATGACATAAAATAATAAAAAGAGTGAAATTATAAGCAATAAGCCAAAATAAAATCACAAGGTGTTTGTGAAGTGGTTCAACTGCGCCATGTTGTAAATTGTCGCAAGATTGTAAAACAGATCGGATCATCATGAAAGAAAAACATCCTGGGTATGACGATAAACTACATCCGGCAGTAAGGCGTCTGATGGGGAATTTTTAGAAATACCTCTTAATTGCTGTTGTTCACAGATCCACTCTGACCTGGGGTGGTAGCACGTTTTAGGATATCAGCTATGGACAAATATTTATCTATTTACAAACTGGAGTCAAAACACTATGAAAGTAATAAAAAAAATACATTTTTATAGTAAAAATGCCAGCAATACATTTTTTTAAAATATTACCAGCATTACATTTGACTCCCGACAAAAACCTGTACGCCAATGAAACCTGATCTACAAACTGATTTCTTAAAAAGAATACATATTTTATTCATACGAACCTATCCTAAAATGTTCTCAGTATTAAATAACCCATTGAAGTTGATATGTCGTAAAACAAAGTAAACCAAATCAGACTCTTTACAAACCATCTTAACAAAAATACGTCAATGAAACCTGATCTGCAAAGTGATTTCTTCAAAAGAATACATATTTTATTTATACGAACCAATCCTAAAATTTCGTCGGCATTAAATAACCCACTGAGTTTGATATGTCGTAAAAGAAAATAAACCAAACCAAATAAACCAAATAGGAAGAAAAATCATTTTAAACTTCTTCTCTGTAAGTTTATTCATTTGTATTTTATCATTTCATCCGCAAGCAAGGAAATAAATTCAACGACATCGCAGGAGGTTACTTAGTTTGAAAGAATATGAGAAAATAAACACTATTAAAAAGAGAGAACAACCAAAGAACAGGAATTAAAAAGACAAAAGTCATTGCATTTAAATTTAAGAAGACAAATTGACATTGCATTTAAATTTAAGAAGACAAATGGACATTGCATTTAAATTTTTGAAGATTAAAATTGACCGGTAAGCAAGTGGCAGAAAGAGCTTTCTAAAGACAAGAAGCACGAGAGAAGAAACTACGGTTACATCTAGCCATTTCAGCTGTAAAATGGTGAAGCCTTCCCACCAATCTAGTACTGTAACTATACATTACAATAAATATAAAGTCTTTCAGTGTTAAAGCAGATTTAGTCTAATGAACCATCATAAGCTTCTGGTTTGTGTTGTTACTATATTACGGATAGTTTGAAAATCAAGGCCGTTTATTTTACCAAGAATAATGCATACAGAAAAAGAAGGGAATGATATAGAATCGTATCAATCGCTACTCGCTATATGAGTCTGATTGAAAACTAAATTCACACAGTATAGGTATCATCAGAATAATTACTATGAAAATATTTATAGAAAAGGCACAGGGAACATACGTTACGGCGATGGGAAAGTGACTAAAGCCGAGATGCCAGGTCAGGGCTGATAACATTACAAATTCTTTTGATTTTATCAAGAATCTCTAAATGCGTAGCATAAACACCAGATTTGTCAGTAATATTCAATGTATGGACGAATGGTAGACTTATATTAGGTTGGTGCAAAAATAATGACGTAATAATGTCGTTTTTTGACGTTAAAAAATCCGTCAAAAAACGACATTATTACGTCATTATTTTTGCACCAACCTAATAAATAAATGTGTAAGATAGATTCTAAGAGATTACTATACATTCCTCCAGTGACAAAGATTTAGTAATTATTTTGCCGTTAGTTTACACTTCGTTGGTACTGATTTTACCTTTAATCTACATGTTTCTGCTAAAAAATGTTTGTTAATGATTTTACCGTTAGTACACACGCTTCCACTAACATAGGTTTGCTAATGATTTTATCTTTAGTTTCCATTCTTGTATTAACAAATATAACATACTGCCACATTAAATGGCTCCAAAAACTAAATGCTAAATTGATCCTGCATTCCTGCAATTGTCAAAGAAGCCATTCTTTGAGTGGATTATATTGACCCCCTCTGCCAACTCTGATAGGTTGAAGAACTTCAAACTAATTATTAATGGATTATTATTCGGTCTATCTTATTCCTTTATAACTTATTAGGTTGGTGCAAAAACAATGTCTTTTTCTCACATATGTTACTATGTGAGAAAACGACATTATTTTTGCACCAACCTAATTGAAAGAAATATGTATAGTTGTCAGAAAAGAGGAAGAGTACAAGATTCGAAGTACAAAATGAAGATGACAAAATCAAACATGTACAGCAGTCTCGGAGAGCCGAGTTCGAATTCCAATCGAATCCATTGCATTCACTTACGTACTTATACCCTTGGGAAAGGTATGAATACACTTCTTCTCACCCCCCAGCTATAGGTAAATAGCAGGACAGATCGAGTTCTATAGCCTTGGATGGCAGCTGGTCTACTGCAGAAAGAAATGGCAACCCACTGCAGGAAAAATCTGCCTCGTATCGAAAGATACATGATATATCATAGATAACACATAACTGACTGACAGCAGTTTACTTATCTTGGTAGTGTTTTAACAGATGATGGAAATGTGACAGGAAAATCTCTAGGCGCATTGGAAAAGATGTCCTCCGAAAACCAAGCAAAGTATTAAGAAACTTTCGTTAAAAACAAAGGAAAGAATGTTGAAATGCCATGTAAATGCTAACCTTCAGGAGATCTACACGTTACACCTTCTCGGACTAATGTTTTCCGTTGACATGAAATGGAAAGATTATATTGAATCAGTTGCTAGGAAAGTTGGTTTCCATGTGTCGTGCTAGATCATTTTTCTTGCCAGAATCTATCTTACATATTTATAAATTTACCATTCGTCCTGACTTTGAATATTGCTGCCACATCTGGTGCTCCTGATATACATTTAGAGATTCTTGATAAAATCCGGTTTCAGTCACTTCCCCACCACCTAAAAATAGCTTCCCTGTGCCTATTCTATAAATACTTATATGGTAATTGTTCTGATCAACTTTCCTCTATAGTACATAGAACTTATGAATTTAAGAGACGTATTAGATTGGCGGCAAAGTCTCTTCATTTTACAGTTGAAATTATTAGATGTAAATGTAAATTCTATGCTAAGAGTTTTTCTCTCGTACTTCTCGCTTGTGGAACTGTTTCCAGTCAATCGTTATCTTCTGTCTTTTTAATTCTTGTTCTTTTATTGTTCCCTCTCCTTAATAGTGTTTTTTTCTCGTATTCTCTAACACTCAATGACACCTTACATCTTAGTGGCTTTATTGACTTATTTGGGGTGAAATGATTTTAAAATCCTCCTATTTGGCAGTTAATGCTTAACAATTTCAGCGCAGATGAAGTGGAAACTTGAGTCAACAGAGATGTTCGAACAAAGGATGATGAAACTACAAAGAACCGTGCATGTAAAAAAAGAAAAAAGTTTTAAGGCAAATCTACAATACACTGAAAACATAAATACGACCAAGAAATGGACTGTGAATTTCATTACACTTATTAGATTAAAAATACAATCTCAGTACATACAAAAACCACAACTCTTGCTTTAGATTTAGGAACCTTTTATTAAAGATAATAAAAATACAAAACGAATAGCTATTGGGTCGAGAAAGCGTAATTGTAGAGAAGGGAAAGTTCACCAGTTTCTTTGTGTATCTGTGGTGGTTGGAGTCTGACCATAAGACATTGCTTTACGTGCATGAAGTTTCTTCAAGATGAAAAGCTTATATCCTGTACTTTCTTCCGTTCAAATATAGTTGCTTCCCTATGTTTCTATCCCGCTAATTTTAATAAGAATACCGATTTCTTGATACCATCCTGCTGGCAATGTACTTGACCTAAACTCAGCAAATACTACTTGTAACATTTTAACTTATGACATTAAACAAAGAATGAAATTGAGTAAGGAGACAAAATATAAATACAGAGACGTTGGTTCGCTGGTAGGGTCAATACAGAATGTCTTTCTACCGTCACTGCAGAGGGGGGATTTGCGCGATATTATGAGGATTCATCATCAGAATCAGTCCCATGACCGGATGTGGTCGTAGGGTTGCAGCGCAGTTGAACATCTGACCAATTCCCTCCACATTGTTGAAAACCAAAGATTTATTCAATCATACGTATCGTGTCTGGCACAAGTACACCTGGTGGGACCAATCTCCTTTCAAATTAAACTACACTCGATGTCCTCTTATTTGCAAGATCGAATTGGTCAAGGACATATGGTCATTGATTCCACCAGGATGAACCTTCTGCACTGGCTGTTAAATTCAGTGTCGGGGGCCCTCTACCTAGCGATGCCCTGACATCACTTTCTGACTGCATATATAGCTCTTGGATCTAATCTACTCCATTTGTGCTAGATGGTTGTTGAACCTACAAAAAAATGTCAACCGCTCTTTTACAGGTTTTTAACCCTGCTGTGTGTCTAACCACCTTACTCACCAGGAAAGCTTGGGGTGGGGGACTAGTTTAGTCGCCGATGACCCGAAAGTAACAAAAGAAAAGAAATCTCGCGTTGGTCATGAAAACATGACCGTTGAGTTAATCGGAGGAGGGAAGCTTCTTCCCTGACCGTTAACTTCAATCTAGGAAGCCCAGTGATGCCGTGTCATCCCCGCACTGACTGAATGTATAACCACCGACCGTAGTCTACCCTCGTTGTACTAGATCGTCAGTGATCTTACAAGAAGGTTCATCAACCCTTTGACAGGGTGTCTAGCCACCCTCATCACCAGGAAACCTGGGTGGAAGAACCGGTTTAGTAGCTGGTTATCCAATCTATAAAATCAACAAAAACTGAAGTAGCTTGGATAAATGTATTATTACGTTTTCCTGTAAACAACTTGGCAGTATTGATGCTGTTTCCTACTACAAGAGTTGAATATCACCTTTAATTAGTATTATTTACTTACGGATTGGCTTTAAACAGCGCAGGTAACTAGAGTTGGGTGCTTTTTGACGATCGAACTCTTTATAGTAATAAAGACGCTTCAGGATGAGCTCTCTAACAATCAATCCATCGTCAGGAGCTTCGTAAAAGGTTATAACACGCATTCGTTTCTTTCTCGTTTAGTCGTCCATCCAGGGATGTGAGTTGTCAATCCAGGGACGAGCGTCGTCAATCCAGGGATGTGTGATGTCAATCCGAGGATGTGCGCTACCACTCCATGGATGTGCGTCGTCAATCCAGGGATATTCGTTGTCAATCCAGGGATGTGCGATGTCAATCCGAGGATGTGCGTTGTCAATCCAGGGATGGCCGTTGTCATTCCAGGGATCTCCGTTGTGGTGTAGTGGATATCGGCTCGAATCGAGGCATCGGAGAGCCAAGTTCGAATTCCAGTCTAGTTCATTAAATTCACTTACGCACAAATACATACGGAAAAGGCATGAAACCATTTCTATCTCCCTTCACACGCACTCTAACTATGGATTCAATAGCAGTCTTCCCTAAGAAGAAATGGCAACCTAATACTGGAAAATATCCTGTCTACACAGGCCTGAATCGAAATAAATATGATCGCCCAAGTGGGTATCACATAACAGACTGAGTCAATTCAGATGGAATGAATTATATACAAACAAGATAAAGATAGTGTTGTAATAAAATATGCACATCCCATCTCCCTTCTTGCTTATTATTATCCATTATAATAAATATAACGTTTTTCAGAGCTAAAGCTTCTACTTGGAGTTATTGTTATAGTACTATTGTTGTTGTTGCTGCTGATTCTATTGCTGTTGTTGCTACTGCTGCTGTTCATGCTATTGCATGTACACACTTGTTGTTATCGCTGGGGACAGAGTGACAGCAAGTCTCTTCAAGTCTCCAGCACCTCTCTCAGTATTGTCGTATTCCCCAACAGCGTTATGGTTTTGACAGTCATAATCTTCCCTCATATTTCATGGTCCTGTGACAGCAAGGATTGTCCATCATAAGAATCCTTCTTCGGCCTTCAACAATTACGTGATCTGAATAGTTTAAATTATCGCTCAGATCACCAATCTACTTGACAGTATGTTTGGGCCGTTTCCAGTGTAATACGAATTATGGATTATTATTATTATTATTATTATTATTATTATTATTATTATAATTATTATTATTATGGTAATAAAATAAGCACACCCCGTCTCCCCTCTTGCTTATAACTATCCATTACAATAAATATGAAGTTTTTCAGTATTAAAGCTGATTTAGTCTAATAAACCATCATAATCTTCTGGTTTGTGTTGTTATTATATTACGGATAGTTTGACAAACAAGGCTGTTTATTTTACCAGGAATAAATCATAAAGCAAAAACAAAAAAAAAAGAAGACAAATGATATAGAATCACATCAATCGCTACTCGCTATATGAGTCTAGTTGAAAAATAAGTCCGTTTATTTTACCAGGAATAATATATGAAAAAAATCGAATGATATAAAATCGTACCGATGGCTACTCGCTATATGAGTTTGAATGGGTTGTTTTTGTTTTTTTTTAATTGTTCACGCAATAGTAGGCCCACGTGTTAATTATGGTAGATGATTGCTGAATGAAATGTCGGATAAACATACGAGATGGAGTTTTAAAAAAAATTCAGCCTATGAAGAAATGTAGGAAAGATTACGGATGTAACAGGTCAAACGATATATTGGCGGTAGATTAAACATCACAACTCAAGAAAACTCTTCTGAACCACTTATTATACACTTATCTTGTAATTTAATTAATATTGGCTGATACTGGAAGAATGGTCGGTTTCTTGTATCTCTGCAGAAAATACCTAACTTCTGCTGCCATACTCTATCTTTACATAAACCAGATAAGACCAAGAATCGAATATTGCTGTCTTTTTCTCGATTGGCGTTGCCCATTCCTCACTGAACACCGTCAACAAAATTCAAAAGCAATTAGGCAGCCCTGTGAGTGATGAATTATTTTCCACCTTGCAACTCTTACCCACAGAAGAAACGTTGCTTGCTCTATCGCTATTACTATGACAAATGTCCAAATTCTGTACTCCCACCAGTTCAGACCTTCACAACCAGAAGACACCATGGCATGTTCCCGATGGAAAATCATTCACATTCTCTTTGTGTTCCTTTGGTAATGAGTAAGTTCCACTCAGCTATCTTCTTATTCAGAACTGTTACTTTGTGGGGTAGTCTCCGAAGAGGATGCTTCCCTGACCACTATACTCGTAACCTCTTCAATTTCAAGGTCAACCGATATCTATCCTACATATCTTCACTATATGCATTTCTTCCTTCCTCCTTCCCCCACCATTACAACAATCTCACTCAGTGACTGCTATATAGGAATAAAGTGTCGCTTTGAACATAGATCGCCAGTGAGCAAACACAGGCGATCCCATTATTGAATTACGTGACTATAGAGGAAACGCATATATGTAGGAAGTAGCTGGCGACTAACGATCGTTATTTCTAGTCTATCCTCTATTACTATACGGATCACCATTTCTACTCTATCACTATATGGACCGCTATTCTTTATTCTCTGATTCGGATCAATACGGTGGTTACTATTCGAGCGAGTATTATCGAGCAAGTACTATTAGCGCGAGTAATATTCAAAGACATCTGACACCAGTATTGTTCAACGGCGTTACTATAGATGGATATGCGATTATAAAGTCTCTACTACAACGAGCATTACGAAAGTGACAAGGTGTATTCGTTGACAGCACAAAAGTTTCAAACTGGAATAATTATAGTACACGATAGTAAAGGAAATATGTATGTGGGAATCAGTATGACGTCTAAACGATCACTATTTCTATTCTATCCTCTATTACTATCCGGACCGCTATTCTCTATACTATTTCTCTATACTGATCACTATACTGATTACTATTCGGTGGCTACTTGTCGAGCGAGTATTATCGAACAAGTACTATTAGTGCGAGTGCTATTCAAAGGTGTCTGACACCAACATTGTTCAACGGCGTTATTATAGTTGTATCTGCGATTACAAAGTCTCTACTACAACGAGCATTACGAAAGTGACAAGGAGTATTCGTTGGCATTACAAAAGTGGCAACGAATGTTCGTTGATATCACAAAAGTAATCCTCTATCTTGAGTAGCTCTTGACCTTTTTTTGGGTGAAGTAATTTTTTTAAAAATCGTAATTTAAGTAAAACTATTGGATCAGATTTTGGTCCGATTTGGTTTGATGAGTATGAGGTCGGATTACGCGTATGTGTTTTAGGTAAAAAGTAATAAAAAAAATGTTACGAGATTAGACATCACATGAAGCAAATAATGATGGAGAACTGTCTTCTCGCTGTGAAGTCTAAACAGTGAGAAACGGAAATTAACGATGACAGAAGTTAAAATAGCTCGCCGACCAAGCCAGGTAGCTTGAGAAGAAATATAAACTGACAAAGCCCCGTATAGACCTGGAGCGAAAATGGTAATTCCACGCGCTTTTTCATTTAAAAGAAAGGAATGTTTTAAAAATAAGGAATCTTTTTTCCTATAAATTGTAGCGAAAGCATAAGGAGAGTTAGATCCATGGTTTCACGCAGTGCATTTTCGTCCGCAGTCATTTTTCTCGGTTGTTAGATTTAAGACCCCAAGTTCTTCACTCCGGGTTGTCCCTATTATATTCTGTGCTAAGAGAATAAACGCATAACACCAAGTAGATACTATAAGAAGGGTTTATTATACACAACAAGTACAATATGAAATACGGTACAGTTATACACACAGATCAATCTAGTAGTGAGTGCCACTAATTGGAAGGTCGGACGTGCTTGCGTCGTCTCACTCACTCCGCTCGATTCTCTCGTAGACAGTAGATTTTATAGGTACTTAATACCTATAGTGTAATCAGTCATGGTGGGGCCGGGTTATTCCATTACATCAGTATTGCTGGACGTTTAGCTTTAAAAATGTGTTCTTAGTCATTTTACTATAAATATTTATTGTTGGTTATATTTCTTTTATACAAATGTATTGTAGTTATTTTTACTATGAATATTTATTTTTATACTTTCTTAGTGTTTTGCTTTTTTTTTGGGGGGGTCAAGTGCCACTATTTCGTATCACTGTGACTCTAACAGTTGCTACTACCCTGGTAGCATTTAAGAGGTGGTTCCACGCTTCTCAAACGTACCAATCTCCTGATCAGGGTCGTTGCTGCCGGATGTAGTTTATACATACATATATATATATATATATATATATGTGTGTGTGTGTGTGTGTGTGTGTTAAGTTCCGACAATCCTCGTTGGAACTGTTTTATTCCGTGCTAAGGGAATAAACATATAACACCAGGTGGATAGTAGAAGAAAGGTTTATTGTACACAACCAGTACAATATGAAATACGGTACAGTTATACACACAGGTCAATTTAGTAGTGAGTGCCACTAGTTGGAAGGTCGGACGTGTTTGTGTCGTCTCTCTCACTTGTCCCCTCTGTCCTCGAGTCTCTCGTAGACAGTGGGCTTTATAGATACTTACTACCTATAGTGTAATCCTTCATGGGAATGACTGATTATTCCATTACATCAGTCCCAATAGCCCAGTGGATCAAAGCGTTAGTTTGTAAATTCGATGACATTGTAATTGTGAGTCAAATCATTGAGCTGGGTAGTGTGTACTTGGACTCAGTGGTAATGGGGTGAACAATAAATAAGCACTACTAAAATAAAAACAGCAGAACTAAAATAAAGTGTTCATTTCTAAATTCTCTGATGGTTACCCGAATAGATAATCACATGATAAATTCCGGGGGAGGGCGCATAAGAGCCAAAAAATAACAACAAAGATGAAGACACTAGTCCGCCTATATATAATAACTTATCCCAGAAATTCACATACAAAGTACTCCGAGAAATTACCTTCTGAAGACACTATACCGTTCGATAAGATCGAAAGCGACAACAGTATTCGATTCGAAACTCTTCGATCAGGCTAAATCGATAACACAGTAACACAACACAAACAGTAAACATATTGATCAAATTGGAATCGGATTAAAAGAAAGTTTCATAAGTGAGGGTCGGATTACGGGTTATATACTGTGGGTTACTAGAAACGCCAACGAATTTGTATAAGATTAGGCTTTATGTGGAACAATAATTCTGGAGGCTGTCTTCTCGTCGTAGCGTTTGGTCAATGGGAAGATTTAAATTAAAACTGACGGGACAAAGACTGAATAGCACTATTTATTTGTGTAGACCAACCCAGTTAGAGGAGATAAAAGCGGTAGAGCCATATCAATAGGGAGATGAGGTGGTAATTCCACACGCCTTCCCCGTATTATTCCATAAAATAAGAAATCTGTTTCCTTTACATTGTTTCCATTTTCTTTTGTTCCGTCAAGAGTATGAGTTATACAGCGTGCGTTTTCATTCACAGCCATTTTTCTTGCTTGCATTTCTACTTCGAGATGTTTCCTTTTTAAAAGTCTATACAACTCCATACGACCGAAAGCAACAACAGTATTCGATTCGGAAATCTTCGATCTGGCAGTACGAGCAGAACGAGAAAACAGTCTCCAGAATTATTACCTTACATCTAATCATGAAACATCTCGTCTTGAACAGATTAAAAGAAGGCCAAATTAAGACTGACAGAAGTAAGATTGAGAAGCCCTATTTATTTGGGTAGACAAAATCCAGACAGCAATAAAAGAATCGGCGAGTGACTGGGTCATATAGATTTGGAGCTGAGACGCGAATTCTACGCGCCCTCTTATTACTCTCCCCAGAATTCATTTAGTATTTTAAAAATAAATGACTTTTTTTTAATACATTGTGTTAATTAATTGTCCAGCAGAATATGTGACGAATTACATCCTCGATTTCACTGACCGGTAGATAAATTGAAGTTTTGAGGAGCGTCGAAACATCACTTAATTGTTATTGTTCCCGGATCCACCTTGACCCAGGGTGGTGGCACCTGTTCGGGTCCCAACTATAGGCAAATAGTGAGCCGCCAAATAAAGATCAGTATACTAGGATAAATATATTTTTATAGTAAGAAAACACTTGGATAGTCAATTATTTATAGTAAAGATACCAGCAATATATTTTTTGTAATGTCAACGAATACTCGTTGTCACTTTCGTAATTCTGGTTGTAGTAGAGACTTTCTTTTCGCAGATACAACTATAGTAACGCCGTTGAACAATACTGGTGTCAGACGCCTTCGAATATCACTCGCACTAATAGTACTTGCTTGATAGTACTCGCTTGAAATGTAACCACCGTATTGATCCGAATAGAGAATAGTGTAGAGAAGAGGATAGAGAATAGCGGAGAAATAGTGATCCGAATATTAATAGAGGATAGAATAGAAATAACGATCGTTAGTTGTCAGCTACTTCCTAGATATATGCTTTTCTTTTATGGTCATGTGGTCTAATTAATTCAATAATGGGATCGCCTATGTTTTCTCACTGGTGACCTAATTGCTAGACACTTTATTTCTATATAACACTTTATTCCTATATAACAGTTACTAAGTGAGATTGTTGAAGAAGGGGGAGGAAGAAATGCATATAGTGAAGATATGTAGGATAGATATCGGTTGACCTTGGACTTGAAGTGGTTCCGAATAGTCAGGGAAGCTTCCTCTTGGGAAAACACCCCAATTAGTCATCTGTATGGTGATCTGAATAGAGAAATAGTACAGTGAATAGAGTAGAGAATAGCGGACCGTATAGTAATAGAGGACAGAGTAGAAATTGAGATCCGAATAGTAATAGAGGATAGACTAGAAATGGCGATCAGTTAGACGTCACGCGACATCCTACGTATGCGTTTCTCTCGTGGTCACGTGGTCCACTCAATTCAATAATGGAATCGCCTGCGTTTGCTCACTGGCGATCTATGTTCAAAGTCAAGTGTCAACAGAGACACTTTATTCCTTTATAACATATTTTTATAATAAAAATTACCAAGAAATACATTTTTGTAGTGAAATTACCAGCAATACATTTTTATAAAAAAACTTTACCAACAACACATTGTTATGGTAAAATTACCAGCAATACATTTTATAACAAAATGATCAGCAATATATATTTTAACGTAATGACCAACAATACCTTTTTTTTATAAGAAAATGACAATAAAAACATTTTATTGTAAAATTGAAGATATGGTATAAAAAAAAAGCAATTTCTTGTCGTCCTGGGTATGACGATAAACTACATCTGCGTCCTAGTTAAGACGATAAACTACGTCCAATAACAATGTCTCTGATCAGGAGATTTTGAGGAGCATGGAACCACCTCTTAATTGCTGGTGTTCCCAGGTCCACCCTGGCCGGGGGTGGTAGCACCTGTTAGGGTCTCACCTACGGGCAAATAGTTAATCCCCAAACTGGGGTCAAAACACTATGAAAGTATGAAAAATAGGTTTTAATACCAGAAATACTTTGTAAAAAATTATGACCAACAAAACATTTTTGAAAAAATAAATAATACCAGAAATACATTTTTGAAGAAAAATATTACCAGAAATAGATTTTTGAAGGAAAAAAATATTACCAGAAATAGATTTTTGAAGAAAAAAATATTACCAGAAATAGATTTTTTGAAGGAAAAAAATTTTACCAGAAATAGATTTTTGAAGAAAAAAATATTACCAGCAATACATTTTTGAAAAAAACTAAACAAAATATTACCAGTAATAAAAATTTTATCGGCATTAAATAACCCATTGAGGTTGATATGCCGTAAACCAAACGAAACGTTGTAAAGAGTAACAAGATTTCATTTCCCCTCTGATTTTGTAAGATTATTTGGTAAAGTTAAAATGCAGCTAAGTAATTATAATTTAATCATGAAATAATGTCATTCTCTTGAATTAATTATAAAGTTTGAATTTTCATATCTAGAACTCGGCATTAAATAACCCATAGAGGTGTTGATATGCTACTAAACAAAAACAATCAAACTAAACCAAAAATCCGCGGTTTCACAACGTATATATTCGACCATTGCCTTGAACTTCACAAAGTTGCCTTTTAAAAGTCGTTAGTGTTTTTATATGAGCAAAAGCAACAACAGTATTCGATTCGGAACTGTTCGATCCGGTTAATTCAATAAGACATTAGCACGACGCAAAAAGTAAACATTTTGATCGGATTAAAAGTAGCTGGAAAATCGGACGAAAAAACGCGGACTAAATTCATACAATAAACTCACTTCTTTTCTTCGTGCCTATTGGCAAACAGAATTTGGGTCGGATTAAAAAATTTTTTTATAAGTATGTGTCAGATTAAAGGGCAGGTATATGTACTTTGGATCGATACATAAATGCTGCATGCGATTTGTTGTCAATTCATTTAGGAACAAGAGTTTATTAATACAAAACTGAAAATTACTTCGTTTTATTGGACGTATCTCGCCTTTAAACTTTATTAAATAAATCGTTTCCCTCTTAAAATCTCGTGTATTTTGAGTTGAATGATTTAAATGACGGAATATAGTATTAATCTGTCAAAAATGCCGCGTTCAAATAAATTTGGAACTTTCCAAATATGTTCCATTTTGAATAAATAAAAAGCTAAAGTTGTACAATAAGCACTGCGACTAGAAATAACCTTTTTTTTTCAATTTTTTTATTCATATTACTTATAGATTAATCACTCCGGAGGAAAGGACAGAATGTAAGACAGAATACATGGCCAATACTAGACACGTTTAAAGCTGATACACGTTTACGCTAAACACCAAACAGCGTTGATATAAATTAACACTAAACAGATCCGAGGTTGATACAAGTTTACGCTAAACACTAAACAACATTGAGACAAGTTAAAGCCAGTAATAGACAATTTCAAAACTGATACATGTTTACGCTAAACACTAAACAACGTTGATATAAATTAACACTAACACTAAATAGATCCGAGGTTGATACAAGTTTACGCTAAACATTAAACATTGAGATAAGTTAATGCCAATACTAGACAAGTCCAAAGCTGATACATGTTTACGTTAAACACTAAATACGAAACAACGTTGATATAAATTAACACTAACACTAAACAGATACGAGGTTGATACAAGTTTACGCTAAACATTAAACAACATTGAGACAAGTTAACGCCAAGTCCAAAGCTGATACATGCTTACGCTAAACACTAAACACGAAACAATGTTGATATAAATTAACATTAAACAGATCCTAGGTTGATACAAGTTAACGCTAAACACAATATTATACAGAAGGTTGATGCAATTAAACAGGTCAAACGTTTATACAAGTTTAGACGAAATACTCAACAACCATGATACAGGTTACTATTAAATACTATTATCGACTAAAACTTTGTTATCATGCTTGCAAATTACAACGATGAATGAAGCTTCTACTATGCGTACCATTACCAAGGAATATACCGTTAAAGAAGTATTACAGATCAACGGAGCCAATACCAAGCCTTCAATCATGTGGGTCCTCTCAACCAAACCCGAATCTTTTAAGATTGCCGGCAGCACCGGCACATGCACGTCTGACCCCCCCATACCCTATCCGATCGCATTTTCCAACGTTGGACTCGATAGTTGTACATTGTTAAGTGCGCTGGTGTTTTGTTTGTTTGTTTTTTTTTTTTTTATCAAATAGGCTGCACAGTGTGCAAGCAGATGAACACATGCTTGTTTGGTGTATGCTGTCTAGGGAAAGGGATCGGGTAGTTGCAGCCGGTGACGGTGCAATGTACACCTGGCTAACACTCTGCCCGTGTTTCCTTTACCCACCCACCCCCCGCCTCCTAGGTTTGCACCTGCGCTGACGTTATCAAAACGGAATGAATGCTATGCCAAAAAAAAAAAGAAAAGAAAAAATAAAGACTAAATAAAATGGAATCAAGTTGAAAGATAAGGGATTGGTAAAATAGTTTAGGAGACGCGTACTCTTTACTTTATCCCGACTCGTCCGAAAAATTGAACGTTTTTAAAAATATTTCTTTATTTCAGTTACTTTCTATCATACTTCTTTCTTTCTTTCTTTCTTTCTTTCTTTCTTTCTTTCGTGATTTTTACCTTTTTTTTTTATGCTTCACCTTTTTCTTTTCTTCATTTTTTTAACCTGCCTGTTCAATTAATGTTTCTCTTCACTCTCATCTGCCTCATTGTTTTTTTTAATTCCTTTTTATTGTTTTTCTTACTCATTTTTTTCTTTGTTTTAATGTGTCTATTACTTTTACTCTTTTTCTTTCCGTCTCTTTCTTTTTTTTTTCTTTCTTCTCGGTCTTTCTTTTCTTTTCATTCATTCTCTATTTCTTTCTTTTGTGATTTTCCTATTTGCTTTTGTTTTTCTCCCTTTTTACTTTCTTTTTTAATTTTCCTTTTCTTTCTCTTTAACATTATTTTTTATTTTGCCTTTCTATTTTAATTTTTTTTTCTTAATTTCACATTTTTTTTTGTTTCTTCCTCTGCCTATTTATTTCCCTTCCTTCCTTCCTTCCTTCCTTCCTTTTCTTTTGATTTTTCTTTTTTCATGATCTATACCACTTACGCTTTCCATCCTTTCAATTGTCTTTTTCGTCATTTGGAAAGAAGGAAGGAAGGAAGGAAGGAAGGAAGGAAGGAAGGGAAAATTCTCAAAACCAATACAAAAATATAAATTAAAATCTAATGTCAAATAGAAAGAAAGAAAGAAAGAAAGAAAGAAAAGAAAAGAAAAGAAAAGAAAAAAGAAAGAAACGGAATTAAAATGATAGACTAAAAGAAAAAAGAAAAGCTAAAAATAACTGTCAAATTGAAAAAAGAAAAAATCAAGGAAGAACAAATAAAAAGAATAAAAAAAAGAATAAGGTAGTTGGAAGGAAAGAAAAACAATTAAATTTAGAAGTATTAGGTTGGTGCAAAAATAATGACGTAATAATGTCGTTTTTTGACGTTAAAAAATACGTCAAAAAACGACATTATTACGTCATTATTTTTGCACCAACCTAATAGATTGCAAGAAAAAAGAAAGGAAAGACGTAAAGAAGAATTAATATTAAATGTAAAGCGTATAAAAAAAAGGAAAGTTGAGAAAGAAAAAGCTGGATAAATAAATGTAAAAAACAACAAAAATTATGTGAAGAAATAAACAGATGAAACAAGTCCAAAAAAAATGATAAAAGAAAAAGAGAAAAAAAATTGGAACAAAAATTTCTCATCATGCATTTTACCATTTATAGTTATTTTTTAATGACAACAAAAATGGATTGATTTATATTTTTAACCATACAAATGTTTCGTGGAAACATTCTCTACTTATCGAATGCATTTGGGAAGGCTTTTTACCGGACGTCTAACTCTGTCTCTTTTGAACAAGTTCATTTCTCAACGTTTCAAACCGAGAACTATTAATCGTAATCGTCTTTGTAGCAAAATCGAATAGCTAAAACTGTCTTTCAAAAGCTAACCAAAGTATTAAGAAACAGGAAACATTCGTTACAAATAGTGCTGAAAAGCAATGTAATATGAATCTTCCAGAGAAAGCTAGACAATTTCTTCACAGATAAACATATTTGAAGCAACGGAGATGTAGTTCTAGAGAAAGATGCTGTGAGTGCCATGGCGAGATCATACGAGCAACGGGGAAGATTTAAGTAAAATAGGAACCAAAAGGCTACTTAAACATAGAATCAGATAGAGACAACTGGCATTTCTGGGGCACATAATAAGGAAAGTAGGTTTGAAGAAAATGATATCCACATGATATAATGAAGGTAAGAGAGTCAGAGGGAAAAATTGAGTTATCTACCTTACAGGTTGATGTAAGTGGATGGCAGAGCAGAAAGTTGAGTCATAATCGACACGTCCTGAATGGACACGGTATAGAGAAGAAGAAATCTATCTTCTTGTTTTTGACTGTACGTTCCCTGAATAGTTTGTTGTTCTTTCTAATTACAATAAATTAATTAAAAAACTATTTTTTAAATAGATTGACATATAATAAATAGCGTGAGACAATATTGCAGCAAAAAAAAAGAGACTGAGACATAGTGACATTTAATCGAAAAAAAATCGGTGAAAATACAGAAAACTTGCCCTATAAAAAATTAAAATAGGTAGATTTTATTGTTAATAAACACATCTTGAAATTTCCTTTTTAAAACGTTATATTGCTCAACATAATTATTGCAGAACAGCAATTTCGAATTGTCAAGAAGAATAAATTTTTTTTTAAAAAAAAAACTAATTAATAATTCAATAAATCTTTAAAAAAAAAATTATCAACGGTATTTTTCACAACCCAACAGTCTACAGAATATTTTATTAAAAAAAAGTAATTAGAAACATAAAAAAAAAAAAAAAAAAAAAAAAGATTCTATTTGTATTTTCTGATTCGGGGCATAATTTTACGCAGTTTGAAGTTAATTTTTTAATCGATTTTATTTCTCTTAAGGACTTATTTTTAAAAATGCAAATATCGAGTTTTCAAAAACTTAAATGGCCGGTGAAGATTGGTTTTATATTTCCGTACATCTTACATCTTCTCATAATCAAATTCAATCATCAATGAATAAATAGACCAAATATTCGCGAGCAGGGAGTTGGGGGACGTTATTCTGGACTTTTATACAAAAAAACAGTGTGTTATATTTTAGCGGAAATATTTGAATGACAGTACAGATATGTCGGAGTTAACTCCTTCTTAATTGTCCAAATATTTCACTTGGGCACGCTCTCCCAACGCTATAAATACTGGGCAACTTCTTGCCCCGTACTCTTTCTACTTTGCATTTCAGCGGACACATTTAAAAATGTGATCTCTCGCAGAGATCCGCGTTTTCGTCCACTTGTGGGAAAACGCCATGAAGCACACATACACGTACGTACATACATTCACCAAAATACAAACTCTTTACGTTCACACACAAACACAAATGTTGATGTCTTTGTCACTTGTAAATTTGTTGTTTAATGCATATATTATTTGTTGATATATATATATATATATATATATATATATATATATATATATATATATATATATATATATCGGTCTTGTTTGTTTTCTTTACATCTTCGGTTGGACTCAACTTGAGTCCGCCATTTTCTTGTAGTTGGGCCTTCTTCTAGCAGGAATAAACAGTACGTGTTCCTAATTCAACAACACGCAAACCCACACAGTCCTCTACAGAATTATAAACATATATATGAAACACAAAACAACAGGATTTATTTACAACCAGATCTATTTTCCCACGGTATTTAACCAAATTTTTACACAAATTCTAAATATTAAATAGTCTAAATGTACAATAATAATTATTGAAAAACAATCTTTAATAATAATACTGATGTGTCACGAGTAGATAGTAGGTAAATGTAATAGTAGGTCGCATCTCGACACTGAGATCCGTAGACGTATTTGGATGTCCAAGGACGCATTTCAAAAGCTGGGCAGAGTACTGCGAGACAGCAGAATTTCTTTGGTAACAAAGAAAAGAACGCTGAGCTGTTACCTGAGATCTGTCCTTCTTTACGTCAGCGAATGTTGGACGATTTCCTCAAAGATGAAGAAGAGGCTCCAGGCGAGGGATTTCGCAATGAAAATATATGTAAAAATTGTTATGTACAAAAAATTCTTCGCAAAAAATCACGTAAAAAAAACTCGTCGAAAACAATCGCAGGAATGAAAACTTGGAAATATGAAAATGAATTGATATGTTTGGGCAACGCTCTCTAGGAGTAAAGTTAAAAAAAAGTGTGACATACTGACACACTGAGATTCGAATTTATTATATAAATATGGCCCTAATTTATAAGTGCTTGAATTAACTCCTAACCATAGAAAATTCGTTATTTGTTTTTTTTTTTTTTTCTAATGCCTTTCTACAATAAAATTATTTTCAGTGGATCCCGGATATAATTAACTAGAATTAATATTTATTTCATTATGAAATTTTATCACTGGTAATTATGTTTTTAATACATCCTTCTATTTGTGTTATTTTTAATGGGTTTTGCATTTGCTATCCCAAAATGCAACATGACTTTCTTATATAGAATAAAACAATAAGTTTGCAGTTGAATTTCTATGTGCCGTGTTCTTTAAGAATTTGGGCGATCATGACTCTCCAAAAGATCCTGTCCTTTTGTCTTTTCGTTATCTCTCGTAATCACGTTTTTTTTAATGTTTACCCAATACATGGCCCAAGAGCTACTCAAGGTAGAAGGTTACTGTATGGTATTGTATTAGCGAAAGAAAGGGCATGAAAAAAAGAAGGAAAGGAAAAAGAAACAAAGAAAAAAGAAAGGGCACAATGTGAAGTTTCTAGGGCAAGTCAGGACAGATAATTGGTAAGTCGTGACTTGAAAAGGTCAAGATTTAATTAATGAATAACATTTAAGCGGAGATTTTAGAAGTATAGAGTGGAAATAGATTTTAGAGGGAACCAGAAACCCAATCCTAAAGAGGAAACAAGGGATAAACCTCTACTCCCGTTCAAAAGGCCGGTGAGGAGTGTGAACCGGGAGAAAGGGCCTTCTGCAATACCATCAAGACTACGGCAGTCCTTCTACTTCTAAATAATCTCAAAAGAGATGGAACCTTACACTCTCACTTCGAGAAAAAAAGACAAAGAAATAGACTTTTAATAACAAACAACAATGGTCACTCAACCAAAACTATTGCAAGATTTATTGATTTTTATGGTTTATCAACCCATTGTTAGTTATTTAAAGACGAAACACATTTTGGATTATCCGAACAATTCTTTCTTTTTTGCGAGTGAATATTATATTAGAAATTATTTCAGAATAACAATGATTTTTTCCTGATATAAATTCTACTATTTAACCCATAGATGGGGATATGAATTCATAGCTTACCCAAGAATATTCGCGAGCCAACAAGAAAGAGACATCTATGCTAGAAAGAAAAATGTCCCTTATTCAGATAGATCTTTCTTATTTTTTACAAAGCCCAAGAGCCACTCAATGTAGAGGCTTATTGTGTGGCGCTGTATGAGCACATGAAAGGGCAAGAAGTGAAGTGTTTGGGAATTATGCAGGAAAGATAATGGGTAACTCGAGACTTGAAGAGGTCAAGGGTTAATTAGTGAATAACATTTCAGAGTTTAGGCGGAGACGTTAGAAGTATAGAGTAGCAGTAGAATTTATAAGGAACCGAAAGCTCAATCCTAAATAGGAAACACGGGACAAACTTTTAATCCTGTTCAAAATATCGAAGAGGAATGTGAACGATCTACTAACCATGTACATCGGTTCGTTAAGTAGGTTATGAGCTGCTTCATCTGTCACTCTTGCCTTCAATATAGCCTGTGAGTGCCAAATTTTCTAAGCCCTATTTCCTTATTATGTACCTAAGAAATTTAAACTGTCTCTTTCTGATATTAAATATAAGTGTCTTTTATTTTTAAATTTTCTCTAGAACTTTGTTATTGCTCACTTGTCCGGTCAGTAGAATTCTCAGCATCTTTCTGTAGAACCACATTTCTGTTGCTTCAAGTCTCTTCTTGATCTGAGAGGAGATAGTTCAATATTCACTGTCATATAGGAGGACCGATATTACATAACAGTTAAGTATTTTTTTCTTTGTTTCTAACGAGATTTTCCTATTTCTTAATATTTTGCTTAGCTTTTAGAAAGCATTCTTCAATGCGCCTTCGTGTTTCACTGTCGTATTTTCTATCCGCCGTTAAAACACTTCTCAGATATTTAAATGTTTGTACTTATTGGTTTAGCCAAGTACAATTTGCATTTAGCATATTGAGGTCATCTTTTTGCTGACGAACATGCATTATGTTTTACAATTGATGTCTTTTCGTTTTCCTTGACTAACTTCTGCAGGATTTTCTCTATTTTTCCTTTCTGTGTGTGTCGAAATTGCTAAAAGTTTTTTTAAACAAAAATATTCAACTTTTTGAATTATTAATATTCGGAAGTAATTCCCTATTTCAATATCTAAACAATAATTTTACTACCATTAGATTTTGGTGGGCAGTCAGTTGATTATGGTAGCTATGAGGCCCTTAAATAAGCTCTGGATATCAATGCAGAATTAAAAGAGTGATCATTTATTTAAAAATGCACATTTTTTTCCAAATAACAAGAGAAACTACGAAAAATATAGGTTATCCCCCCTTAGTTCATAAGACCCCGTGATAAGGAGATGAGTCCATTTATTTGGTAATAATGGGTGTCCAAATTTAGACGCCAAAGGGATTTCAGGCGCCAAAGATTTTTATAATCATCAGTTTTTATGTCATGGGGTGTTTTTGTAGGTCCCTTGAGAGTATGCGGTATTGTGGTATATATTGAATGATGTTGGATAACTTCTTTTGGTGGATGGGCAAATTGTAATGAGTGAATGGGTCGTGAATCTGATTAGCTAGGTATAAGATAGTAAGTGATGACTAGCCTTGTGACACAATTGTATTTTATATACAATAAATCTTGGTTTCAAGACCATCGAGCTGAATGGATGTAGTTAACCTCCTCCAAAGAACAGCCGGTGCTAACCACGAGCAACCTGAATAATATTTCGACAAGCATCCATCGAAAGAAGAATATGATCAACATCAGGTAAGTGCTTCAATCAATTTCAAAAAGATACATGTATTTGAACTTCGTTCCAGATGCCGTGGCATTAACTGCTATTAAGAATATGTTTTAGAAATTCTCTCTTCTCATTCTTGTTGTATAATACATTACTTTGTATGATGCATTACAAGTATGCTTTTTAAACTGTTCAATTGTCTCGTCTTTTGTTTATCAGTCACGACTCATTTGGAGAGTCGCTAAATTTCCCACAAAACCAATAGTCAGAATAAAGAAAATGCCTAGAAGATCTGATTGTGAGGGTGGGGTATTTTATTGCATGTTTCTAAATGAACCGGCTTACCACTAAGGATTTTCATTTAACCATATTACTCTGATAATGGTAATAGTAATATTAACTGTTTCTCTACAAGAAAACATTTAGAATGTTAGTACTGCTTTCGGTTGAAATTTTAAAAATCTTTTTCTTAAAACTATTTTCCAGGAAAATAGGCTTCTTAAGTTCAGTAGCCATTATCGCTCTTTCAAGTATTGTTATAGGTTCCCTTTCTAGCATTTTATTTGAGGTAGTGTGGAATGTCAGTATCTTGATTATACCATTATTTACTCTGAGTTATATATGCTATCCATTTTAGTTGTTACTGCTGTTGGATGTCGTTTCTGTTATTTGGAACAGGACTTTTTTTATGGTTCTGTAACGCCAGTCCAAAATGTTCACAGAAGGACGGTATTTGCCAAGACACTCAGGTTCCACTCGCTCAAAACTATTTTTGACCGTTGATCTTAGAAAGTGGTTGTATACAGCAGATATTTTAAATCTTTTTGAACGGGTTTGTTGTCATGTACCTCATCCATATGAAAGTCACGATCTGATGAGGCTATTTAAGAACATCACTCAAGTTTACTATAATGTAGTCTTTCCAGTGAAACTTTTTTAAAATAGAGAAGAAAGCAGATCAACACTGTCAGAATTTACTTCATCTAGAAATCCAAATCTTTTTAACTAAGAAAAAATGAATTGGTCAGCTTTCGGCATTACTATTAATGATGATTGTTTTGATATATTTGAATAGATTTTGATTCCCTCCTCTGAAATGCTACATTACCAACCAATTAATCTTATATGTATATTTATAACTTTAAAGAACAAGTTTTCAAACTTTCTCTTATCGTATAATAATTTTGCTATGCTCATAAGTATCCAGTACCCTTCTTATGCAAATAAAGAAAGTAGTTGATAAGGCATTATTTAAAAAAAAAAAAGATTTATCGATTTCTTTTCTACGGTTTATCAACCCCTTCCAGGTTATTTAAAGCCAGAAAATATTTTTAGATTGTAAGATTTTTTTATTTTTATTTTAGATAATAACGATTTAGTGATAACTAGTCTTATTAATTAACCCATAAATGGGGAGAGGATGTAAATTCATACCTAATCAAAATCTGATAAGCAAACAAAATTTTATGTGGATATAAAGTGAGGGTTCAATTCCCTATACAATCAATATGTAAATTGATCCCTCGTTTTGAGGCTCCATTAGTTTCTATACATTTATATTCTAGAGAATGGCGTCCTAGGTAAGGCAATAAGCTACATGAGACAGCAAGATCAGGAGGTTTTGAGGAGCGTAGAACCACCTGGTAATTGCTGGGTTCCCAAGACCATGGTGGACCCGGAGTCCCAGGTATAGGCAAATAGTTAAGCCCCAAACTGGGGTCAAAGCACTATAAAAATAGGTTTTAATACCAGAAATACTTTGTAAAAAATTATTACCAGCAATACATCATTACAAACAATAGATTTTTGAAAACAAAAGATATTACCAGCTCTATATTTTTGAAAAAAATATATTACTAGCTATACATTTTTGAAAAAAATATTACCAGCAATACATTTTTGAAAAAAAAATATTACCAGCAATAAAAATCTTGTCGGCATTAAATAACACATGTTATATATTTATATATAGTTATATACACATGTTGATATGCCGTAAAACAAAACAAATCAAATCAATCTAGAGAATGTAAATAAATCTAAAAGACAAGCTTGTGTAGCTAATCCGTATTTGATTCATTTGTTTTTACAGCTTATCAACCCTTTGCAGGTTAATAAAGCCAGAAAATATTTTTAGATTGTAATAATTTTTGGGGGGAGATAATAATGGTTTGGCTAGGGGAAGAAAATGTGGATTCGTGTCTTTTTTCCAAGGGCATTGACGCGAATAAGTGAATATAACGAACCCAACAACAATTGGGACTTGGCTCTCCGATTAACAATTCCGAGCCATTATTCATTACACATCCCTCACATCCGAACACCTGGTAGTCCCATGTCGTCACCCATCTTAGATACTGACCAGGATCAACGTTACTTAACTTCGGTGATCATACGGAAATGTCATAAGCCGTTTAATAAAAGAGAAAAGTATGGTGCCAACATTTTTTTTTTATTATATGTCAATATATTTGTCATAATATGATAATGACGTTTACAATCAATTTCAGTCTACCTGTAATTGTTATATTAGAACCTAAGCAGTCATGGTTCTCCACAATTTTCTTTCATTTATTCTTCATTTTTGGACACTGACTGATCCACTCATAAAATAAGGGAAATTCTTTGTGGAAATAATTTGTAGATTAGCATTTTTTATACTTTTCTCAAGTCGCAAAATTTGCCAGAATCCAAAAATATTGACTTTTATCGATTTAGAAGGTGGTCTTGTTCATAATATCAACGCATTGCCAAATCGATTCTGGACTTTTACAGAGTTATTAAGCCTTATTTTTTATTGACAAATGTCATGCTTTGAAAATGTGCTTACGTCATTTATATCAGCATATTTGTTTTTATACCTTTATTAATTTATTGCTTGGGACATATCAACTCCTTACAGGTCATTTAATGCCGAAATTGAATTTTTGGGGATAGCTCAAGTACTTTCTTTTTATTTCAAAAATGTATTGCTAGTAATTTTTCTTCTTTTTCCAACAATGTACTCATGGGAAATTATCATACTACAAAAATGCATTTTTATACTTTCATAATGTTTTGACTCCAAGTTGCAGTTTCACTATTTGCTCATAGATGGGGTCCTAACAGGTGCTACCACCTCGGGTTAGGGTGGACGTGGGAACAATAGCAATTAAGAGGTCGTTCCTAGATCCTCAAAACCTCCCGATCAAAGGCCTTACTGACAGATGTAGTTTATCGTCATAACCAGGACGAATTAATTTATGCAAACGCCCGCTTAAAATATGTATATATCCTTTTGTTATTTAATTAAAGATTTTATATATATATATATATATATATATATATATATATATATATATATATATATTAACTGATTTAAAAATATGGTTCCATCGCTACACAGGAATTACCATCTTTCAAAAACAGAAACTAACAATTCAATTACATAATTAAAATTCCAAAATTCGGTTGAAAATGAAACAGAGCTAGTGCTTTTAATTTAATTACATAATTGAATTTGAAGTTGTTAGTTTCCGTTTTTGAAACATGGTAATTCCTGTGTAGCGACGGAACCATATTTTTAAATTGGTTAATTTATAATATTTATGCTCTGTAAATTTACATTGAGCACTGTTTTGTAAAAATAAAAATAATAACAATTTATGATTGCATACATCCTTTAATTTTCAAATAAAAATCCTTTTGCATTAAGACGAAGAAGAAGAAGTATTCGAAAGAGATCACGTGATGAAAGGTAAACAAAACAAAGGTTTCCCTTCTAGTGAACATGTGTAGAAAAACATGATATAGAATCGGTTTTGTTAATTCGTTTATTTTGAATTTCTAAGGATATATTAAGTAACAACATTTCCAATTAACATCAACTTTATTTAATCAATAAGCAGTCGTCTTATATTACTGGTATAGAATAAATTCATGAAAATTTGCTATATATTTTTTACTTCGTGTTATCTAAAGGTCACCTCATACGCGGAAATATACGTTTTTTCCGGTTTCATATATTGCGAATTCAGAATTCAGACTAGATTCGAAAACGTATCCAGTAACACAGAAGCGTAATCTGCACGTAACATTTTGTCCATTAAAGCCTTAGATATCTTTGTCTTGGAAATTTGTGATGAAACAAAATTATGATCATGCTGGTAAAATAAATGTGTTGAATATCAAGATTTCCTGGAACGTCTCAAACCATTTTGAATGTCTTTACAATCGGATGTGCAAACTTAGTGTAATGTGGAAGTCAATCAAAAACATTACTGCGCATGACACTCTTCTGATGGTTTACACAATAGACAATAAGACATTCGTGTGTGAGCTTTTGTAAATTTCGCACGAAGAATTCTTGATCGGGGCACGAAAAGAAACCATATAGCCAGAAGTTTTGAACAGTTATCCCGGTCACTGGTCCAGCGACCTTCTGGACAGATTATATCTCCACAAATGTTGCGTTTAGACAACATTTGAAGAAGACCTAAACTCAAGGCAGAAACTTTGTAAGCACAATCCAGCGATGTATCACATAAAACTAAAGTTGGCAGATTACTTAGCTTGATCAAAATCTTGAAATACCCCTGGTTGGCTGGTTGGTTCTTTTATGACATACCGACCTCAGTGGTTCATTTAATGCCAACAAAATTTTTGAAATAGATTCATAGCGATAGTTTGGAAAAAAAGTGTGTATGTATAAATATATATATTTGAACCATTTTTCAATTACTCATATTTTTTAGTACAATCCAACTTCTTAAGAATGTATAGCTGCTTGTATTACTGATATTTTTTTTAAGTATTGCTGATAATAATTTTTCCTTCAAAAATTATTGCTAGTAATATTTTTTTATTACAAAGCATTTCTGGTATAAAACCTATTTTTACACAAGTTTGGGAGTTAACTATGTGCCCATAGCTGGGACCCTAACAGATGCTACCACTCCAAGTCAGGGTGGACCTGGGAACACCAGCAATTAAGAGGTGGTTCCACGCTCCTCAAAACCTCCTGATCAGAGGCCTTGCTGTTGGATGTAGTTTATCGTCTTACCCAGGACGCAAAATCTTAAAATAAGGATGAACAAAACTGAAATATCTTAACAAGAGATTAATTAAATTTTTATTTTTATTTGTTGTTTGCATAAATGTTTTAAACTCTCTGTTTTCTTTTCTCAGTTCTAGTGTGCAGTAGTCTGAACTCCGGCTTGCGCATTTGCAACAATGAATAGGAGAGCACAACAGTTGTATGTATCAGTTTATGCTAAATTATTCCCGTTTCACCCGCATCTCGCACGTTGCTTCTTTTCTGTCAGCATCTGCAGAACTATCTAAAATAAGCCATTCACTGTATATACGGAATTCAGTCTGTTAGCTTGTCATCAATAATGTATTGGCATGATTTGACCATTAATTTGCTCTCTCTAAATGTCTCCTTCGTTCCGGAAAGCATATTGACTACTTGCCACTTCTCCGAATTCATACGATCTGGTTCTCGAAAATAATTCTTTCTATAAAACCACCGGTGAATAAGCCTTTATGTAGGCAAACAACGGAAAGTATTATCGCCAAAATTATTCTGCCTTAGGTATCATATCAATCCGATGGATAGATATTTATGCAAACAACTTAATCTCAAGGATTTCCAGAGATATTCTGCTTATTTTGATCGAAGTAATTTATTACTTGTCATCATTTTCGCCCGATTTGACGAGTGTAAGACGTGGCTAACGGGCAGTATCTAGTTATACTAAATTACTAAGTTATTTCCAATTAAATATCCAAGTTGGTTTCCTTAAGAATCTCCAACCTATCTAATTTCTCGAAACTAATTAATTTTCTTAATTATTTCAATCTTTAATCTCATTATTCATTAAACGCAATCAAGAATTCAATTATATTTTCTCCGGTTCTATAAACATAAAACGGGCCTTTCTACATCATTCTACCAATTGACCGTTGTCAAGACTTCTTTATGCTCTACTCGCTATACGTGAGTGATCACCACCTACCATATTACAACAATCGAAATTGCATTGTTTCATACAGGCTTTTATTTATTTTATAACTATCGCGCCACCAAGTTTTATCATCTCATCGACGGCAATGATTTGACCCCGCCTTAAAAAAATGTAAACAAAAAAAAATTATCTGTCTATATCTCTGAGATGAGGTATTAAGATTACTTGTGTTATTTACATTATTGGAACTGTTATCTTCATCTTCATTGCCATATTCACAACGTTTCGGCCGTTGTACACTCCGGCCTTTTTCAGATGATTGGAATTTCGAACCGAACCCTTTATTTCGTCCACCGGGGTAGATTGTTCTAGTTCCACGTGCTATGCCTCTTCTGGATGTTTCGGTTATTTTCCTTTAACTCAACTCTCCAAGTTTTTGGGTTCACCACTGCTGTAGCCTGGTACTGAAGTCACAACTCTTTGGATCTAGTCACTGAATCTAACCAACGTCTTTATCCACTGGGCCTTGAAAAAAAAATATATATAAAATAGTAAAACATAATATAGTGGAACCTCGGTTCACGAATTTAACTCGTTCCTGAAGGCCGTTCGTAACACGAAATTTTCGTAAACCGAAATTATTTTTTCAATAGGAATCAGTGTAGAGAAAAAAGTCACAGTACAATGAAATTGAAAAAAAAAATCACGCCATAATACACGAATGTATACAACACGGCTGTCGACTCAAAAATTATTCCTTTCGAGTTAACTTGATTCGGCACTGTTGTTCGGGAGCCACAATTTTCCTCAAGGACACATGACACAGTGGATAAAGGCGTTAGTTAGATCCAGTGACAGAACCCAAAAAGTGTGATTTCAATACCCAGTTTTTGGAGAACTTTCAGAGGGAAATTAACAGTAGATAACTGATAACTGACATCCATTAAACATGCCACGCGGAACTAGAACAGTCTACCCTAGTGAGCGAAATAAAGGGTTCAGTTCGACATTCAAACCACTTGAAGAAGGCCGGAGCGTACAACGGCCGAAACGTTTTAATAAATATGGCGACAAAGATGAGAACAATAGTCCGAATAATGTAAATAGTGTACATAATACCTCATCTCAGAAATATAGACAGAAACCAAAATTTTGTTCGTTAGCCGAGGCATTTTCATCTCGAATTTTCTGTACGAAAACCGATTTGTTCAACATGTGAGACGTTCGAGAACCGAGGTTACTCTGTATTTATATTTTTATAAGTAACTTCCATTTTGCCAACCATTTGTAATGGTGAATGTATTATCTTGACTACTATTCCTAGTTAAGAATAACTTTGGAGTACACGCAAAAAAATTAAAAAACCTCAGGCAATGTTATACAATGGTATACAATGAATTAAAGAATATTTCTCTTAACCTCACTGATTGAAAACGCATTTACGTCACATAATTTTGTGGGATTTCAAGCACGGGAAAATGTAATGGATACATCGAGAGAAGAAAATATTTAGTGTTTTATAGTCAAGGAGTCATAACTAACTGGCAAGTGCGAAATTGGTTTACAAAGTTTCGTTCTTGATTGATTGTTGATTTATTCGTTTTTTTACGGCTCATCAACTCTCTGCAGATTATTTAAAGCCAGAAAATATTTTAGATTGTAAGAATTTCTTACTAATTAACCCATAGCTGGGGGAGAAGAGGTGGATTCATACCAAATCAGAATTGGATAAAAAAACAAGAAATTATAATGTGGATATAAAGTGGGTGATCATTTCTATATTACAGTAAATGTAAGCAAATATATGGATATAGATCCTTCCATGTTATAAAGTGAATTCACTTTATAACATGGAAGGATCTATATCCATATATTTGCTTACATACTGTCTACTGGAAATACAAACCTGAATTCACTTTATTACAATAAATATATAAACTGATCCCTCACTTTGTGGTCACGGTAGTTTCTATATATATTATATTCTAGAGAATGTAAATAAATCTAAAATATATGCCTGGGAAGCTAATCCGTTTTTCATTGAGTACGTTATTTAAAGACAGAAAAATATTTTTAAATTGTGAGAATTTTTTGGAGGTAATAATGGTTTAGTGATACAAGACGTACTAATTAACCCGTAGCTGGAGAAGAAAAGGTAGATTCATAATTTTGCCAAGGGTATTTACGCGTAAGTTAATATAAAGAGCATCACTTGAATTGGAACTCGTCTCTCTGAGTAACTATTCCGAGCCATTACTCATTACATCACCGGCACATCCAAGTTTACAGCACCTGGTATTCCGAAGTGGTCACCCATCTAGGTACTGACCAGGCTCGATATAGCTTAACTTCGGTGATCGTTCAGGAACCAATATTTCAACGTCATATATCCGTGATCCTTTTTCGTTTTGGAGAAACGATGTTGGAAGATGAACCCAGACTAGGGAGTTCATAGAGCTTTGATGATTAAGCTTTAAAGTCATAACTGGGGCCGAAATTAACAATCTACTATATATGGCACTTAGAAAAATACTGAAACATTGGCGAATATATAATTGAATAAAATGTAATTATACTGTCTTCTTTTCGGAAGAATAAAGTTGATAAACCAAAAGAGTAACCTAATAAAATACACCGACATTTTCAAAAACTAGAATCACCGTTGAACCATTGTGGATGAGATTAAAGAGAACGTTGCCTAATAGCTGACTATCCCAAAACTGGAAGGATATTTAAGACAATTATGTGAGATTCCAAGATTAAGATTTTGAAAGTGGCTAAGGTGTCATTATCCTAGTAGGCTTTCTATTCGTTAACATTAAATGGATGAATACTTTCTGGATAGGTCTCGTCATCAAAAATTTTCATCTCAGAACATCAAAAAATGTGTGACTGTCAAAAGTTGAATATAGGAAAATGTCCCTGATTTATATCTGGATTTTTTCTTTCAACTGTATTTAGTTGTAAACTTAATCATTCAAAAAGGAATCTATAGCCTCTTTTAAAATTCTGCTGATAACGTTGTGTCCCTTTTGACATCGTAACGACGATAGATCAAGGAATGTCCGAATGTTATATACGATATGAGTCGATAGTTCGCAGCAAACGGTCAAGTAATCACCAATGCCTGTGGTTACAGGAGAACCCAAGACGCCCGTGGATACTGAGAAGAAGCCCGAGAGGAGACAAAAAGAACCAGATTGTTTCTGTAACTATCAACAAAAGATTCAGAAACGCATTTCTATACTTTAAAACATATCCAAGTGCCAAATTCTGGAGCGACCATCTCTCAGGCATATGCTACGTCAGCGTAAAACTAAGGATGCTAAAGTAAAACAAAGCAATACCTAAATTACAACATAACAGACTCCTGAATGATCCAAGTTGCAAGGCGACAAAAACAAAGTTATAAACGAATACAATCTGAACGAGAATACAAAATCAAAGTGTGACATGCTGAGAGAAACACTACCGACGTCGGCGAACGAGATCAAAGAAAACTAGAATGAAAGGAATGGAGGACAGAGATGATGAAAAAGTGAAAATAACACTACCAATGAATGGAAAATAATCCCGAACCCTAAATAAAGAAATTAAAAACAAATATAAGCAGACTAAAGAGGAATAGATTAATGAAAAGTGCGCAGAAATAGAGAGAATGAGTAACAAAAATACAGCACGTATGTATAAAACAATAAAAAAAAATTAACAGGACGAGAAGTGAGTCAACTAACAAGCTCTATAAAATCAAAGGAAACATCACTGATATTAGAAAAAGAATACTCCAAAAGCGGATTGAACACATAAAAGTTTGTTTTGTTTCTTTTTGTTTGTTTCTTTTTTCACTGGGCGAGGGAGAAAACTACGCTGGAAAATACAGAAGGACCATAATTATAAAAAGATGAAATAAGATCAAATATACAAGAAATAAGCAACACCACCCGACGGGATCGCATCAGAAATACTCTCAGTCTAAGATAAGTTCAATATCGACAAGATCACAGAAGTAATAAACGAAATATACAACAGTGGCTACATGCCGGAGGATCTCACTAAATTGATCCTCGTAACATTACGCAAGAGACTTCGCGCAAACGGATGAGAACTGCATAGCACAATCAGTTTAATGAGCCACATAACCAAACTAATGATGCGAATCTTGTTTAATAGAGCGTGAAGCAGAATTAGACCGGAAATAGGGCAAGAACAGTGTGGTTTTGTCAAGGATATTTAGGATCAGACTGAGATCGGAGAGAGCAATACAAAATGCAGAAGAATGTGCGCTTATGTTTATAGATTACGCAAAAGCACTTGACAAGGTATGGCACAAGTATCTATTTGAACAGCTGGAAAAACTAGATCTACTTGAAAAGGATATTACAATAATCAAGAACTGATGCTGTGAACAAACAACCTGCCTACGGAAAGAAAATAAACTGTGTAGCTATACAAAAATAGAAAGAGGATACCTCTCCCCATATGTATTTAACCTCTAGCACGACACTATCCTAAGTGAACTGGAGACCCTACCAGGATTTATTATTGGTGGGCGTAATCTTAAAATTATAAGACACACGAGTGCCACTGTGTTGATGGCTGACTAAGAAAGTAAACTCTAAAACCTCCTGGACATAGGTTTAATAGAAAGCGAGAAAAAAGGACCAACCATTAATTGCAAGAAGACAGAAACCATGGTTATCAGCAAGAGAAAAAGCCCAAGATGCGAGTTACGAATTTGGAGATACAAGTATCAAGCAGTTCAAATATCTGGAAATGCGATACCGAGATCCGGATACGAATTGGACTAGCGAATGAAATATTACTGAAGCTAAGGAAGGTCCTGAGAAATGGAAAAAATTCGTTAGAAACCAAGAAAAGAGTGCTGGATTGCTGCGTGATATGACAGTGAATATTGGATAATTTCCCTAAAGATGAGGAAAAGAAACTAGAGACAGCTGAAATATCCTCAGAAGGATAATGAAAATTCCATGGACGGAGCGAGTAAGCAACAACGAAGTCTTAACGAAAATGGCAACAGAAAGAACACTTATACTCAAAAATAAGGAAAAGACAGTTAAAATTCCTTAGAAATGTTAAATTATAGTTTAGCAAACTATTATTTTTGGGGGGAATTTACGCTGCTCCGACTTTCTGAGGTTGACCTTTGAGGTCAGACACAAGCCAAAATATGGGAAGTCGATTTTGATTGGCTGAGCAAGCGTGGGAATGATAGATATAGAGAAAGTTTTTTCATAGAGTCGAGTCATAACCGTCAATGTAGACGTGTTTTCTTTCGTGTCTGAGACGGCTCCCCAGTGAGGCGGGGACGACCCTCACTGGACAGAGAAAATATCGACATGAACGTTAATAGGATAGTTAAAATTCCCTGTCTTGTAGTTCTTTTATCACTGGACACAAAACAACTAGCGATCACCGGCCAAGAGAAGACGAGAGGAGGCTACCCCACCAGGAGGATATGCCACAGAAGTAGGGCTTAGAAAACTTAACCTTCAGGGACGGTATTGAGAACAAAAGATAGGGGAAGGCAGCGAGACACTCACGTAACAAACTTGAGTGAATGGATGGCGGAACGGGGTGTAGTGGCGTTAGCAAAGGTAAAAAAAACTGCTGAGTCACAGAAGATAGAAAAATGTAGTGTGCCATGATCGCCCATGTCCTAAAGGGACGCGGCTGATAAAAGAAGAACCATTCAATTCGTGTGAATGCCAAAGCCCCTTTTCTTCACTATGTGCTAGAAATTTCATCTCCTTCTGATTTTAAGTATAGGTGTTATTTCTGATTCTATTTTTCTTAAAACTGTTTCATTGTTCTCATCCTGTGTCCAGAGTATTTCCATCATCCTTGTAAAGAACCATATCTTTGTTGCCTCTAATACCCGCTTCATCTTCGAGGAAATTGTCCGGCATTCATTGCCATTAAAAGCAATGAGGACAGGTGTAAATGGCAAGTAACCTGCCTAATGATCTGATACGATCTGATGTATGTAAGTAAGCATTAAAGATGTATCAAAGCTAGTAAACAGAAACGTGAGGAGAAATTAAGCTTAAATAGGTACAGATAGATAGATAGATAGATAGATAGATAGATAGATAGATATAAACAAACTGTGATAGATAGATAGATAGATAGATAGAAGCAAACTGTGATAGATAGATAGATAGATAGATAGATAGATAGATAGATAGATAGATAGATAGATAAATATAAACAAACTGTGATAGATAGATAGATAGATAGATAGATAGATAGATAGATAGAAGCAAACTGTGATAGATAGATAGATAGATAGATAGATAAATATAAACAAACTGTGATAGATAGATAGATAGATAGATAGATAGAAACAAACTGTGATAGATAGATAGATAGATACAAACTGTGATAGATAGATAGATAGATAGATACAAACTGTGATAGATAAATAGATAGATACAAACTGTGATAGATAGATAGATAGATAGAAACAAACTGTGATAGATAGATAGATAGATAGATAGATAGAAACAAACTGTGATAGATAGATAGATAGATAGATAGATAGATAGATACAAACTGTGATAGATAGATAAATAGATAGATACAAACTGTGATAGATAGATAGATAGATAGATAGATAGAAACAAACTGTGATAGATAGATAGATAGATAGATAGATAGATAGATAGATAGATAGAAACAAACTGTGATAGATAGATAGATAGATAGAAACAAACTGTGATAGATAGATAGATATGAACAAACTGAGATAGATATGAACAAACTGTTGTAGCTAAATATGAAAAAAACTGAGATAGATACATAGATATGCAAGGAGGTAGTCAGAGATGAAACAATGAGAGAGAGAGTGAGTGAGTGAAAGAGAGAGTGAGTTCCGGTATTTACTAACAAATATAAAATTAAATATACATTAAAGACGATCAGTGACCGCCACCACCTCTTCGCCGCCCATATTTCACTTGTGCGCTCAAACATATTCGACAAAATCCGTGATTAAAATGAAATTGACGGCTGCATCGTAACCACTTTGCCTGATGGATAAAAAGCACGCGCCAAAAAATGGCGTGCTGGGACACATTGCTTTTGATCGTATTCGATGCGGCAAAGGGCAAGAAAAATGGTGACAGAGAAGGGGGATTGTTAAATTGTCGGCTAAAAATATCTAACAAACGTATGGACAAACCGTGTACGACCAGTGGATGACGGCCAGACAGCTGGCCGCTGTGGAGACCAGGGTTTAGCGAGGTCATAAGTACGCCAGGTGCAAAAACCCTTAATCAGTTATAATCCTCTTTTGAATCCAAGTCAAAGGTCCTTTACTTCTCACCCTTTCACATACACACACTCACGCACACACGTATGTATATATATATATATATATATATATATATATATATATATATATAGAGAGAGAGAGAGAGAGAGAGATAAAGAGATAAAGAGAGAGGTAGGAGTAGAGACGAACAGAAATGGACAAATTAATATGCATATACAAACGCACAAATATGTAGACAAATAATATATATATATATATATATATATATATATATATATGAGCGGTGCTTATTGGAAAGAGTTCAATATCAGTAATAGAGCTAACATATTCAGTTGTATGGCTATGAGTTTGTTTGTAACCCTGAGTTTCACGCTTTTGTGATCATCATTTGTCTGATAATTACAAAAGCGTGAAACCCAGGGTTACAAACAAACTAAAATCTTACATATATATATATATATATATATATATATATATATATATATATATATATATATATATACCCAAGTATAGGATTGGTGTACACGGAATAAATTCCAATAACCAACAAATACTATTCTTAAAAGAGTGCTCAATACAGAGTATAGCAAATATAATAATTTATTCGAAAATTATAACATAAAAATGTTATAAAATCACTACAAAAATAGCCATTTTGTTTCAACACTTCTGGTGTCTTATCAAGTGATGATGTTGAATGTAGAATAAAGGGTTTTAAAAGGTTCAAATCGATCAAACACCCCTCACTAGGGGAAATGCTGTTACATAAGCTGGAATGAGCAATCAAAATACGAGTATACGAGAATTCAAAAAAACGAACTTTGGTTATAATAATTGTTTAAATCTTTAATGTTAGGGTTAGACTAAAATAGAATTCATTCTAACTAATAAATATTAAGTACTATACTATAAAATTAAAAATTGCCAATTTTAAATTTCATCTAAATTAAGTTTAAAATTATAAAATTATTTAAAGAAGAAACTGGGGAAAAATACATGTTTATTTTATTTATTTTGTTGAAATTAAGTTGGAATAAACGTTAAGATCTAATGCAGTCCTGAACTCCGTTACAACTTTTAATTGTTATATGTGCTGGTTAAAATGTCTTCATCCTTCTTTTTCAGTTTTGTGCCTGTATGATTCATTAAGATGTTGGGTAATTTTTTCGCATTTTTGCTGCATTCATATTTGATCCTTTCTTTAATTTCATCAAAATTGTTTCTGCAAAATGAGAAAATATCAAAACAAATTAGACATTTAAAATATGATCAATTAATTAACTCCTAATTTACTCAACTTTTGCTTCACCCTGTATATATATAAAAACTTAACACACTGTATCCATATCTCATGGACCCTTCCAAAAGAAGTGATATTTATTAAGATGTGACTGTATTGCATTAATTGTAAGTTAATCGACGAGATTAGGTAATGGTAGTATGGCACATACGCTCACATCATATATCACATTCGGACAAGTTCTATATAATTTATGTCCAGAAAAGAAGAAAATTATAAGAACACAAGAAAAATTGTAAAAAGAACAAAACTGCAGTACCTTTTTAGTCGTTTATAATGAAACGTATAAAAGAGGAATTGTTGCCCAAATACACAATTATATATATATATATATATATATATATAGAGAGAGAGAGAGAGAGTACAGCCAATAAATCCGATTCTAATAATATAAAATATTAAAACTGATCCACAAAAAGAGTTCAGTGTATTTATTATAACAGAGCATATAAATTACATAACAGAGTAATCCAAAATTACCTCATTAGTATAGATTATTTCAATTACTTCATTAGTATAGACTATTTCAACCAACGTCAATACGGTGGCTTTGTTCTACTCAAAATCTTGGGTACACGTGTTTGAGTTGACAACTGACTTTTTTTTGAAACAGTGAAATTAATTTCATTAAGAAAATATTTAAAAAAAACAGTTTTCGTGACAGAAACACGTGCACAAATTGAAAATAACATTTTGAGTAATAAGGAATATACATATATGTGTATGTATGTGTGTGTGCGCGCGCGCGTGTGTGTTGGAGTGAGAGGAGAAGGAGTTTGCATATATATGTGTGTGTGTGTAGAGAGAGGAAGAGGTGTATGCATACACATATATGAGAGGGAATTGCATATATATATATATATATATATATATATATATATATATATATATATGTGTGTGTGTGTATGTATGTATGTATGTATTTATTTGAAGACATTTTTATGTTTATACATTCTTTTTATAGATACAAATCTTTAAGCAAATGCTCTGTTTATAATAAACAGTATTAATAACATTTATCGGCCTGAATGTCCGAGAAATATGTATGTATATATTTATGTATGTATGTATACAATTAAAGACAGCAAGCACTATGTGTTGATCAATTTTAATGATTGTCACAAAGTTTTCCAAGTTACGAATAATCCCTTTCATTCAAGGCGGAAATTTCGTCAGACATTGTCCAACGATCATTTCGGAAGCAAAGTACAGGAGATATGGCTTAAGCCTTCGATTTTCTGAAGTTATCATCAGAGTGAAAGATTTGTCTACATGAATGTATCTACTTTTTTTCAAAGTCATTTATTTAATAATAAATGGGTTTATTCAGTCCTCGATATTATTTCTCCTAAAAATAACATGTCTCACCTTAATAACAATGTTAAATCGTCAAAATGTCTTGCTCTTATATAAAAGAAAGAAGGAAAGAAAGTATTAAACACAGAAATGAAGAAATAGAAGGTCAAAGAAAGAAAGAAAGAAAGAAAGAAAGAAAGAAAGAAAGAAAGAAAGAAAGAAAGTATTAAACGCAGAAACGAAGAAATAGAAGGCCAAAGAAAGAAAGAAAGAAAGAAAGAAAGAAAGAAAGAAAGAAAGAAAGAAAGAAAGAAAGAAAGAAAGAAAGAAAGAAAGAAAGTATTAAACGCAGAAATGAAGAAATAGAAGGTCAAAGAAAGAAAGAAAGAAACCGTTAAACGCAGAAATGAAGAAACAAAAGATCATATAAAGAAAGAAAGAAAGGCAGGAAAAAATGTTAGACGATTAACGATAAAAAGAAAGAAAGAAAGAAAGAAAGACAAAATCGCAAAGACAAAGATGAAGAAAAAGAAAGACCAAAGGAAGAAATTATAATTACGTTCCTTATCGCGCAATATTGCTAAAATCAGTTCGTCTCTGGTTCATTTGATGCCATTATCACTGATAGTTATTAAAGGATCAAGTATTATATCTGTGAGCGAATGTTAAGTTCAGAAATATTTTAGAAAAATGCTTCTGTTAAATACAGTTTCTAAACGTATTCTTTTTGTACTCTTCTTTTTCATTCTTCTCCTTTCTGTATACATTAAATTGTGTTAGAAAAAGCATTGCTTTAATTCTATCCTAGGATGGAAAGTGTATTTTTTTTTGTTTTTTTGTTATTTTGTTTTTTGCTTGCACACAACTTTCAAATGATACCGCTCCTTTTGTGTTTGAGGTATTGATTTGAAACGCCAGATATGTTACTAAAAATAGACTATCCTGAAAAAATGCTTTGCTATTCTAAACGTTATTGTGAATATGGTAAATACTTATTTTGCTTCATAATTGCCGACGTCAGCATATTTTTGCTAAGATTTACTTTAGTCTTCCAAGAGAGGTATTTATGGCTTGAGTACACAAATATCTCGAAGTACATTCATTCTTAGTTCGTTGCTTTTTAAAATCAAGATTGTTAACCATTACGCCACGTCGAAGTGTTCCTTTCTTTCTATTGTATGTGAAGCTATTGCATTGAATCATTTGGTTTAACTACTTTTCAAACTTTCACGTCTGATGACGTCACTAATTTCAGACACAACGAACATTTAAAATAAAAGATAGAAGATAAAAAAATATTAGGTTGGTGCAAAAATAATGTCGTTTTCTCACATGTGAGAAAACGACATTATTTTTGCACCAACCTAATATAATCCTGCAAAGTTTCCAACAATTTCGGTCATTCTTTGGCGCTACATAACATTTTTAATTTGATGGTTAAAAATTACCTCACTTGCCTTTCACAACTTTGAAATAACTTGCTTCGGTTGGGGGTTAAAAGATTTTGAGATTGATAAAATTAATTCGCTATCCTTAGGTACAGTATATCGTTAAAAGTGTTCTGTTTATTTACAGAGTGCATCGTATATTTGAAAACAAATTTTAATTTGAGATAATCATATTTAGCAGAGAAAACAATATATTTTTATATGACTTAGTACATATATTTAAAGATATTTAACAGAAGGCCAACTTATTTGAAATGCGGTATAAAAGGCCTTATTAATGTGGGTGTCTAACACATGTATTAAAAGGGTTCCAAATTATTCCTATTGATTTTTTTCAGATGACACTAGACTTTCACTTATTCTTTTAACTTAATGAGTTTATGATTTAATGTTGAATTCATATTTCTCAGGTTAAGTCTGATGTCATTTGTAAATTGAAAACTCACAAAGAACCTAGAGTCATAATTCCAAAATTGTATAATCATTAACAATATGGCCACTTTACCATCGGGACAGGATCAATATATAGTATCTATCGCCTTCCTTAATCAGGTTTAATTGCAACGGAGCATAACAGTAGCATAAATGTGTCAGAAGATCTAAAGTATGGAGCAAGTAGTAAGGATCAGACTCACCACTCGGTCATCATTGGTCTAGCGAGACAAGCTTGTTAACCATTACACCACGTCCAAGTGCACATTCTTTGTACGAGAGCTGTTTACTAAACGTAACTTAAATGTGGCACACAGTCGAAAGCATTGAGCCTTTAGCGAGGATTGAACTCACTACTCTAGCGAGAGAAGCTTGTTAACCATTACACCACGTCAAAATGCACATTCTTTGTATGAGAGCTGTTTACTAAACATAACTTAAATGTAGCACACAGACGAAAGCATTGAGCCTTTAGTGAGGATTGAACTCACTACTCTAGCGAGACAAGTATATTATTAAAATTGTTATATTAGGTTGGTGCAAAAATAATGACGTAATAATGTAGTTTTTTGACGTATTTGTTAACGTCAAAAAACGACATTATTACGTCTTTATTTTTGCACCAACATAATATTTATTTTCAGAATGCGTCAGGTATTTGAAAAATATTTTAATTTGAGATAATCATGTTTAGCCGTTCCGCAACAAACATTTAGAATAAAAGATAAAAGGTAAAAGAATATTCCAGCATTGTTTCAAACAATTTAAGCCATTATTTAGGGCTTCATGTCATTTAATTTGGCAGGCGAAAACATAGCTCTCCGCCTATTTCAACACCAAAATAATATGATTGGTTTAGGGTTAAGGAATCATTTTTAATCATTAATTCTGCAAGGATATGAATAATTTCCTGATAGACTTGAGTGTCCGTTTTTACGAGTATCTCATGGAAGAACTGAATTTCGGAAGACCAAATTGATCACAATTCTAATTTTACCTACAATAGCAAATAGTACTCTTCATCAACCCATGTAAATTGGCGCTACAGAATCACAAGAAATGTACCAAATAAAAGAAGCCACATCACTTGAGGATTTTCAGCAATAGCAAAAACTAAAATGAATAGCAGTTGTAACTCGTAGAGAAAATAATGGCATAAACAAGATGTTGATATTTCACACTAATTCAAAGAAAAGGTTAAAAATGAAACTTCTATCAACAGTGGAAAGAGCGATAGAGTTATTTAACTTCAGAAAGCTATTTTCCTGAAAAGATTTTTAAAGAGAAAGATTTTACAAATTTCAACACTGGCTCAGTTAATGAATGCCGAATGTTCCCTTATAAGGAAAAGGCTAATATCAACATTACTACAAGGAAAATAAAAAGGGCCTTGCCATTTTTGATCTATTAAAAATAAAAACGTATACAGAATATTTGATATGCCATTAGCTCTGAAAATAATCCACATCGGCATCCAGAATATTTTGTCAACGTGCCTCCAGCTATGCAATGCCCAGCTAATAAACATCAGGTGACTTGGATGCAAAGAAATTGAAAATGAAGGAATATATATATATATATATATATATATATATATATATATATATATTCGTCTCACCCTCAGAGGTCTTGTCTACTGGTTTGTTTTTCTCAGTCGAGTCTCTATCCGAAGGCAGAGTCTCCACTGACTCAACCTCTGCCCGAAGACAGATGTCTTGTCGCCCTCTGTCCGAAGACAGAGGCCTTGTCTTGTCGCGAACCTAGCAACTCCCTATTTTATCCCTAAATGTGTGAATTTATTTTGAAAATAAATTTCAACTTCAATCTGCATCTTTCTACTCGGCTGTTGAATGTAGTCGCTAAAAGCATGCATCTGATGTCATCGACGCTATGAAATGGTTGGTTGAAGTGTGCAGCAACATGAAAAAAATTTTGTTTTGGTCCCTGCTAGGTTTTTTTTTTATGGTTAATGAACCGAAGACGGAATTCCGTTTTAGTTTCTCCAACATAATGTCTTTTTTGTTTTTGTTTTGTTTTTTTTTGTTTTTTGTTTTTTGTTTTTTTTTTTTTGCATTTGTGACAGAAAAGCAAATATAAAATATTTGAACTGTCATAATTCAAAGCCGTTGGTTTGAATACTACGTGAGTGCCAGGGGGCGTGTGAAATTGCTATAAGTGATAATATGCCTACAGACTTAGCTTCTTGGTTTATTGCAGGAGTTTTCCCTTGTTGAGGTGTTGAATCATGTAAACCGGATGATATTAAGAGCGTTGTGCAAATTGGGGTGCTGATACCTAGCGTGAAGTGGGTTTTCGCTGAATATTTTTCTAATTGTTTGGTCGTATTTTAATTTGTCTGACTTATTTATTTGTTTTTAGGGCTATTTTTAGATTGTAATAATTTTGGGGGAGATAATAATAAATTACTGATACAAGACCTACTAATTATTCCATAGTTGGTGGGTGGGGAAAAGCGGCCGATTCATACTTTACCCAAGGGAATTTGCGTGTAAGTAAATATAACCAACCCGAGTGGAACTCGGCTCTCAGATTTCCAATTCCGAGCCATTATCCATTATATCGCCTGCATATTCCAGCTTACAACACCTGGTATTACCAAGTGGTCACTAGCCTCAATATAATATTAATTCAATAATACCAAAATCCGCTACTTAGTTTCATATATATATATATATATATATATATATATATGTGTGTGTGTGTGTATGTGTGTACTAGTAGCCATACACAGCTGTTCGATCAGAAAAAGCGTTCAATTAGAACAGCATGTTTAGATGTAACAGAGTATATCATCTTCAATTACTTTAAAGTACTTCTATTGAAAAACATTTTGAATTAATGCAGTTACTGATATAAGAGAACCAGTCTAGACATGATGGGTTAAAACAGGCAACATGAAGAGCCAATTTAGACCTCAATTATTTTGGAGTTTTAAAATTCAATTTGTCAGGGTGCTACCAGGGATGTAAAAGAGGATATGTTTATAAAACAATTGTTAATTTTGATGAAAATTAGTTAATAGATCAACAAAAAATAAGAAAGAAACCAGTAAAAATCACAATTTTTCGCTATTTACGCGGGTTTTCACTACATGGGTGGACTCAATTACCAAATTAAATAACTGTTAAACAATTAACTTATTGTTGGCTACAATTGACTGAAGTTTGTATTATA
>OZ010595.1:84189382-84319382 GCA_963932145.1 Acanthosepion lycidas | reverse complement strand
AACGTGGTTGAATAATTTTTCACCACACTTATGTATTTTTTTTTTTTTCATAGAGGTACAAAAAGAAGAAAAGTCACCTCAGTGAATTTGAGGGGAGAAAAATTTTTATGCCCGATGTGGCACCCTGCATTTTTAGAAAGACTAAAAAGAGATATTCATAGAAATATGATTTAATTTTTATTCGGTTTATTACCAGTTGTTAGTTATTTAGAAACGAAGAATAATTGAGTTTTGGGAATAATTCTCTAACTGTATTTAGGCGATCGAAAGAGAAGAAGAAAAAAAAAATAACAAAAAGAAAGAGAAAGAGGAATAGATAAAACAAAACCCGGTCATAAGTAAAACTAAGACAAGACAGGTGTCAAAATATATCAGGTCAAATTACCTGACCGAAATCCAGGGAAATAGAAATTGTTATATTTGGTTGAAGAAATAGAGTTTGGAGATAATGAAATAAAACAAAAAGAAGAGGAAAGACAGAAACATAATACGAGACCAGGTCGTAAGCGAAAACACACACGTACGACCAGCACCTAACAAGTGTCAAAATTATCAGGTCAAGCACTTGAACTAATTCCGTGTCCGCGTAGGATGGAAGTTTTGTTAAGGTTGGCTGAAACAATAAAGATTTTTTTGAACAATGAAAACGAAATTTTAATCGGAGGAAAGGTGTTTTTTGTGTTGAGGAGGTGACCGGTGAAACTGTATACAGATTCTGACCTGTTAAAAATTGGAACCCCACGATGATGAAGTGGAGACATTTTCAATTCAGATAATTAAGATTTTTGACTATCAGGTCTGACCAAAAACAAAGAAGGAAAGAAAACGATTGTCTCGGCTCACAGATAGCGCCAATATTCTTTCCTGAAGTCACATCTAATTAGCGGCAGGCTGTTTTGACAGAACCCAGGTGAGAAAAAGCCAAGATTATCATTTTTCGTACGTGTGAAAAAGGCCAAATTAGATTTTGTTTTTTTTAGAACAAGAACGATGTAAGCGACGCCCGATTGGAGACGGGAGGCGTCCCACCACAGTCTCATTAGCCGAAAGCGGTCACGTGATATGCGGAAAGAGGAGGGAGAATGCTCGATCAAGAACCATTGGTCGAAAACGGTCACCTGACATACGAGAGACCGGGAGAGATGGGTATGCGTCTTCCCCCCAGAGGCACTGTGAGGAAGTAGGGGTGAAAATAATAGCGATAATGGGAAATCAGAACTAATGCGACTTTTGGGATTATCGAGAGAGCCCTGACGCCGACAGACCCACCCCGGTTTGCTGCGGCGTCAATAAAAGCAGGACCCCAATCGACAAAAAATGAGTTCAGCCCCGGACGGCAGCGAGAAGAGATCACCTCGGACGACGGAGGGTTGCGGCTGGGTAGCCGCGGAGAAGTTCCAGCCCAAGTCGAAAACAAGAAATCCTTCCAGCCCAAGTCGAAAACAAGAAATCCTTCCGGCCCAAGTCAAAGACAAGAGAAGTTCTATCTAAGTCGACGAAGAAGAAGATTACTCGAAAGCCGCGGAGAAGTTGCAGCCAAGTCGAAGACAAGGCCAAAGAGTTACTGGACGGAAGAAGAAGAAGTTAAAATCAAGCCCAGCCGAGAACAGAATTCGACCCAACCAGATCGAAGTGAAGAAATACAACCCAAGTCGAAGAGAAGAATCAACTGCGAATGATTGATAGAAATTAGCCCCAGTGTCGAACTAAACCACACTCCGACATACACAATTCTGGAGAGTAGACAATTCGAAATCGTTAAGTTGTATGATAGAAGCTTGGTGCCATAGTCCACAGAGCGGGTCGGGAATGAGAACAATTTTTCCTTATGTAACGGACATTAGATATAAAAGGTTGTCACCCTTTTTTTTTATCAGTAATTTTTAGTCTCGTGAGTTTTTTTTTTCTTTTACTTGTGTTTTGCCACCCCCGTCGGACTCAACTTGCATACGGCCCAATCCCTGCTGGTCCCGTCTGTCTAAGATCTAAACACAGCGTGGGTAGACAGACCGGAGATCAGTACAGTTGCTTTAGCAACCAGGTATTGGAAGCGGGTTGGGAAAGGCGAGGCTGGTGATCATCTAACCAAGAGGTTGGAGCGGCACGCTTGGAACCAGGAGGAGCGACCAGGAGGAGCGACGTCACAGTTGGCGCCGTAACCAAAGGATTCGACCCTGGGCCAGGTGTGTACCCGTCACACCGAGTTCAACTCAGTTACATAAAAAATTTTTCGATAGTTTTTTCCGAAAACTTAAGTACAATGGTAGTACTTGATCTTGTGTTGTAAGTTTTTTTACGAACAACTGTTTTTTTTCTATGTATGTGGGTGTGTAGTAATCGTTCTCGTATTGGACAGACTTTGATATTCCGTAGATGTAGAATCGCTAGTTTGTCAATGGCGTTTGGTATTGGAATATATGTAGACGCTGGGTGTTTAGCTTTTTAAATCGCTAATGTATTAATACCAGCTTAATTTCACGTTCAACACTGCTGTGGGAACGCATGGAGTTTGTGTATTTTTCGAGTACTGTCGCTATTGATATGGTGAGAACAAAATTCTCGAATCTTCTCTGTCACCACTGTTGTGGGACTGGCAAGGTATTGCGGTTTTTCGGCGTGAATGCGTTTCTAGAATTCTTCGTCGACCCAGATGTGGGATTGGTAATATATTTAGGTTTCGCCGTGAGTACGTTTATAGAATCCTCCTCGCCACTGATGTGAGTGCCAAAGTTGGGCCCACAGAAGTAAAACACAGAACACGGATTAGATGTAAGAAAGATATATTAACAACAGGTTACAGAGATAGTGTAAGCAGAGCTTACTATAAGTTAGTGTCCAACACTGGTAGTCGTACGAGACTCTCACTATCACTCTCCTGTAGAGTGCTATGTCGCCTAATTAATATAGGCCTGGAAGAGTCTGTTGTGTAGGTAGTTTCCGGTCTCACAATAAAAATGAAAAAGAGACGTTGAATAAAAGAATGGAATCAATTATCAAACATACTTTGAGAAACCTTTTAAACGAATGCCATAAATCTGTGCTGCAGCAGTCAAGCCTAAAAGAGGATATTTTGACGAAAACAAAATATAATCATAAAATGCTTCCTTTTATTTATTTATTTATTTATTTTTGTCAAGTTCTAACGATTATTTTAGCGGGAGCGATTTTGTTAATTTATTTCTTTGGATTATTTTAAAGTTATTTTTTCTTATTTATTTGCTTATTTTTTTATTTTGTATATTTTTTTTATTCTATTCGGTTTTCGAATTTCCTATCGTTATATAGCAGTTACAGTTCTTTCTCGTCCAATTTTTGTATTGATTGTTGAAGTCTATTCTAACGTTTATTAGTTTGTTAATTTGTTTATTGTTAATTTTTTTAATTGGGTTGATTATTTTTACTTGTTTTTCATATTATTTTGTTTATTTTTATTTATTCTTTTTAGTTTTTGATTTTTAAGTAACGTAGTAAAAAAATGTTTTCATTTCTGCATTTTGAGATGAACTCAGATCGTTTATTTAGTAATTTATTTTGGTCTGGGATGGTAATAATAACTCTTTTTTTCCTCCAGGCGAAGTTTGCGTGTTTTGTATTTAATCCAAAACCTGCAAATATATAAAAACAAGTAAAATAAATTATCACAAACAAATAATAAACAAATTAACAAACCACTTCCGTTAGAACAGACGAAATAGAACAAATCAAAAAAAAAAAATACATGCATAAAATACAAGTAAAAATAATCAACCCAAATAAATAAAGTAAACAAATAAACAAACCAATAAATATTAGAATAGACTACAACAATCAATACAAAACGAGAAAAAAAGCTATAACTGCTATATAACGAAAAAAATCGAAACCCGAATAGAGTAAATAAAAATACACAATATAAAAAAAATAAGGAAATAAATAAGAAAAATAAGTAATAATTATGCCAAATAAATAAATTAACAAATCGCTCCCGCTAAAATAACCGTTAGAACTAATAAAAATAAACATAAATAAGCAAAAACAAGTAAAAATAATCAATCCAAATAAATAAATAAAATAATAAACAAATTAAAAACTGTCCCCCGCCAAAATAGCAGAATAGACTACGACAATCAGTCCAAAGATTGGACGAATAAATAGCTTTATCTTCCAGACCAAAACAAACTATTAAATAAGCGACCTAAACAAACCCCCTACCAACATTTTACTACGTTAATAAAACATCGAAAACCGAAAAGAATAAATATATAAAATAAAAAATGAAAATAAAAAACAAGTAAACCAAATTAACCCAAATAAATAAATAAACAAGCCACTCCTGTCAAAAATAACCGCCAGAATGGATTAACCACAATGCAACACTGGCCCATATATATATAAATAGTTGAGAAAAATCCAATACTCGCGGCCTGACGATTGCGTCTAGCATGAAACAGCCTGTCGCCTCTGAATGTTGACTCCAATGTTCACTGTTATATATATATATATATATATATATATATATATATATGTGTGTGTGTGTGTGTGTGTGTGTGTGTGTGTGTGTGTGTGTGTGTGTGATTTCATATATATGGAAAAAAGTCAGATATTGTGTCAACAGAAGCTCATCATCAGTTATCACTGTGTTTCATTTTTTCGGGGTCGATGCATACGTGTCGGTGCTGAAATCGCTTCTTGACCTAAAGAAGGGATTTTTAATTTAGTTAGATTTTGGGAACTGGGTGGGACAGAGAACTTTCCGAAAAACGCTCTTAAAATCCGGTAAATGGCTGATTAGGAACGCATTATTGGTCCGGTTGAAAACTCGGAACCAAACTAGCTCCAGGTCTTGCACCAGGACTACTACCAGGTCGGAAGGGATCGCTATATTTTGATATATTTCGTTTGTGCGTTAACGCATATTCGTCAGCAAGAGTGGCCTTTTCTTATATAGTATCTACTTTTCTTTCTTCAGGATATATTTTTATGTTTTCGGGAACACATTCTTTAAACTGTTCCATTACAATCATTTGCTTTAGTCTATCATGGTCATCTTCGATATTTTTCGACTGGCTCTACCTGTCAAAATAAGTTTCCTTTTCACTCGAAAACTCGACGTAAGTTTTCCCGTCGGTTTATAAGCTGTTTAAGGTCTTTCTTACATACGCAAGTACTTTCGACTCAGGTATCTTCAAGCATGGAAATTATTTTGTTTTATGTAAAATTCAGGTAGCATCCGAGACGAAAAATACAATGCGAATCGAAATATGTTTTTTGAAATGTGTTATTGATAACGGATACAAACTTTTGGAGTGTGCAGTATTACCATAGACGATAGTGACAATTATGTTGTCCTTTTTCTTCTTAAAACAAATCTTCCTATGAAAAATACAATGAAAAGAAATGCGTGTAAACTAGTAAACAAAAATCACCAACATTTCTTTCTCCAATATTCATGGTATTCATTCTAATTTCTCTAATGCTGAATCTTTACTTTTAAAACGGTCTCCAGATCTCTAAGCACTTGGAAACTAATTTAAATTCTTCTATACCTACCAATGAATTCTCTGTACCAGGCTATCATCCTCTTTTCTGAAAACATTCTAGGATATATATGCCTGGCCTCGGTATGCATATTGGGATTAAATCTCCCAATTGCAATGGAATTGTCTCTTGAGTCCCAAGATGATTATTTCATGTGCTTTCGACTTACATTATTGTACTCTGTTAGTTACCTATTTTTCCTTTATCGCTCTCCTTCTTCTCGGGAGGGTAATATATTAATGAATTGACAGACGCACAATTAATGAAAAAAAAAACACTTAATTGATATTGGATGTCAGTTCAAACGTTTGTATTTCAGCAATTGGAAGTTTGAATGTTAGTAATGACAAAGTTGCTGTAGAATGTTCACAAAATTTGGTTGTTTTTTCTTCCGCAGTGTGAAATATAGAATTCGGGATTAATGTGTGGGTTCCGTTTCCCCTAGGTTTCTTGGATGAAAGTAAGATATTTTCTTTGTATCTATTTGGATACAGTATCCTTTTATCTTTTGCTCATTAAGTAGTCAAATAGGTCAAGAACTCCGGGATGAAATTTCCTTATTCTCTACACAGTAAAGTAATATGCTTGTGGCTGTATTCCTCATCCGTTACGATCGCAAGATGAGAGTATCTTTCTTGCGAACTATTGTCATAGGAGGTCTCTGGAATTTACAATACCAAAATCCCACTTGGTGATGTATGTCACGTGAGCGTAGTTGATCGAATCTTACTGACTTTCTTATGAGGTCATTTTGTTTGTTGCCAAGTGGTCCCAAGTTCCTTTCCTTGAGAGGTAATTCTGTTTGTTGTCAAGCGACGCCAAATTTCCTCTCTTAGACGAAACACGATTCAGTTCAGATAGATAATAAGACAAAAAAATAAAAAAAATAGGAGAAGAAGAAGAACAAACACAAAGACAGTGCGTGTCTCATCAAATTTATTATACGTCTGATTTATTATTATACACTGAGGACCACATTACATGACAAACAGGGGCTTTGCTCCTTCGTGGACTCGCTTATATTTATTGCAGGTAGCAAAGAATAGGTACCTGTTGTGACGAGAGCTGTCATGCAGGTATAGTCAAAAATAGTGGTTCCTGTGCGCTATAGCTGCCGAGCATTCTGGTGAGAACCATAGAGAGGATTGAGGTTTCAATTAGTATTTCCAAAAAGAGAACATACCGGCTTTGACCCAAGAAGAAACCACAGTGGTGTCATTTTCAACTGAGAATTTCAAGATGTTAGTCCAAGGGGCGTCACGGAGAAAATTCCAATCAGCATGCTGGTAACGGAAACAGTTCTTGGAGCTAGAGTTTCTTATTTAATAGAGGACTGCAACGAAGTATCAATAGCTACTACAGAGTGGTCAGAATTACCAAGACGCGAGTATTGCGAAGCACGGCAAAAGCAAGGAGAGGAGATAAGAAACAGATCAAGTAGAGGAGCATGTTGCTCGGTTTTGATAGAGAGACAAGTAGGGAATTCCACGATTTCAGTAAGGGATTTGGCAACGGAAAAGTTTAATGTCTGAATCCCAGCAACGTCAGTACATTTAGAATGTTTAAGCCATGTGTCGTGGTTAGCATTAAAGTCAGAGAAGACAAAGCTGTGCGTTTTCTATACTGTCAGCAATAAAATTTTAAGTGTAATTGATTTAACTGACCCTGACGAGCGATGAATCTGCGAAATTTAGAAATATAAGTATTTTAAAATATTCTTTATCTATTAACTAGATAGATAAATAGATAACGTTTACAATTAGCTAACTAGCCAGATAGATAGGGACATACATAAATATTTCGACAAATAGATAGATAGGAACAGACATAGATATTTCGACAGATAGATAATTAACTAACTAGCCAGAAAGATAGATAGGAACAGACATAGATATTTCGATAGATAGATAATTAACTAGCCAGCTAGATAGATAGATAGGAACAGACATAGATATTTCGACAGATAGATAATTAACTAACTAGCCAGAAAGATAGATAGGAACAGACATAGATATTTCGATAGATAGATAATTAACTAGCCAGCTAGATAGATAGATAGGAACAGACATAGATATTTCGATAGATAGATAGACAATTAACTAACTAGCCCGATAGATAGATAGATAGATAGATAGATAGATAGATAGGAACAGACATAGATATTTCGATAGATAGATAGACAATTAACTAACTAGCCAGATAGATAGATAGATAGATAGGAACAGACATAGATATTTCGATAGATAGATAGATAGATAATTAACTAACTAGCCAGATATATAGATAGATAGGAACAGACATAGATATTTCGATAGATAGATAGATAGATAATTAACTAACTAGCCAGATAGATAGATAGATAGGAACAGACATAGATATTTCGATAGATAGATAGATAGATAGATAGATAGATAGATAGATAGATATTTCGACAGAGAGAAACATACATAGATATTTCGACAGATATTAGGTTGGTACAAAAATAATGACGTAATAATGTCGTTTTTTAACGTATTTTTTAACGTCAAAAAACGACATTATTACGTCATTATTTTTGCACCAACCTAATAGATAGTTAATGAACATTATATTAATTTTCAGGGATTATTTTGCTTTTAATAATATTCTATGTCATTACAATTTCTCGGAACTGCTGAATATTTGGTCATTTGTCTAGTTAGCCTATGTTGTTTTTTTATACTTTACTTTAGTTGGAATGTGATATTGGTTGATAGAAATGATATGCTTTGAACGAAAATCAACAAATGTCATATAAAATCATTTCAAAATATTACTGTACCTGGTATGACATTAGTAGATAGGAAATACATTAGGCGTCAAGTTCCAGTGGAGATTAGATTTACAGGAAAGTGGCATTCTTAGACAGAACCAAAGTCTGGTGGTAACACGAATGAACTGAATTGATGTTAATGAATTGTAACCTGCAAGCCTTGTCTAACTAAAGGATATGATCTGATGAAGGATTTGTAAGAAGAAACTCTTCCATCAGCAATAGTTATTCGAACTTTAATGTGTGATAGATATCAAGTATTAATTGTTCGCAAATTTCACCCTGCAATTAGAAGATGCCTTTCTCTTTACAATTCACCAATTGTTGAATATGCTGGAATTTTTAAGTGGAATTGACAAAATTCTTAATAGCAACAATAATATAAAAATACAAGAGAAAATAATACGTCTTCAGCTGACATGAAATGTAAAGATTATATTGAATCAGTTGGTTCACTGTATCGTTCTAGACAATTTTTCTAGCCAGAATCTCTTTCTCTCTCTCTCTCTCTATATATATATATATATATATATTATAAAATGGACAAAGTCCGACAACTATTTTAAGACATTTTTATGTTTATACATTCTTTTTATAGATACAAATATTTAAGTAAATGTTCTGTTTATAATAAACAGTATTAATAACATTTACCAGCCTGAGTGTCCGAGAAATTTTCATAGAAAATATTCGTCCTCCATAAACAGAGCATTTACTTAAATATTTGTATCTATAAAAAGAATGTATAAACATAAAAATGTATAAAAATAATTGTCGGAGTTTGTCCATTTCATAATGTGTGACATCATTTGTTTACATTTGAATACGCATTGAGCAGATATGAATGTACGTGAAAGGTTCATGGAAGATTGTAGTTTAAAAGCAGTAAAAAAGACCTTGCTAACAGAACGATCCTTTGTGGCTCAATCGGTTAAGGCACGTCAGGTTATATGAAGGTTCCGTATATGATACAGGTGCGATTCCTGTCGGAGGACGAATATTTTTTATGAAAATTTCTCGGACATTCAAGTCGGTAAATGTTATTAATACTGTTTATTATAAACAGAGAATTTACTTAAATATTTGTATCTATAAAAAGAATGTATAAACATAAAAATGTCATATATATATATATATATATATATATGTATATATATATATATTAGGTTGGTGCAAAAATAATGACTTAATAATGTCGTTTTTTGACGTTAAAAAATACGTCAAAAAACGACATTATTACGTCATTATTTTTGCACCAACCTTATATATATATATATATATATATATATATATATATATATATATATATGAAGTTTATCATTCCTTCATCCATTGAATATTGCTGTCATATCTGGTCTAATACTTCTGCTATGTATCTAAAGACTGAGGAATGAGTAGAGCCAAGTTGGAATTCCAGTCGAATCCATTGCATTCACTTACTTGGGAAAGGTATCAATTATCATCTTCTCCCACCAGCTATGGGTAAATAGCAGGACAGACCAGGTTCTATAGTCTTGGATGGAAACTGGTCTACCGCAGAAAGTAATGGCAACCTGCCGCAGGAAAAAAAATCTTCCTCGTCAGTCATGTATCGAGATACATGATCGCCTAAGCGTTTATCAAGCATGGAACATAACTATTAAATCCAAAGAAAAATCTGCAATATTATTGGTCCTGATGTGGCATCTCGGTTTCAGTCACTTTCCCATCACCGTAAGGTAGCTTCCCTCTGCCATTTGTATGAATATTTTCATGGTAATTTTTCTGATGGTCTTTCCTCTTTGTTACCTCGGTTTTATGAATATAAGCGCGGCACTAGATTAACAGCTAAGTCTCATCATTTGACAGCTGAAATAGCTAGATGTAACCGTAAGTTCTATGCTAACAGTTTCTTGTGGAACTCTCTTCTGGTCTCTTGCTTTCCAGTTAACCTTGATCTTCAAATATTTAAATGCAGTGTCAATCGTTATCTTTTGTTTTTTAATTCCTCTTCTTTTATTGTTCTCTCTCCTTAATAACGTTCTTCTTTTTCTCATATTCTTTCACAGTAACCCTTTGCGCCTTAGTAGCTTTATTGCCTTGCTTGGGGTGATAAAAAAAATGCAAGGTAATTCACGGCAAAGGAAAGCAATTATCAGACAAAAAAAAACAAAAAAAACAGTACCCATACGCAAATTAGGTTACGCTCAAGTGGTTATAGATTTCTGATTTCAAGACCAGAATGAACAAAACGTATGAGTAAGACAAAAAATTTCTCCTTTTTATTGGCTATCCCAGCATCTCTAGGATTCGTCTATAAGTTTGGGAAAGGTGGAATTTTAGCAGTCAATATCGATTGGAACCAACAACGATCTTATCTTGATCCAAGTATGGGGAAATATGTGACACAATATTATACTGTGACAAACGTCTAAATGAAGATGAACTGCTTATACCCTCATCAGTCCTATGATCAGGTAGGGTTGTAGGGTTACTACTCTGTTGGGCACTTGATTAGCTCCCTTCATATGTCTCAGTTGCATCCCAATATCTGAGTTTCTGTAAAAGGTCTTCCAGTCCACTCAGCCCTTTTTTACATCTTATTTTACTTTTGGTGGTACGTTATAGGATAACAGTTGAAAGATTGCTGGCTCTTATGACATGTCCATTCCATTTCAACTTTCTATCCTTGGCTGTGATTATGTGGTTTTCCAATGGCCCTATTTCATATCTGATGATATCTCGCACTATAACATTTGTGATGTGGTCTACATAGGAGATGCCTATAAAAAGATTTTGGAACATCACATTACTCATGCTTGAATTCTTAACAATATAGTTTCCTGTGTCTATAAAAAAAATTAATATCCGAAATCAGCCGAGTTCGAACACTGACCAATGATGCTGGTAGCAAACACGCACTTTCCTTATTACCAAACTGAGGTTGTTTGTGACAACTTAGCACTAATTCCTTACGGAAAGGCATAAATCGATCTCTCCCTGGACTCTGTTCCGTAGAAGATCAAACGGTTAACATTACGAAGATTGGAGTAGCTGAAGCGAGTTCAAACTTAATACCAGTACGCCTGGAAAATGACCTCTTGGGAATACCAAATGCTGTAAGCTTGGATGTGCGGGTGGTGCAGTGGATAATAGCTGGGAATTGTTAACTGGAGAGCCGATTTCCAATTCCAATCAGTTTCGTTATATTCACTTACGCCCAAATATCCTTAGGAAAGGCATGAATCCACCATTATTATCCTTCGGGAGGTGGGGGGGCTGAGTTTATTGCCCGGCAGCTGAGGCATCCCCAAAAGGGGAATTGCCGAGGGAGCTTGGGCAATTTTTTGTACGATTTTGCCTTTAAACTCACTTTTAATCCTTGACTTTCTGTCACATTCAGGAGCGACGTGGGCGCGCTGAAAAATACCATAAACCATTATTATCGCAAAAGAAAAATCTTACAATCTAAAAATAAAATTTTCTGGATTTAAATAACCTGCAATGGTTTGATAAACCGTAGAAAACGAATGAATCAATCCTGCGAAAAGCATGAATCTACTTTTTCCCTTAGCTATTCATATATTTTAAGCAGGGTGGTAACTTTTCGCTCTGTAGAACAGTTAATCTTTAACATCAATTTAGAATTTTCATCCGTACAAAAAAAAAAAAAAAAAAAAAAAAAGAAAAAAAAAAATGTGATTGTCTTATGTATCGTGCGATACGGGAAGCGACATTGCTTCTTTTTTATTTTATTCATTGTTGCTCTGTCCTCTCGTTAGTTATCTTTAAAAAATGTCTCGTCTTGCAAGTCATAATGATTGACGGATAATGGAGTTGATGAGTTAATTACCGCCCAGTCAATAATAACTATAGTATAAAATAATCACTAGTACTATGGTCAATCTTCCCAAGGGCCTGTACATACGTGCGAGAAAGAGTTGGGTGGTGGAGAAAAGAAGAACCGTGCCATAAAATTAATTAAATCGATCTTAAATATTATTAACATTTCGGAATTATATTCAATCTCTTAGAATATTAGCTTTGTTCTTCATTAAGGTTAACTGTTTGCAAATCATCGTGTATATCTCTCTCTATATATTATTACACACAGACACACAAACAAACAATAAGATACGCATTTTTGGCAATACGCATTTTTTTTCCGGCCATAAAAAAAACGCTTTCTAATATTTGCATGCATATTTTCATTCACATGTCTATACAAACCGAGCTGATGTATTTTACTTTTACACGTATTGAACTGTACGCACTGCAGACAGGTATTAATTTTTTAAATGCTGTTACAAATATGGGACACTCAGGGAGGATCGAACTCACTTCTCAGAATAGCTCGTTAACCATTACTCCACCTCGACAAACCCACATTAATCGAATGTTTGTGCATATGGATAATCCACAGCATGTATGTCATTTTTCTAGAGTTTTTTTTTAATGAATAAAGATTATATTGAAGCAGATTGACCTTAAACTATTCCTCTATCTATACAACGAATTTAATTTTTCTTTCAAGCACATGCATACAACTTGAATAAATTGATATTAAGCTTCTTAACAGATGTGTACATTACAATGGAATTTATTAATTAATTTTAATTAAATACAACATAATTTCATGGAAATCAAAATACACACAGAAATGTGTATAAAATGTTACATATTTTGTGCATACATTGTATTTTTGTACATTATTTGCAATAACCATGTGTATTATTTTATAACCTAGTATTATTCACACACACATTAAGTCTGAAACAGATACACATTTATGACCTACACACACTCACGCACAAATGATAAATTTTGTCTTTTCGCACACACACACACACAGATTCTGATAGCGATGTCCATTCCCATAGTAACGTTGTGATAGGAGCAGTACCTACACTATGAATATTAAAAAGATTCACTCAGAGACAAGAGTTACATTTGCCTCGTCTGAAAACAGGCACAACTCCATTAGAACCGCCACCTTCCTTCAGATATAACTTAAGTGCAACTATAACAAGTTAATTTTTTTTAATATAACGTTATTTTTAAATTAAACTACTTCGAAATACCTAAAAATACAAAAGAACTTCCGATTAAAGGTGTTTATTTGAAAAAAGAAAAAAAAAAAAAAGAAAAGAAACATTAGCAAAAAAAAGTAAGAAACTCAAAAAATATGACGGTTACCATTGCTTTGCCGAGTTTTGCCGAATGTCGATACCTTTCGAACAGTCATCATTGTTTCGACTTCCGGACAATGCCGAAGTTAGATTTTGTTCTTGTTTATTAAAAATTCTTCTTTTTTTTTTTCCCTTTCTCGTTATTTTTAATAAAGTATAATAAAATAAACTAATAATCTAATATGGTAATTATCACTTGGAATTGAGACCGATTTTTATTTTATTTTATTTTTTTTAACTTTAGCGGAGAGACCCAAATAAAATAAACTCCGTCGGAGGTTGTAATAAAACGTCTTCGTAATATTCCGATATAATCGAAAAAGATAGAGAAATCAAATAAAAAAATTGTTTAGTCTAAATTAAACTTTTAATCCATAAATCAAGAATGCCAATGTTTATTTTAATCATAAATAAGGAACAGTTGGACAGATTTTAACGACTTAAAGAACAATTAAACAAACATTAACAAAGCTTTTACAATCCGCGTATCACTAGGCGCTACTGCCACCATCTCTATTTTTCTATTATTACGACTACTCACGACATTACTACTACTACTATTACACAGCAAAAACAAAGGGTAAGGGGAGATAACTCTGAATGTGAAAGTGGCGGAGGAAATAAATAAATAGTGAGAGGGAGTAGGGAAAGAGAAGACAAGCAAAAAAGGTAAAAAAAAAAAAGCCCAGAGGGAAAGAGAGTGTGATTAGGGAAAAAAAGAAGAGACAGATAATTATAGAACACATAAAAAGTAAAAATAAATAAATAACGGATTAGGTGGATAAAAAAAAAAGAAAGAAAGCCGTTATTAAGAAAAAGAAAGATGTCAAAAAAAAAAAAAAAAAAGAGAGAGTAGAAACTTAAAGTGATAGTGAGGAAAAAGAGAAGACAATAAAGATAAAGTAAGGGAGGTGTCTGTCTGCATGAAGAGCGACAGAGAAACAAGAGCATGCAAAGAGAAAAAATGGTTAAGAAGAGTGTTAGAGAGCGTGAGAGTGTACATAAATAGAGAGGGACACAAGGAAGAGAAGGAGGAAAACAAGAAATAAAAGAGCAGGGAGTTGTGATGGAGATGAAAAAAGAATGAGGTTTTAGAAAGAGAAAAAAAGTGGCAGAGAGTATAAAATAAGAAATTTATATAAAGAAGTGAGAAAAAAAAAGAGAAAGCCTAACGAGTGACGAGAGAAGGTGACTTGATAAGGTGGAGACATTAATAGAGAAAGTGGTGGTAGTTGCTATGGAAAGAGAGATGTAAGTAATAAGAGTGAGTGGGGAAAGCGAAACAGGAATAGAATGGTAAAGAAAGAGTAAAGACTTAAATAGGAGAGTGTGAAAGAAGAAAAAGTGTAAATACAGCAATGAAAAGAAAAAGAGAAAGAGGATGACGCTAATGAAAATAATGAGAAAGTTCTAGAGAGGGAAAAGATAAGTGACAGTGATTATAAAGTATTAGAGGGGAGAGCAAAGACGCACTGAAAAGAGAGAGGAAAAATATACAGACAAACAGAGAGGGTGAAAGAGACTACAAAGAGAAAGCTTTTTTTGTACAATAAAAGCAAGAGAAGATGAAAAAGAAGGGATAGAATAAAAAGAAAAATGAAGAGAATGAGTTGACGAAAATAAAACAAAATAATAGACTGTAAGAAAAAAAGTTGATATAGTAAAATAAAGAATATCAAACGTAGACGAGAACGACAGAGTAGTAAATGCCAATATTAGAGAGGGTAAGTTATTATTTTAAAAAAATACAAAGTTTGAAGGAAAGGATAGAAAAGTTAAAAATGGTATCAAAAGAGAAGACGAGACGTAAAATGAAAGACTTTAAAAGAGAGACCAAGTAGAGAGGTTAAACTTAACATAGGGAGTGGTTGCGAAAAAAAAGAAGATGTAAAGAGGAAGAGCTAGGAGTAGAGAGGAGACAGAGGGATACGAATTGAGATAAAGGAAATGAAAACAGAGGGGGAAGAGTGTGAAGAGACAGACCGCGGTTGAAAATACAGAGGGAAAACGATAGGGAAACGGTATGAGAATGATGAGAGTGGGGGACGGTGGGAAGGGGAGGAGAGAAACAACAATCTTAGCAGCAGCAGCCGCAGTCATTGCTGACATCGACGACCGTACAAACCTTTCAAAACTAGTTTTACTTATTTCTGTTTACTAGTGTCTTCGAAAAAAATACCCATAAGCGACCGAAATCGCCCATAACAACCGCCCCAACTGCATCACTTAACGTCTGCAGAAGGGAAGGTGACGTGGAGAGGAGTTTTTTTGCTGTTTTTTGCCCTCTCGAAAGAAGAAATTAAGGTGAAAAAAGGTGCTAGCTCCATTAGTTGATAATCACCAACATGGCGAGGGGCGAGTACTTGCTTTTAACGTGGAAATACAAAGTGGATCTTTAGTCCTTATTATTAGTAGTTTTTAAACACATACATATATTATATATAAATATATATAAAATTGCGTATATTACTATCACACGTCGGCATATATCTGTGTAGTCGCACTACATATACACTACTAGACATTTTTAAAAATTTATTATTTATTTTATTTATTTATTTACTACAACTACACTACAGGATAAAAAAAAATATTTTCTTGATTAATTTATTCTTTTATCCTGGTTGGAAATTTTAATATTTAAAAAATAAGCTTCACATCTCGTCAGCATCACTTTGCTTGTGTTCGAATATAAACAGAAGGGGGGAAAAACAACAACAAAGCAACAACAAAAAATACAAAACAAAAAGAGAAAAGATTTTGATCTCTTTTTTCTTTTCTTTTTTTTTTTTTTTTAATTTAAATTTGTTTCTTTTTTTATTTTTCCTTTTCCGACACTTTTGTGGATTCTTTTAATTCGTTTTCCTTCATCAACTCTGGATTTTATACTTTTAAATTAATTACAAAGAAAAGTGGATCTCTATGAAGAAAGAAAAGAAGGAAAAGTTTTTGTCAACTCAGAACAAAACAAAACCTTTCCTCCTTCTTCTCCGTAAAAACAAACCCGGAAAAAAGGGACAACTTTTAAAAATTTGGATTAAATCGAAAGAAAGGTAAGGAAATTATAAAGTTTTTTTTTTTTTGTTTTTTGTTTTTTATTATACTTATTATTGCTTTATTTTTGTTTGTGTTTGTTTATATTTTCACTCAGTAAAATTTTAATATTTTTACATTTTTTATGTTCTTATATAACAACCATCGTAATTAGCAAACAAGAAATAACAACATACAACAAGGTAATTAAAAAATTAATTATAACTTCTATAGAATTCTTAGTCTCATATGTAATTAATTACATAACTACTCGTGTCTTTATTTGGAATAAAAATCGCACTTGCTTCTAAAGCAACTGCACAAAAAAGTCTACAGTTTATCATAGAGAACAAATGATTTTCATTTTCAAATTTCGTGCTAATAAAAAATCTTTTTCTCATTTGAAAATAGAATTCTACTTCTTAAATGATTTTAAATCCCATTAGACGACTTAATTTTAATTCAACCGTTCATATCAAAATGAAGACAATCCTGTTGTGTTATATAAAAATAAAATTCATAATAAAAAGATGTGTCGACATTTCAAAATAACTGTTTCTTTATTTTCGTTTTAATTTTCCTCTTGTTTGGTTATAGGAAGAAAGAACAACAACAAAAAATCTGAATTTAAATGTCTCTCAGACTGGTTGGTCATTGTTAAAAATAATAAAAAAAAAAAGTTCACACTTATTACGACGTATAAAATTTTTTCCTAAACCAGACTTTTAAATATTTAACAATGTGAACATTGTGATTTCCCGTTTATATTTATAAAAAAAAACTATTTACATTTTACAAAGAATATGTGAATTATCTTTAAAAAGACAGTTTTTTTTTTGTTTTTTTTTTTAATTGTCTACAGAAGGCAGTTGAAAAAAGGAAAAAAATGTTTAGTCTCTGTCTATATAAATACATATTGCTTGCTTTTTAGTAATTGTAATAATCTAAAACAAGTTTTGAGAATTACATGTCCGTCTAATTTAAGATATTTTCCTTTTTCTTATTTGCTGAAAGAAAGTGTCTTTTACAAGCACACATGCAGTAAAACGAGTACCTCAAATTACACTGCTCAACAAAGTCCTTTTTTCTTTTTTGTTAATAATCGACATATAGTTTATCACTATTGTTACTACGATTAATCTTATTCTCTAGTGTATGTGGATGAATCTGATAATGTTTGAATGCCTTTGTATTTCGACTAGTGTTTTGTAAATCATTGAAAATCACCAGCAAAAATACGTGTGTGTTAAGGAATTTAAACGCGCGCCATTCTTCAGTATTCGCGCGCACATCACCCCCTCGTGTGAGACCCGCTTTTTACTTATTCCTTTAAATACCCTTATTCTAAACCTCGTTACCTAACTATGTCCGATAGTTTACCCCAAAACATTCTGTGTATTTTATTCTTAATTTTCTAAAGTTATGTTTTAAAATTCTGATCGTCCATTTCTGTGAGAAGCGTGTGTACACTGTATCAAAAATTAAGTCTCTCAACAACTGCTTTGCTTTTAGTAGTGTTAGTATCTAAGTAGTATAATGATGTCTTGCGTAACTACTTTTTTTCTTAAAATGTAAGTTTAATGTATCTATGTGCTAACATTCTTGGAATAATAGGTCTTGTAAGTTAAAATCGTTTTTTGGTGTAGAATTATCAAGAAACGAAGAAATTTTATTTATTTTAGAATAGTCAATCTGTTGCTAACAGACGGCGTCAAAAGTAAAACAAAAATACATTGTATTTCATTTTCTTATCAAAATAAATCAATTTTTACGATAATAATTTCTAGTTTAAACCGTTTCTCTTTTTTTTATAACTTATGTTCTTTCCCTCTTGAAGATTTTAACTTTGAACTTTAGATCTGACAAACTTACACTTTGAATTTTCTATTCGACATTCATTTTTTTTTTCTTTTTTAGCATAAATTTTGAAAAAAAAACTCATACTATAAAAAAATATAACAATTAACTATCAAAATATTTCTTTCACTGTTAAGAAAGTTATTTGCGTAGAGAGAGCTAGAGACAATATCTTGTTAAAATAAAGCTGATGGTGGTGGTAGTGGGGTCAAGAATTGACCTCACTTCAATCAAATGAACTGAAACCCTTGTAACCTGTCTCAAACTTCACTGTATCCACCCCCGTCATTAGAGACATACATTAAGAGACCCATACATAGGTACATATGTCTACAGATAATGACATGTACACTAAAATAGTTTCAACATCTCTTAATGCTGTTATAGTTGGTTCTGTACACATGCCGTGGTCGCACACACAGACACATGAATGTCTATCTAAATTTGTACCTTGTCTCCTCTTTCTTTACTTACCTACCTGCCTCTTATCTACCTGGCCTGGACCAGTAGACGTGTGGATAAATATATCACCAGCAAGCAAAAGATGATAATAATCAAGGAACAATTTAATAGAATATCGATCACTCTCTCATTTTTTCTTTTAATTTTAGATGAAATTTGGAAAAAATATTGGAAGTAAATTAATTTTTAATAAAATAATTTAATATCTGGTATTATTAAGTATTATATATATCTATATATATATATATCTATATATATATATATATATATATATATATATATATATATATATATATATATAATTCAAGTTGAGTTAGTCATAACTGCATTTTTTTTAGGTAGAGGGAGGGGGCGTGAATTTCTTTTTTAATTTTTTTTTGACTAATCATTCTGAGTTGACCAATGTCTTGTCACAGGCGCACCGTAAAGGTTTTTTTCTTTTTTTTTCATTTTCTATAAATTCTTAAATTTCGAAACTTAATTAAACAATAATTTCAATTATTTTTTCAAATCGTACTATTTTACTTTCTATTAGATAATTCAACAAAAAAAAAATACGATTTAAATTAAAAATTATTTCCATAAATATTTGTTGACTTAAATTTTTTTTTTTTTTTTTTTTTTTTTTTTTCAAATAAAAAATTATAAAAAATTTCATCTTATTTTTTAATTGTTTTTGGTTAAACTTTTTTAATTAATTTTTTTTAATTTTTTTTTTTTTTTTTTTTTTTTTACGTATTTTCTTTTTTAAAATAACTTTGAAAAAAAATGAATCTTTGCAAGTTACACATAAATTACCGTTCAAATAGTTTTTTTTTTATATTTTTAGTGACTGATTAACACTCCCACTCTTTTTGTGTAGTCATCGATTACATCTTCATACGTTTTTTATTTTATTTTTTTATTTTCGTAAACAAATGATTCAGTTTGTTTAAATCATATCATTCCACCCACACAATTTATTTTAACATTTTTACAGAAAAATCTTTCTTTATTATTTAAACAGTAATTTTTGTATTTAGTTTTGTTTTTGTTTTTTGTTTGATTATTTGGCTAATTAAAACTTAATTTCAAAGAAATTCCCAACAGTAATCATTAAATACACAAATAATTAAAAAAAAAAAAAAAAAAAAAGTCCACATAACTCAAGAAATGACATTTGACACGTGTTAAGTGGACAAAAAAATGTCTCTTCCTCATTTTGTCTTGTATCTTTCTACCTTGAACTTTCAACTTCTACGTCAGTCACAAATGATTCGCGTTCTTATCTACTTTTTACTTTTCGACCTAACTATTTTACCTGTCCGTCTGTATATTGACTGGCGGTTATGCAAGTGGCAAAGTTCACAACTTACTTACATTATTTCTATCACCAGACAATAATTGTTAAAGTCTAAAGAAGATAATCAAACAAGTACCCGCTTCTTTTTCTTTGTGATCCGACATTATTCGCTAAACCTGTAAAATCTTTTGTACTTTTTCTGTTAATTACTTTATTTGCAGGTAACTTCTTAAAATATTTTCCCTCTTTGTTTTATTTATTTTTTTAAAGCTCTCTCATTCGTCAATAAGTCCAAAACAAAGTCTTATGTCTTCTTGCTCAAATCAACATAAACCTTTTATCGACAGTAACATTAATTACATAATTATAATTATCAAATGTGTGTACTTGTAATAAATATACGGTGGCACGCAGGCACACTCTTCTTGAGACTTAGGTATTGGCAACCACTTTAAACGTGCCTGATAGACAAACACACATGTAAAAATATTTCATTAATGTCGCAGACTATGTAACGGACATTGTAACGCAGATTCCCACCCCAAGTTCTTTACTTTTACAAATCGCGGACATTCAGTCTGTTATGTAAGAAAAATGATATATGCACTTAACTTGGACTTTGATGAATGAACAGACATACGTGAACCAGTGCACTGACAGACGGATGCACGGACGCTGTTTATGTCGATAGACACACACACATACACACAGTGCTTTTTACGTTAACCAACAGATGCACAATTTTTTTCCTTCGCGCTAACAGATACACGCACACAAGAATTCGTTTATCGACATTTCCCCAAACTGCATACCGACACATAGAAGACAGGTGTATGTATGTATGTATGGCTGGTCGATCGTTTGCGAGTATGTTTGTCTGCTAGGGTGGCTAAATAATCTCTGTTGCATACTCCTGCTCACACACATTTTTTCGGTTTAACTGTTCAACACCCACAGAGATAACCTGTGGTTTATACTGACACTATGCTCAGCTGACCTTAGTTACAGTTTGCAGGTGGCGAAGCAACATTTTTTAACAAGTCCAATACACCCAAACTCTTATGGTGACTTGTGTATGTAGGCACAACCATCAACAAACAATTCCATCTGCCCAGTTCCATTGACCAAAGATTGCATCAGTCTTTGGTGTGGGTTTTAGGTACTTTCCGAATAGTACTGCATGCTATCCCTATCAAATCCGACCATGGTCTCATGGTTGGAATACTAACATTATAACTACTCAGCCACATGCTCATAAGACGCACACACATATAAGCTGACATGTCAATTGACAGGTATGAGTACATATAATTCTACTTCTACTTAAGATCATATACAGATTATGTTACAATTTTAATCAGTTATACAAAAACAGGTGGCAACTTGAGGAAAAAGGAATATCTTTCTGCAGGTGTGTGTTTTTGCGACTTGAAGCAAATATTAATTCTAAAAATACTCTTTGGAACCAGGCTTATTTAAAATTCTGAATAAATTCTTCTATTGGTTATCAACCTGATAGTGATTTCTCTACTCCACCCACAATATATATTTTGAATGTGTAGGGATGTATACACGAAAGGATAACTTCACCACCAAAAATGATTCACTTGCTCAAGTATATAGACTTACATCAATATGTATGTAGAAATTCACTAACCCCATATTAGTCTATTAGAAACTAGCAAAGGATACCCATTGAGGATTGAACTCCCTAATACTTGTTGTTACTCCACAGGAGGACAACTTATGTTTTTATGTAAATGCCTATATATATGTGCTTCTTATATATAAGTGCTTGAAAACTTAGGGCTTTACTTTTTTATTTATTTATTTATTTTTTAATAAAGTATGATAATCATTGGGTATTAGATTATCTAATTTCCTCATTTTTATTTTTTTTAATCAACCAAGGAAGGCCAGAGAGTGTAGCAGCTGAAACAATAAATAATGAAGTATTAAAATAAAGAAGCAGTGACTAGAAAATTTTCCAAAAGACCTAATGACTTCACAAAGCATGGACAGCGCAAACCTCAAGAGAATATAATTGCTAGTTTTAGGGGTAATTTCGAACTTGTTTAACTTACACCTAAAACTAGGGTCCTCAGAAAATTTCTTTCTGGTATAATCTTTTTAACAAGAGACCTTGAGTCTTTACAGCTAACCAAATAAAAATCTAACACTGACAAAAACATTATTGAAAAATCTTCAATTTTGAAGAAATGAGTTTAATATTTTGTGTGATGAGGGTGCAAATAGACACGTTGAAATATTGTAACTTGTCAAATGTTCTTTTTTACTTGGTAAACCAGTTTAGAAGACTGTCAATCAATTTTTACTCCAATGTACATAGCCCCACTCTGTTCAGTCCTAAGTTTATAAAATTTCCTATGATTTATTTGCTGGGGAAAAAAAATATTAACACACTGATGAAGACTGGTACAAGGCCATAGTAGAAGATCTCTGCACTAGTAAATTTGTAAAACAAATGTGTTAAAAATTGTGCTATGTTAGGTGCTGAAAAAATGTACTAAAGCTTAACTTTAGAAAAAAGATGTAATATGACCTCTTTAAAAAAAATGGTTACTAAGACATTAGGTTTATAAGTCCCCAAAATTCACTCACTTGTGTCCCTAGTGAATAAGTGTTGATTGATTGATCCAAAATTGACTTGATCCAAAGAGTTGTGAGTTCAATCCCTGGCCTCAGCAGAGAGAACAAAAACTTGGAGAGTTATCAAGGGGAGTTAACTAAAACTGAGTTATCCAAAGACATGATACATGAAATCAAGAATCTACAGTGGACTAAATAATATGTTTGGTTTGAAATTCAAACAAATATCACCTTTTTGTCGTACAACAGCCAAAATATTGTAAATGGGACAATAAAGATGAGGACAACAATCCAAACAAGGTAAAGAGTATTAATGGTTACAGAAATATAGACAGATCCTGAAGAAGGCCAGAGCATACAATGGCTGAACCATTGTGACAATTGACAATAAAGATGAGGACAACAGTCCAAACAATGTAAATAGTGTAAACAGTTACAATACCTAATCTGAGAAATGTAGACACAAGTATAACTTAGTCTGGTACAGGGCTTCAGTATTGGGGCACTTGGTAAGAATCAAATTTATATTCTACCATTTGCTGTACAGCAGGAATCCAGAGTTAGATTTGAAGCTGTTAATGTTTGACATTTGGTTTTTAATGTTTCTGATTCCATAAAATTGGTTTTAAATGCAGAATAATCAAATACATCTTGATATAATTTATTTATTTTTTTTTACTAATACTTTAAGATAATTTAGGAATGTCTTCTACCATAATAAGGCTGTCTTCTTATCAAGGCCTCTGATAAGTGGGAGACTTAATTAAGTTTAGCAGAACAAAGAAGAGGGAACCCTATTCATTTGGGTAGAGGGACATAGCTACATCAACCTGAGGCTTGAAATTCCATATGACTTCTTACTGTTTACTATAATATTTTTTTTTATTTTTTAAATATGGAATCTTTCTTCCAAGCTGTACAAAGAGCAAAAGATATTGTTCTCTACATTGTATTTGACTTCTTCCAGCCTGGTTATTAAATGGGGGTGCACTTATTTCACAATGTATATTTTTATCTGTAGCCTTTTACTCAGCTGTTCCTGGACTACAAGCACTTGTCTTCTGAAGACCCAACACTGTCTGATCTGGTTAACTCAATAATATGTCAATACATCACTTAGCTTTGTCATATGCAAAGCTACGGAAATGGTGCTCCCAATGAGAATCAAATTTGCATATAGGAATAATATAAACATGTTTACTATTATTTTCTGTCTTAATTCCAGTTCTGATATTGTTCTCACTACTTAATGATGTTTGTCTTTTTCTTATATTATTTCACACTCTGCAACTCCAGTGTCTTAGTGGCTTTATTGCCTTGCTTGGGATGAAATGATTAATATATATATAAAGAATGTTGTAATTATTAGCAAAATCAATCAAAACTACTTGTTCACTGCTCATTATTCATCAATTTTTCAGACTAGCATCTTCCTATCTTGTAAGTTTCAACCACGTTGCAGCAGAAACAACCATTATCAGGAATTAAAATTTCTTTTCTTAAACCAAACCTTGTGTTCATTGAGTCTCAGTGCCAGACTATTTAAGTTTGGTAAATGTCATCGTTTTTTTTTTTTTTTTGTTGTTTTTTTTTTGTTTTTTTATTAACCAGATTATAAAGGGGAGATAGTAAAAATTCACTTGCTATGTTCTTTAGGTGTGTCCATGGATTTGAGTGTTTGGCATATGTGTTCTTTGTCTTTTCTCTTGTTCCCATGATGTTTCAATTGATTCTTACTACAGGTATTCTTCAGGTGTACAACCTGTAAGGTAAGGGGATTTTTTTTTTCTCCTGTTCATTACCATTTTCTTGAGTGGGGGGACTTTACATTCTTTATAGATTGTAGCTCTAAAAAGGGCCATAGGATCTATGAACAGAAATACTGCAGTAATAAAGGAGACAGTAAAAAAAATAAACATGTTAGGCAAAGGAATGCTTGAAACTTTGATCATAACAACAAAGATGAAAATACTAATTAGAATCTTCTCAGCCTGTGAAGGTCCTATGTTTGGCATAGGCCTTCCCCAGATTCTATTCCTGGGGAGGAATGCGCTATTACCCAATTGCGTTGACCCATGTGTGTTGGTAGGAGCAGATGTAACCTGTCATGTCTTTTTTTTTTATCATTGGCCTAGACTATTTGAAAGTGAACATAATGAACCTGACTTGGATTTGAAATTCAGTCTCCAATTTCTCATTCCAAGCCATTATTACACCACCCACACATCCAAACTTACAGCACCTGGTATTCCACGGTGGTCACTCATCTGGGTACTGACCAGGCTTGAATAACTTGCTTAACTTTGGTGATCGGACAAGAACCAGTGTTTCAATGTGATTTAGATATAAGCCTTATTGATCAGAATACTTAATCTCAAGATTTCAAACAAACTGTGATTACTTTTTCCATGAGGTGGGCAGTGGAGAATAGATTTTCTGAAGAATTTTTTGATGATTTATTATTATTATCATCTCCTTTCATTTACAACTGTATAAATAAACTTAGAAAAAGGCAGATGTTGAAAAGTTCTTGGTCTTCTCCCAAATCTGTCCCAATTCTTCAATTTGCTCCACTCAGTATGAATATTTATAAGGTTCATTACAAGGACAGTACTGTTCCCTAACAATCAGATTAATTGTATTTGTACTGCTTATAAAAAATATTTAAAGTCCCAAAGGTTTCAGATAAGTTATTGTTTACCTGTCCTTTAGTTTTGAGTAAGTTTTTACTATTACACCTGTCTCCTTTATTGGCTTAATGTGCATGATAGATTCTATCGTTACCTAAAGAGCATAATAGTCAGGGATGAGATGGTGTAATAGTACAATAATACCTAGTTTTGTATTTTCTTCTCTCTCTCTCTCACTCACACACACAGGGTGGCAATAAAGTCACTATACAGTTACTTACAATAACAATTAAGACAAAGCAATTAATCAGCAGTCCAGAAACTTATTATTAATGTGCTTCTAGTTAATAATAAAATGCTATGGTAAGCAATAGTAAATTAATTACCGATACTGTTTGAACTGCAAGCCATCTGCTTCAGTGCTTTGCTTTTTATTCTAAGTAACTGTATAGTGACTTTATTGCAACCTTGCATTGCCATGTATGTAATATGTGTGTGTGTGTGTGTGTATGGGCTATGGTCCCTTAAAAAATTTATAAAAGGTAAATTTGAATTCTAAAATCTAAAGTTCAAGTGTTCAACTTTTATAATTAAGGACTCTTCTAAAAATTTACTTTTTGCTAATAATTTCTGTTTCTGTAGTTAAAGGTATTGTCTTTTTCCTTTCTTTTGACTTAATCATCTGTAAGTACTGTAAACAATCATTGGTGTCATTAAAAGCATCAAAGAAAGAATTAGTATTTAGATTTAGTTTAAATAAAGCTAGTGACTTTGACCTGAATAATTTTGAAGAATAAATTGCTTGCTTTTTGTTTTCACTACTGATGAGTCACCTGAGAATTTCTTCATGTTACATGTGCCACCTGTGTTTTACCTGGATTAGTTGCAACTCTGTATATTTCTCTTTGTGTAAATATTTCTTGTTGGAGGTTAAGCTCTGCAGTAGTAGATCTGAAGATAAATAGTTTCCTTTGTCATTGGAACGTAGTTTTTACTCAAACTTAAACTGAACTTATTTTAAAATAACTTGTGCAGCAATATTTTACTTGAATAACCAACAGAATTCATTTGCTTTTTCAATATTTTCAATAATCAACATGGAACTTTCATTAAATATATATAAAAGAACTGCTGCCCAAATACACCATATATATATATATATATATATATATATATATATATATATATATATATATATATATATATATATATATGAGAGAGAGAGAGATTCAGAAACTGGTTGAAATAAATTACTTGTATAATTCCTTATCTTAGAAATTCACAAAGCTTAGTGATTCCCCTGGCCAAAATGTGGTGATAAAGAAAATGAAAGCAAGGAAACTGGTTTAAATGGAATCAGTAAGAATTCTCCATTTGCGAAATCCTCAACTGAAAGGGCTTCACCATTCCATAGAATTGCCTGTTGCAGTTTCCCTAATAATGCAGTTTGTCCAATCAGTAAAATTCTTGTTTCAAAACTCGAACTACTTAGTGAAATACATTCCAAAGACTTTAATAATAGAAATAATATCATTTAGAATTTGAGGAGAAGATAAAAGATCAGTTTAAATGTCTCTAGAGCATGAATTCTCAGATTCTAAGAGGAAAATCTCCAATTAAAGGTGAGAAAACATTTATTGACTACTGAAATATCTAAGGGAATTCTATCCACATTCATCAGATGGGCTTTGGTGTATAGCAAAAAATGTTACACATAATGACACTGTTCACTATTGTCTAGATTTCATCATTGTAGGGAACCACTTTACCTACCTTGAAATAACAAGATTTTACTGCAATAGTAGGTTCCTCGTCTCTGAAATTAAGATAGATATCAAACTTATAGTATAAGGATAAATAGTTCCACAAGAAGCCTGATTCTTTACTAAAATTCTATTTATTACCTTGATCTAGCTGAAATGTGAATGATATTCTTTAAAAAAAAAAAAAAAAAAAAAAAACCTTCATACACGTCACATTTTATCAACACCCAGTAAGAGCAAGTACTTTTTGCAGATAACTTGAGGATTTTTTTTCTTTCACTTCATGGCTGAATGAAATTTAAAAAAAAAAAATAAAAAATAAAATATCAGATATATCAAATAGAAAGCAATAATTGATTCCCGAAAAGAAAAATTACTTAAAAAAAAAAAAAAAAAAACATAAGAAAAAAAAAAATAAAAACACTGCATATGTTTCAAAATTTTATGTTGACAAAAACATCTTTGTAATAAAAATTCCTTAGGCCCACCCCCGCCTTAATTTGATCTCTGACATCTTCTCTCCGCCCCTGCTAAACAACTACATATTTAACATAAAGATCTTTTTCTTTCATTTTGCTTGCGTCATAAATTGGATTTACTTTTTTTCCATTTTTCTTCTTTCCCTCCCAATCGCTTTTTTTTTTTTTTTTTTTTTTTTTAATTATTAATGATTTTCGGATCCTGTGAAAAAAAAAATTTAATGAGAAAGAAAAAGAAATAAGAGTAATCATTAATTTTGACTGGTAGAAATCATACTTGAAGTAATCCGTTTTCTTGTCAAAATTAGTTCTGATGTTAAAATAAGCTTAATATTTTTGTTCAACTTTCTGAAATAGTTCCTTTATTTTATTTTTGTTCATGGTTTTAAGAAGTTTTGAAAGGTGGGCACAGCAGATGAGACTAGATTAAAAAGAAAAGAATTCTTTGTATATGTTAACAATTTATCAATAAAATGTTAACCTTTGAAAACAATACTCTTGTGTGCAGATCAAATTGATGTATTTTTTCATAAATTGTGTGTGCATGTGTTCTTAACTTGTGGATTTAACGGCATCATTTTTAAATGTTGTCTTTATGTAATTGTAATGCAATTCCACCACACACACATGTGGAGTCAAATTCAAACTTCCTGAATTTGCCTTCACTTTTTTCTTGTAAATGCAGTGAAAATCAAGTTGCAATATAGACATATTTCTGAAGAATAATTTTTATTTACAAATAACTGAACTGATTAATATTTTGACTATTTTAACATATTTTTCCTTCCTTTTTCTTGGATAAATATATAAATTTCAGATTTAATTAAAAGCTTTCATTTAGAAAGAAAATGAAATAGGTTGATATTTTCTTTAATTTTATTGAGAGGGGGAGGGTACAAAAAGGGTAAATGACCAGTTCCAAAAGTAATTTATTTAACCTCTCCCCCCCCCTACAAACACACACACGAAATTGCAAAACGGTTCTCTAAATTCAGCAGGTGTCTTCAGAAAACTTGCAAGTCGAACACACAGACACAGAAAGTGTACAGTAAGTGCGAAGCTCTTAAGTTTTCCTGTGTAAAAATCTATACTGAATGAAGTATTGGCTTCTATTCTTAATCATTAAGACATAAATGTATGTGTGACATTGTTATATATATATATATATATATATATATATATATATATATATATATATATATATATATGTGTGTGTGTGTGTTTCAGTATGTTAAGATAATTGACTTATTTGTGAAATATTTACTTACTCAGTTGACCTGAGTTTGGGCACATAAACATATGTATGGGGCACTCAGTAATTACAGAAATTGTACAAGACCAATTTGCTAACCATTAGACCATATGGTAAGGCATGTAAGCATTCTCTGTATCCTTTATTTATTTTACTCTATTGCTATATGTAGCTCTCTTTCTCTCTATCCTTATATCTATCCATTGATCCAGCTTTCATTTCTCTTCCCCATTAAATTGAATGTTCGACTTATCTTTCCCACTCAAAGTTTTGTGGCTACCATATCCGCGAAACTCAGCGTATGGACATAGGATTTCTCTCTGAATTTCTGGCATGTGGAGTTGTCATCATTATTTACACTATACATTCGGACTATTGTCCTCATTTTTGTTGTTATATCACAATTTTTCGACCATTGTGCTTTCGGAATTCCCTGTAGGTTATCTCTGGATCGATATACACCTGATGAAGCCCGGGGAGGGAGTACAACGGTCGAAACGTTGTGTCGACAACAAAGATGGGGACAAGAGTCTGAATGTAAATATTGCAAATAAGGACATATACCTTGAATTGAACATTTAATAAATTGTCACTTGTTTACATTTAAATGGGCATTAAAACATTAAGGCAACTTGCTTTAAAACAGCAATACACCAGTTGACTTTTTTTTATTTTCTGGAAACAATCTTTTTATTCTTTTTGTTCTGTAAACTTTGTAATAAGTAATAGATGTTCTTGTTTGGGAAATAAACAGTTAATTTATTTTTAAAAAAAAATACTGATATCACCTTGTTTGTACACCTTGTCATGTACATGGGCAAGAAGAATGTTTTTTTTTGCAAATAGTTGTGTAGACTTTATTTTTCGTCTTCGGAGTTATGGGATGTCTCTAAAATTCCTTTTTTTTTTTTTTTTTTTTTCTTTTTTTTAATCAAAATTATGTGTCTTCTTCCTTATAAAGAAAATCAAATATTTGAAAATTTAGAATATTTAAGTTAGAATATTTCATTAACAATTAGATTCTAAAAATTATCTTTTTAAGGAACCGTCATGCCATTTTGTGATTTTAATTTTTTTGACTTCATGTTTTTAATAAAATTCTATTGTCTTCTTCTTAACTGTGTAAAAATCATCTTTATATTTTCTAAAGTTTTTAAAACCTTTAAATAAATAAATTGAATAAGTCACTAAAAGGTTGACAATAGTATGTGCCTATATCATCTCGCTTTTCGAAAGATAAACTTAAATTATTTAAATACTTTTTGAGTGATGAAATAAAAATCTTTTGTTGACAGATTGGAAATGAAAATATTGAATATTGAATTCGTACGGACATGTGCACTTACCTTGTTTCTATCATCTGCAGGTAATCCGTCAGAATATTGATGAAATCGATAATAAAAGATGAACTTGCCTAAAAAATAATCCGGAATATTAACGATAGTTCTTTTTTTTTTTCTTTTAAACATTTACATTTCACAATTAACCGGCTAATGACCAGAATTTGAGACCAAGATGAATAAAAATAAAATGCTAGGTAACTCCTCCAATTTTGTTCAGCATTGAAAAAGAATTTTTATAATGTGTTCTGCAATGACCGATAAAGCTGTGTGTGTGTATATATATATAGAGAGAGAGAGTTGAATCAGACCAGGAAACAGTAGTTCAGTAGTATAAAGAAAAGTGCTCAATACACGTGTGAAAAATAAATGGATACACACACACCCTCTCTCTCTCTCAATTGGATAAAGTTTCTTTAGTTAAGGTTGCAATTTTTTTTACATTAAAAAATTGCAACCTTCTAACTAAAGAAACTTTATCCAGTTGTGTGAGAGAGTGTGTGTGTGTGTATCCATTTATTTTTCACATGCGTATTGATTGAGCACTTTATTAGATAATGTCTTTGAAATAAAATTAGAAAAACGTTTACAAACAAAAAGTTGGAATTTTAATTGTAGTCATTCTGGTTTTTTATCTTTAGCAATATTTGACACAAAATTATTTTACATTTTTATTGGAGGTAATCTTCTTTGGTCAGCGAGTTTGGGACACACTTTTTTACAATTTGAAAATGATCTTTTTAGGGAACCGCCATGCCATTTGGTGTCTATTTTTTTGATTTCGTGTTTTTAATTTTATTGTCTTCTTTAACTGTCTTAGAAAAATCATAATTATACCTTTGAAATGTCAGTTAAACTTAATTTATCATTTTTTTTAATTATGCTAATTAACTGTTAATAAAAAAAAAAATTTGTGTTAATTATTAACACAAAAGTTTTTTTTTTTTTTTTTTATCTGAATAAATGCGGCCAAGAATTAATTTTCAGCTAACTTTTAGTTTTCTATATTTTATTTATTTACTTTTTTTTACTTTTTCTATTTTTCGTATAATGCATAAAAAATTTCTAAACTTTTTTTATTTTTTTGGTTGAAATGAAATTTAAAAACTTCGTGTGTGGTAAACTAAAAGTACAACTCCACATTGGTCCGTGTCGCCCCCCCCCCCCAATTTCAATGTTGTATTTTTTTTTTCTCTTGCTTGACCTATTTCTATAGAATTCCTGTAGTGTTCTGAGTTGGGTTTGTTTCATTCCTTTAGCATTCGATAAAAGATAACTGAATTCCATAAAACAATAGCAACAATTATTATTGGTATTATTATTATTCAATCTAAGAATACACTCCAAAAAATCTGACGACGACACATGGTTGGATAGACCCGCCTTTGAATTTCGAAGGGATTTTTTTAGGATTTATTGCCCGAATTTTTTTACTTAAACTACTAACTTTGATATCGTAGCAGTCAGTGACTAAAGAATACATTAATTCTTATATAAAAATGTGTTCAAAATAGACATCTTATTGAGAAAGATGACGAGAGTTGTACATGAGATCCGTGCGTGTGTTCACAATTTGTAATAATTTATTCCGTATTTTTTTTTTTTTTTTTTTTCGTTATCAGCTGATAGCATTCCGTTATTTTTTCTTTAGATATGCTCTATTTATTTTTAAGACAATTTACTCAGTTTTATTTTTTTTTTAATAATAGCCAGGTTGTCGTGTTATAAAAAATTAAATTATATTTGTAAATTTGTTTTTCTCATCAAGTCTGTTTGCACTTATTGACCTAGATGCAGTAGCAATACGCGATATAGTAGTTTAATTTTTTGACTAAAGGTTTAATTTTCTTGTATACATGTACGTAGAGGTTTTGATTTGTGAACAAGAGAAAATTAAATGGCATAAATTAAAATCATATATATATATCTGTGTACATCTCTTTACTAAAGCCATTACTTAACTTGATAAATAGAGAACTATAAAATCAGCTGATTAAAAAATGACCCTCCTCCTCCAATGTAAAGATTTTGTATAGCAGTCTCTTCAATTTCACTTGAATGTTTATTTTATTCCTTAATGCTAATCATTACACAGGGTATTTTTTTTTTTAAATATTGAAAAAAAATGTAAGTACTTAAAAAAATATATATATTGAAATTAACATATCAAATTTAATTTACTAATTATGTTCAAATTATTTGAATGAGAAAGTTAGAAAAAGAAAACTGTTGGGAAGCGTAAATTTTTAAAAGACGAAACAAGAAAAAATCTCTTATTTCAATGATTTATTTTAAATAAGAGATTTAAATCATAATGTTTCCATTCATAGGAATCTTTTTAAAGGAAGAAACTAATAATTGCATTTTTATTTGGAGTCAATGTTATTAGAAAGATGAGCTTTATTTGCAAACCAGTTTTTACTTTTTATTTGATTTCACCATGGGGATATATTGGCATCTACTAGTTTTTAATTAGTCCGTGTACTGGTAAAGTCTACAAAAAAGACGCTGGCACTGGTCAAAGACAGTTTCTGAACGTTTCTAATAATTGGCGTACAATGAATTGATGAAAAAAAAATACTTTACAGTTATAATAATTATATAAGGAAAATATATTAGTTTCTTTGCGATGTTATATATATATGTATATAATATACCTTTTTGCTTTAATTGCACATTTAATGTCACATGACTCAATAGTCTTCTTTGGCTTTAGAATTTTATTAAAAATGTTGACTTTTTTTAACATATGATACTATATATTTCAGGATTATAGGCAAACCTCTTTTCTTTTTTTTCAGTTATTAATTAAACGCATCTTTTCTTTACTAATAAATTACTAGTAAAATTTCATTTGTTTCTGGATAAAAATAATTGTGCTTTTTTCTTAAATTTAAAATAAAGTAATACCTAGAAATATAGCTTGAGCTCCTAAATGTAAAAGAAAATGGAAATTACGAGTCACATGCTAAAAATCCAAACGCTTTTTTCTTTCTTTCATTTTCCCCCCCACTGCAATGAAGTCTAAAATAATGAAGCACAAATTCTAGCAAATTATGTGGTCAATAAAGAAAAACAGAATTTGTAGGTTGAGGGATTCTTTCATTTAGAAAGACAAAAGCGACATTTCTAGAAGAATAAAGGTTATTAATTTTGAAAAAAGGAATTAAATTGAATTCAAGGTGCTAAAATATATTTGTAATATAGATTGGGGAAAGTATTTTCTGTCGCAACTAGTGCCACAACACATTATTTTGGCATATCCTTTTTTTGCGCGTGTGTGTAATAATGTTATTCTTTTTTTTTAATTATATAATAATTTCAATAGTCTTTATAAAAAGCAGTTTCGAAAGCCATTTAATTCTCTGACTAGGTACCTATAATTTTGCAACTTGTATGCAAACTAAGATGTTTTTCTTAGTAAATCAAACACATTTTTATTTTTGGGTTCAGGAGCGATTGACTGAAAAAAATGCTAAACTCACATAATGCAACTTAAAAATTTTCACGTGCTCTCTTTTATGGATGCCTCACCATAGGATTTGGTTGCTTACTGGCTGTCTAGTGAGTTCGATCCTGAATAAGGTTATTTAAACATCCTACCTTCTTTTATGTGCTTTGGTCCCACAGAATGTGGACCATCATGACTCTTCACAAGCAAATCTGTCACTATACTTCCCGGTCCTTGGTCTACCATCTAAAAAGATTTTTTATTTATTTATTTTTTTAATAGAAGGATTGTATAATTTTTTTTATTTTACTCAATCCTTTCGGCACATATCCTTCTATTCTCGGTAAGTGCCCCACACTTGTGGCCTTTTAATAGCTAGGCTAAAAACTTTTTTAAAAAACTGTTTATTCAATTCATTTGTAGCTATGTATTTTAACAACCCTCTCCTTGTTTATGTATTTGAATAACAAGAAAATAGGGCTTTGTTACCTCATATTTTTCAGTTTAATTTTTTCTTCTATTCTAAATTGATCTTACGAGCTAATTTTTCTTGTTCATTCAATGTCTGATGACTTCGTTCAGTGTGTGTTAGTTTAGAACATATAGAATTCGTGACATATTTTGACGGTTTGGGATTTCTCCACTGTCCCTCCCACATTTACGATGTTCCGGGTGAGGTAGACTTAACGTGAGCATGATTGTCTTTTTAGAGTGGTGGTGCCGCTACTACATTAGTTTCCATTCTTTGACGCAACTGTTGTTTCCTTGTTTGTAAATTTGAAGATCGACTTGGTGGTTGGTTCTATATGTCAGATTGTAACCAACAGTTTTTTTATTAATTTCAAATAATTCTGTGGCGTGGACACTTATTTTGAGCAAAGCTAGAAGTAGTCTATCGCTGAACACATGCCTGTATCCGGTCACGCTTTCTTGTTTGCTAATTACCTTGGCTTCTTGCTGTGCCTAAAAATGCGTGTACGGTGTACTGTAGTAGTTGGAGCGTTATACTCTCTTTTGATGACTTAAAATAAGTACAAATTGATTTGTAATTTGTAGACAATACTATCTCCAACTTATATGGCAGCAAGACTATTGATTGAATATTGTATTGCCAAAAGTTAGTAATAAATTTCCATTAATAATTTAAAACAAACAATGCTACAGTGTTAGGTACACCTGCACTAATGCCCCAAAACTTCTACTTTTCATTGACACTTTCATTTCTTAATTAAAAAAAAGTTCAGTTTTAACTTGTGTAAATTTTTGAATTTGATGTTTCGCCTAAGAAACTACAACAATAAGTTTTAAATTAAAACGGATATTTTTTTTTACTCTGGTGGTTTACAGCGGAGATCAAGTGAAAGCAAATCTCTTCATACTTCAGCACTTAGCCGTTCTAGCTGTTTTATGCTTCGTCAAGAATAGATAGTCCAGATTCTTTCACTCATAAAAAATGTAAATATAATTTAGACTAAAAAAAATGTTTCTTTCTCGCTTGCAAATACCATACCCATTATATACTTTAATTCTATCCTTTCAACCACTTTGAAAAGGACGCTTCTTTCTCGTGTAAGAATCGGGGTGCTGAAAAGTGATCGGCCCGACCCACTCTCCTACAATGACCAGACATCAGATATTGTTTTGGAATTCATTCTTGATTTGCTCGAGAACTTTTCAGTACATACGCAATAGGTTCTTTCTCATACTTTTTAAATGCTATATTTTCTCAGCTTATTTATTTTTCGCATTTTTATGCGAATAGGCTTTTTAATTTAGAAAAAAGAAAAGACCCAACCTTTGTCATTACAAAATAATAAATATCTTAGTCATGTTTGCTAAAATTTAACAAGAATAAGATTTTTAAATTTAGAGAAAAAAAAAGTGCATCAATTCAAGAAGCATGCCATTTATTTGTGTTTTCCTCAGATTGGTTCGGTTTACTTTAACCAACGTTTCTTTCTATTATTGATTCTTTTACAAAAGCGCATTTTACCACTTTTATGTTGTCTGTTACGACAGAGCTTAAAAATTGTCGTTCTTAAATGCTTTTTTTTTTTTTTTTTTTTTTTTTTTAGAAAAATTTTTTACTATCCACCCGCCAAGACTCATTCTTTTTAATTTTGGTATTGCCAGTAGAGACGTACATAAAATGTGCTTTTAAAAAGTTTATTTGCTAAGTGAGACCATAATAAAAAGTGCAAAAATTGTGCAATTCTAAAGAAAGTGTACACGAGCGATGAACCATGCCGTTACATCCGATCGACCCCAGCACCTGTCTCTAACTTTCTAGCTTGCAACACTCCTTGATAACTGGTTCTACATTTTTTTTTTTTTTTTTTTTTTTTTTTTTTTTTTGCGGTCCAATAAAATAAATGCCTTTTTACAACATTAATGAGTAATTTTTGCAACTCTCTAGCTAGGGCTAAGGAAGGGAATTCTTTTTTTTTTTTTTTTTTTTTTTTTCTTTCTTTCTTTTTTATCGCACTATTTCTTCGGCGCAAACCGACAGGATATTTTTATATTTTATTTGTAATAAAAATAAACTGCTTTTTTATTTTATTACGTGAATCGGTGAATTATTATGAATTCTCAAGTTTTTAAAATCACTTGCCATAAAAAAAAACAAAAAAAAAAAACAGGTCTTATTTCGGTGGCGTTTGAGAGACGTAGGTTGCATATGCTGACTAAAGACTAATGTTTTCTCGTCAATTTTTTTTTTTTTTTTTTTTTTTTTTTTTAGAAAAAAGGGTGGGGGATATATACAAAACTTGGGGTTGGGGATGGAACAGAAGATTGTTTGATCACATGACCTGTTTGCTGTTCAGCTTCATACGTTCGGCAAGGTACTAACGGGGTCGTGGGGAGTGCTGAATTTTAAGGGAAATCAAAATATATATACATTGCCAGTCGCAATGCAGATCTTAACTATTTATAATAAATACAACACCCCCCCCCCACACACACACACACTTTTAAGGTCATGGAAACACGTTAATGTTATTGTTTGGTCTCGTGACCACGTGACCATAATCTGCGCTGAAGGCAACGGGAATAAGGTATCCGTCATCCGCTCTTTTTTTTTTTTTTTTTTTTTTTTTTTTTGCTTGCTAATTTATTTACTTCGAATAAATTTCATCATTTTCGCGGCTTCGGAAAGATTATTTAATACTATTCTGAAGTTTAAAGTAAAATGAGGCCAGGTAAAAATACCCAAATATCTTTTTTTAAAAGCACGCACTTTGTATTAAAAAAAAAAAAATGTTACTAAAAATGGCGGTGCCACCAGTTACGCACTCCCCACCTGATATATTGCGGAAATAAAATAGGAAAAGAAAAAGTATTTCATCGTTCATTAAAGTTAATTTTAAAATGCTACTTATTAACCTATCGATATAAATGTTTTTCCTTTTTTTCCTTCTCCATTTTGAATTTCATTTTTCGTCTGTATTTTCTTTCTTTGGAGATGAATGCTATTCTGTTTACTTAATTTCCTCCCCTGTTTCTTTTTCTCCCAACTCTTTCGAGTGAATACAGGTTTAAAATTTAAATATTGTCCATCACTCAGCGAAGATCGATATATATTTTTATTTATTTATTAAAAGTGATGTTTCTGTATTTGTATTTTTTTTTTTTTTTTTTTTTTTCTAATGCCGATAAAATTTTATGTTAAATTTAAACTTTATATCTCCCCAACAAAACAACTGATGAATGACAGTGCTGATTTGGTCTTTAATGTCGAAACTTCCTTTTTCTGATACTTTTTTTTCCCCCCCTCGTTATTGTTATGACCTGAAAAACTAAACAGATATCTGATTGATTTCCGCTTAGTAACAGTGACGTCACACAATCACAGTTATACACACAGACAACAGACACTACTTTGGGTGCTTTCTCCCCCCCCAATACCCCCTCATAAAATCTTGACCTGTACTAGAGAGTAATAAGGAAGTTAGTTTAGCACTCTTCTTCTTAACCATTGATCATTGAACTGTGTTGACTTGTTTTTTCATGCTCCTGACACAACTAGAACTCCATAAGATGACCATAATGAATCACATAAAACAAAAGTTCATAAAATTGTCAATGAAATATCAAAGAAATTTAAAAAAAAAAATGAAGACTATAGAGACATTTGATTGCAGGAAGACTTAGAACCAGAAAAGATAAGTCGGTATTATGCTGATATTTTAATTTGTATTACATGCTCATTGCTAGATTTATCAGTGCCAGTGTCATAGCTAAAAAAATTTTCTTTTGCCCACTTAAAATTTTTTTTCACTCATTGGGGGAGTGGGAAAGAGAGGAATAACGTAAGGTACGGTTATGGCTCATTCAGGAATCATGTTGCATCTTACTCCCTTCAACACTCAGATAAACTTGATATCGGACACTGTTGGAGAAATTGGTTTCAGGAATTTAAAGTGAAAATACAGTTACAAAATGTCATGGAAGATGCTGACAAATAACTTGTCTGAGAAGATATGTCTGCAGAGGAGCACTATTACATTTACCTAACATAGAACCAAGTCAAGTGATAAGGTGAAGAGAAAACTAAACAGACATTTCATACTGAAGAAAACCAAGCAAGTCAAGTATATATTTAGTAGAATGAGAACAGATAAAAGATCAAATGAAACAATTACCAGAATATGCAGCAAGGCTCAAAGAAATGGTTGAATACTGGGATTATGGTGATTCCACAACCAAAAGAATACTAGAACACATGGTACAAACAATTGATGATGATGAATTAATCACTAGAATGATACAAAAAGAATGGATTTTGAAAGAAGTGAGTCAAAGACATGATCTCCAATGCAAACTAAAAGATATCTTAAGAGATTGCCACATGACAGTGTACACAGTAGACAAAATCAACACTGTAAAGAAAGACAAAAAATCAAAAGGCTGGATACAACCAAAGAGATGATGGTTATGTCTATATAAGTGATTTTCAGCCACCATGCCACAGCTCACTAGTGTGCCACGAAATATTGATACATTTTGGATCTCAATACAAAAGATATATTCCACATTAGCTAAAAAGACTTTCAGTTTTATTTCAATTTTCTCCTTCCTGTTTATGTGAATTAGGCTTCTCAAACCTAAATAACATCAAAAATAAGAAGCAAGAAAGACTACACTCAAGAAGAAATGAGGTTTGCTTATTGCACATTTGATCAAACATTGAAGAAATTGCAAAATACACTATGTACAGGTTTCACACTGAATAAGCTGCACAAATAGTTGTATAGAAACATTGAAATAAAGTAAGTTCATCATTGTGTGTGTATTTTTTTAAATCTTTGGTTTTATTTTATAACATTTAAACATATACCCTTGAAAAATTTTGCCAAGTATGCCGTGATATTTTTATTTTCCCCTAGGTGTTCCATTGCTTAAAAAGGTTGAGAAACACTGGTGAAAAAAACACAGATTCAGGATAAAAAAAAAAAAGTATGTCCAGCATTCAGGGCAGATTGCAACAACCATCACAAAAAGGAATCACTTTGTTAACTGCTGTAAATACTGCAAAGAGGATAAAGCACACAAGAACACTACCCCATGTAGATAAGTGTTTCTCAACCTATTTTTCCCAATGCCCACTTTACATCATAAGTCAGTATGTAATACTCCCCTCTTTCCAAGATTGTCCAACTCAAAAGGTGCACTCCAAATAATATGCATATATTATTGAAAATCTTCATTCTTTTCCATATTAGTACATAAACATTCACAGGGATTATTTTTGTAGTAGCAAAATACAAGAGCTAGCAAAAAGAAAAACCCTCAGTGATGCAGACTGATGCAAATTGCAGGTTGTGTTGCCTTGGAGAGTTTGAAAGTCAACATTTTGAGTTTACCAAGCAGTAGCTCTAATTCCCCTCCCCTGAAAGAACCCCTGTTATAGATAACCTAAGAGTTGATTTTCAAGAACTGAAGATCAAGCACAATCTCTGAGAATGAAAAATTCATCAGAAAAATGATGGAACAAATCAAAATCTGTAAAATTTTGAGGACGATGCAAAGACCCCATAATACAATAGAAAATTCGGGAATCTAGATGCATACTGAGAACTGGATAGGGGCACATTAGTAGATGTAATCAACCAGTTCAGGGCATTACGAAGATGGCCAACAAATACAGAAGAACTAAGACCAAATTGACAGTCAAAACAATACAAGGAGAATTATCTGTGTAAGGGGAATTTGAGATGATAATCTGGAATAAGATTAGAGGTACAAAGACAAAATTAATCAGTAAGGAAAGAATCTAGATAATCCACGTCTGATAGGAAAAGACATGCTGATAAAACTGGGCAGGAAAATATGAGAACTGACAGCAAATCTCAGAAAAATGAACTCTGAATCAGGAGAATCACATATTCTAGAATTGGCAAAAGAAATACTATAGAAATAAGTATTCAAAGGAATAGGTACCATAATGGAACCAAAGACATGAAAGGTATAGGGGCAAGACTGGAAATTACTTTTTTCATTTTTTTTTTTTTTTTTTTTTTTTTTTTTTTAATCGTTATCACCCCATGCAAGGCAGTAAAGCCACTAAGACACAAGAGGTTACAGGGTGTGGATGAATTCTGAACTGAAACACTAATAATGAGCAGGAAGAGAAAGACTTATCAGGAGGACTGTAGATAGCAACTGACATGGCATTTAAATTTTTGCACATTAAAGTTGGCTGGAAAGCATGGAGCAAGAAGGGATTTCCACAAGCGAGATGTGCGAGAAGAAAAATTGGTAGCACAGAATTTACAGTTACGGCTAACCAGCTCAACTGTAAAATGATGAGATCTTGACGCCAGTCTATTACTAGAAAATAGAAACAGAAGCAGAGCCAATAGCACTGAAATGCTGTATTACCTAGAGAAACGACTTACACAATGGGTAGAGCAAGAAATGGATGGTATATTTGAGAGAATACCTAGGAATTAAGTTATTATTTGGTGCTCACTCTTAGTCATATAAGTAAAACTAAGATAAACAATGAAAGAATGAAGCAGATTAAAACCACCTATGATGAGAGCAGACATTGATATAAGAGTACCGAACAGGTATATCAAAAGAAATAGATATATTCAAGCAACCATAGTCGAGGATTTCGCATACCATTTACATGGATATCAAAATATCAAATGGATATGAAAGGAGGATATCGTCGAATAACAATTGACAAAGAAACAAAATAATTAGCCACATTTTGTATACCAGACCAAAATGATTAATGTTTGGTGCAAAGTCATCACAAGATTTGTATGACTGACTAATGTTTCATATATTTGGAGAGAAACCTCTAAAAATGAATCAGATGATGATATTATACTGGGAGGAAAAGATAACAAAAGAGAACACTAGAAAATGTATTTCTGTAGACCTTGAATAAGAAAACAAATCACTAAGCTGCAAGGAAAAAATGGAGAGAATTCACACCTGGGATGAAATGTAGAACACCATCCAAACCAGCATTCTACATAGCAGAAATGAAAGGATCATTGATCTGAACCAAATTTATCAATGATAAAAGGGAGATAATCAGAGACATTAGCCAATTTAAACTTGCTAATAAAATCTTAAATTCAAAAGAGGATTACATAGATGACACTGATAAAGAGATAAGTAAAAGCTTAACAATGATTATTGAAACAAACCATAATGAAATAGGCCCAACACTAATACTGGAGACAATAAATACAGATGAATGATACCAATCTAACATCATCAACAGATGGGACTAATTCAACAGCAATAGACAATGTCCAACGTAGCAGACCCAGAAAAATAATAACACCCCAAAAATACTTAGATTATATAACAAGATAAACTATAACAGGGGAAAAAAAAAAAGCTATATTCAATATTAAAAAATTTCTTTTTGAAAGTTTGGAGAGTTGTTATGATCTCATTACCAGAAAGATAAATCTGATTTCTGCTTATTAACATTTATGTCGCAGTATCTGTCTACGTTTCTGTGATGAGTTATTATGTACACTATTTACATTGTTCGTACTATCATCCTCATCTTTTTTTTTTTTTTTTTTTTTTTGCCATATTTATCATAACATTTCGGCTGTTGTACGCTCTGGTCTTCATCAGGTGGTTGGAATGTCAAACTGAACTCTTTATTTCGCTTGCTGGGGTAGACTGTTCTATGTTTCACATGCCATGTCTAATGGATGTCAGTTATGAGTTATCTCCTGTTAATTCTCCTCTCCAAGTTCTCCACTGCCTTAGCCAGGTATTGAACTCACACTCTTTGGGTCCTGTCTACCCCAGCAAGCGAAATAAAGGGGTTCAGTTTGACATTCCAACCACCTGAAGAAGGCCGGAGTATACAACGTCTGAAATGTAATATGGCAACAAAAATGAGGATGATAGTACGAACAGTGTGAATAGTGATGTCACTGTTAAACACAGACACCACATTCGGTGATTTATTTTTTTTATTTTCTTTTTTTTATAAAAAGGCCACTATATCTTGTACAGTAATGAAGAAGTTAGTTTTTTCACTCTTAATGATTAAACTGCGTTGATATTTTTTTTTTTTTTTTTTTTTTTATTCATCCTCTTGACATCAATAGAACTTAAGATGACTAAAAGAATCACATGAAAGTCCATAAAACTTATGTTGAGTTATGCAAATTTAAATAAGAATGTAAAGATCTAAACAGCAGGAAAATGGTTTTAGTTAACCTGTTTTATTGATGGTTGATTCTAGTTGATTTCTCTGGGTATGTTGCCTTCAGGCAAGTCTCCTGTTCACAAAAACAGCCTTTTCCAAGTGTATACTCTAAACTTTAAGAGTTCAAAGTTCTGTTCTCTTTCAGGGGATATACATACATATACATGTATGTATGTATATATATATATATATATATATATATATATAGGGTGTCCATAAAGTTCGTGTGCACTTTAAACAATTTATAACCTTATTTGTATTTGCGATAGAAATAATCTGTAAAAAATGTTATGAAGTTTGATGTACCTAGTTTAAGTATAGCTAAAATAACTAATGTGATTTCAGGCATTACTGTAAATCAGTTGGCAAATATTTTCCATGAACTGCAAAATTGTATCGTATTAATATAGATTTACTTCTTTCTAATTCTTTTTACAAATTATTTCTATCACAAATACAAATAAAGTTATAAGTTTTTTAAAGTGCACACGAACTTTATGGACACCCTGTGTGTGTGTGTGTATATATATATATATATATATATGAAAAGCCACTTAGTTCTTGTTCTTTTCCATTTACATACTCCCTACCCTCAAAAATAGATCATTCTTAAAAATCTTTTTTCTTTTGTCATGATCCTTGAAAAATGCAACAAAAATAAGATTGAAAACATTAACACCACAGTTTGATATTATTAATCATTATTTATGAATTGACATTTGATTTACTTATAAAAAATTCTTTTCTTTTTTTTAAATTTTGAGTAGTAAAAAAAAAAAATAACAAATGATAATAAGGTTCAACTTGTTTAAAAATATAACTGTTCTAATTTATGAATTTGATAAAGATAAGAGATGGTAATATACAACAAATGTTAAATCTTTAATTAAATTTAATTGTTTTATGTGAAAAATGTAGAAGGAATAATTTTATTTGAGAAAATCCAGATTAAATGAAAATAGTTGGGAGCCATTTCTGGAAATTTTGAGTTCATTTAAATAATTTAATTTTAAACCATGTTTTTTATACAACTATTTCTTTGGATGGTTTTGTGATACTATTGTAACACTGGTAGTATAAAATTAGGATTAAAAGGGTTCATGTGAAAACCCTGTATGGGAATTGGAGAATTGGAAGGGTTAAAAATGTTAAAATCATTGATGGTGAATTGAAATATGGAGCAAAGGGGCGGGGAGGGACAAAAAAATAACTGATGGTCAAATAGAATTTTTATGAATCCTTAAAGGTGGAATGTAAGCAGTCTAAAATATATCATGATGAAGTAGGAATGTGAAAATTCTTAGATATCAGAAAAAGTTGAAATAATTTTTAAACACAAAAGTTTGTTATTGGAAACAGTTAATGTTGTCAGAATTTGAATAACTGACCACTTTGTTTAAGGGTAAGTGTTGTTTCTCCAAGATTGGAAAAAGTAATTAATATGAAGAAGTCTTGAGGTATGGTAGGAGACTGGCAAAATACATATAAACAGTGCACTTTGTTGAAGCCAGCAGTTGGAGCCAAGAAATGCAGATAAAGGAGCAGCTGAACCCCAAGTGACCTGCTGTCGATAGAATTCCCAACTGACTACCTTGTGATGTTTTAGAAGAAAGAGATAGTGTCACAATAGAGAGTTTAATGGGAAGGGTTTTTGCTAGTGGAAGCATTCTTTGTCATATGGTGCATGATTCCACCACAACTTGTTTCAGCGCTCAAGTACAGGCAAAATTTGGTCTTCACTACTCTGTGATCAAAGAACACAACATGGGGCAGGGCAGATGAAGGAATAAAGTGGCCAGCAAATAACCATCAGTTGACCAGCAACACTACTGACCAGCATGGGAAGGACCCATGGTCAAACTGGGTTGGCCATCTTATAGTTACCCTTTTGAGAAAAAAAGCTTTGTAATTCTTGATTTGAATAATGGCAAAGAAGGTTAACAATATTATTTTCATCATGACCTGGTTTTATATTAATATTATGAAGAAAAAGATACGCAGATTTATGTTTAATTGGGTATTTTAATTAATTTGAGTTTTTCAAAATTAGTTAAGTCCTCTCCTGTGGTTTTGTATATTTTTTTTTATTAATTTTTGCTCATTTTTACTTAATTTTTTACATTTTATTTTATTTTAGACATGTTCACAAATCCTCAGTTTTTCAGTGAAATTTATTAAATGAAAAAAGTTTTTTTTTTTATTCTATTTTTATTTGGAAACAGCATTATTATAATTAATAATTTAAATTTTATTTATGAAACATGTATTTTGTATTCAATTACATAACATTAACAACCTTTTTCTTGTTTTCAATTTTTTGTTAAGATAATTAAATAAGAAATTTTTATCCATTCAGCTTTATTAAGGTTAAAAAGAAATAAATTGTTGGGTTGTCAAGTGTACCTCTCCGCTGATTTCTGCTATGAAATAATCCATACTTGTCTGTTAATGGCTCAGTTCATTTTGTTGATTGAGTGGGGGTAGAACAAGATAGCACCTTTTGTCACGTGGGAGTTTGTGTACAAACTTTATAAGGATAGCAACAGAATCCATATCGACTTTTTGTTTTATCATTTTTGTTCATGGTCAGTTAGTTTAACATCAGAGAAACTCATGAAAATACAACCCAGGTAAAACTACTACTTACTTGAAGAACTAACTGGTTTGCTTATTTATAATAGCTTGTTATTAACCCACTAAGAGCGAATAACAGTATTTTCTGCTCTAGTTCACAGGTGAACATTATACCTTGATACTTTAGCTTAATTAACCTTTTCTTTTTTTTTCTTTTTTTTTTTTTTTTTTTTTTTTTTTTTTTTTTAATGAATGGATTGCTTGAATAAAGAATTAATATTCGATTACTAATATAATATATACAAGGTGTGCTGAAAAGTCTTCAGCTTGGCCCACTTCTCAATATCTGGCCAAGTTAGCAAATACTTTTTTTATTTTTACTTCTTTCTTAAACCTTTCTTGAGTGGGCCCTGAGTGTATTTCAGCACCCCTCAGTTTGTAAGTGTGTAAAATAAAAATATACCATAGTGATGAATTTTTATTTATCAATCTAACAGATTTTATTACTTAAATATTGTTAGTCAAATATGGGTAGCCACTAAAAATAACGTTTAAGTAATATAATTATATATCATTGTAAGCATAACATATTTACGCAACATTAAGCATATAATTAGCAACTTTTTTCTCTCTCCTAAATAAGGAATTCCTTTTGCTTTGCAGCTCAGTGATGTGGGCAACATTCTGATTTTTTGAGGGCAGTACCATAATTCCAGGTATTGGTATGTGGGTTGCCAAGGGGTTTCTTCTGTTGGAGACCCTGTTTGTACTCTGGTACTATATGTCATCACTTTGATTTTTTTTTTTTTTTTTTTTTTTTTTTTTTTTTTATAGGGAGAGTTTTTTTTGTTTTTTTTAATACATAACTGGTAGGAGTGAATTCCATTCCTGCTTTTTAATTGTTTTCCTTCTTCAAAACATGTTGCTAATCAAGGCTAGAGAGATCAGTCTGCCCTGCTATTTAACTCATAAATGGCAGCATTCATAGTGATTAAGGGTTCACTCAATTCATGAAATTTACACTAGTTTGTAGAATCGGTTCTTAAATGATCTATGAAACTCTAGAATTGGGATACTGAACATAACATCAATCAGCTAACAAATTTTATTTGCATTGATCATATATGATTAATGCAAATAAAATTTGTTACTTAGCTGATTGATGTTATGTTCAGTATCCCAATTTAGTATTCCCAAATGAGGAATCTAAATGAAATAATAATAAAAAAAACGAAAGAATATTAATCTACAACCCAGTGTGTCTGAAGATTTTAATTTTTAATATTTTTTTATTGTTCAAAATATATACATACACTACCTGTTAACATAACCCTCTACCTTGAGTGACATCCAGACCTTGTATAGGGCAAAAATTACTGTAAAAAAAAAAAAACATTTAATAATATATATATATATATATATATATATATATATATTTTTTTTTTTTTTTTTTTTTTTTTTTTTTACAGTAAGTTTTGTAGAATCAGTTCTTAAAGAATCTATGAAACAAAAAAATAAATTATATAATTTTTTTTTTTTTTTTAACAGTAAGTTTTGCCCTATACAAGGTCTGGGTGTCGCTCGAGGTAGAGGGTTATGTTAATGGGCAGTTTATATAGATGGGAGGGGGAAATAATGGTTGAGTCTAGACTTGAGCAAAGATATTTGCACATAAGTGAATGTAATGAACCTGACTGGAATTAGAACTCTACTCTCTGATTTCACATTCTAAGCTTTTATCCATTACACCACCTGCATGTTCAAGCTTATAACATCTGGTATTACCTCTGTCTTGGAAGATTGGCATAATAAAATATTTTCATTATTATTTGACCTTATGACACCTTAGCTAAGCTAAGTAAATATCTATAATTCTATACATGCTACAGGTGAGTTAATGATTAGCAAGCAAAAAGACTAGGAGACCATTAAGAACACTCTGTTTATTAATTTCACGCTTTCTTTCCCTTTAAATGATTCTCTGACCCCTCAAGAAATCAAATTGTATTCCAAAATATAACACATGCATCACTGCCTTTGTCTACAAACATGTATATGCACAAGAGCTGAGTATCATCTACCATGTATTCAATTGTGAAAACAGAATAACATATATTTCCCTTATTTCAAAACTCGCGAGAAAATTAAATTTTGGCATTAAATGACCCATGAGGAGTTGATATGCCATTAAACAAACGAAAAAACCAGTAAAAATTTTGAAAGTATTTCAGTACATGTGTACCCAAGTTACTACAATTATCCATGTTTTTAATTTTTGCTGTTTCTCAATCAAAATAAAGGAAATAAATTCAGTGTAAACAAATAAAAAGGGATTTTTTTTGGTTTGTTTTTTTTATGAAGGGGTGTAAGCATGGCACCATGGGTGTAAGTGAAACTGGGTGGCAGGAATTGTGACACCATATCTAGAGGGAGGCACAGTCATATATTTGTAGGAGTTTCAAGAACTCTTCTGACCACATACATACCTGTATTGGCATTACTATATAACAGAAAATAGTAACATTTTACTTACTGCAATGGTGAAACAACCTAGATTTGCATTTTAGTTTATAGTTTCTGCTAAGATTGAAATTCCTGACATCTATCTTGATCCAAGAAATTGATTAAAATGGTGCAATTTAAGTGAGTTCTAGGAAAATGGTACATTAGTACTTAGTCAAAATAGATGAAAAACCATTTGGTAACATCATTTTAGTCTCTGAGTATGTGCACACATCACTGTCAGAATTTTATTATACAAGTCAGTATTTTCACGGTAAAATTGTTATTCATCAATTGATGTTAAAATTTTCAGGATATATTTATATGAAGCGTGTGAATTTCAAACTATATCAATTTTTGTTAGAAATATTTACAGTGATTTATTTGGTGATGTCATTTTACTATTCAACATGAGGTTTGTTCATCAGTCTAAATAAATTTATATAATGATATTGTGATTGGTATTTATTTTTAATTTCAAATACTGTATATACTTGTGTATAAGCCAACTTTGTGTAGAGGGTGAGCTCTGAATTTTTTATTTTATTAAAAACCTGATATTTTTATTTATTTATTTATTTTTTTTTTTTAATTTACCTGTGTATAATGCAACTGGTCACTGAAAATGCATTAGTTTTAACATTTTCCAAAAAAAAAAAAAATTACCTGTGTATAGTGCAACCCACTATTTTTGTGTAGAAAACTTATAAAACTTGTACTGTAATTAAGAATACAGGGTGTGATGTGTAAATTGTTGCCATTTTATATTTTTAATTTCACGCACGTGTTTTGTTTGTTTTTGATTTTGTTGACTGCATAGTATAGGGTCAGTAGGTAAATATATTTGTTAAAATGAAATGTCTGTTATTTTCATTCTTGTGTAATTTAGACGACAATTTATCCATCGCACCTTGCATATACGGTATATAAACATTGGCACGAGTCACAAAAAGCTATCATCTCAAAAGAGAAAAAAGTTATTTAGTGATATGAACACCGTATTGGAAATTGCAAAAATATGTGTACAGTGGAACCTCCGTTCACAAATTTAATTAATTTCTGAAGGCCATTTGTAACCTGAAATGTTCATAAACCGAAACTATTTATCCAATAGGAATCAATGTAAAGAAAAAAGTCACAGTACAATAAAATTGGAAATAGAAAAGCACAACACAACACACGAACGTATACAACATGGCGGTCGACTTGGAAATGATTCTGTTCAGGTTAACTCGGTTCGGCAATTTTGTTTGAGAACTTAAATTTTGTTCAATAACAATGGCATTTTCATCTCAAAAATTTTCTGTTTGAAAACTGATTTGTTCGACATGTGAGAACTGAGGTTGCTCCGTATATCCTGAAAATTTTACCAACATCATTTGCTGGTGTAAACATTGGCTTACATAATAAAATTTGACATAGGGCGCACACACACACACACACGACATTATATACAAATGTATATATCGGACTAATAATTACAGAATATAAAAAATTCCTACATGAGGTTTCATCTCTAGAAGGAATTTCTTCATAATAATAACGGTTTTATTACCAATGGAGTCAGTCTTATATTTGGGTGTAGGGAGAAATACAATGAAAGTCAATTACAATCTTACATTGAAAATGATGAAGATACAGGGAAGCTTAGCATTTTTTTGGCCTTCTATATGCCGCGTCCCTTCAGGACATTAGAGATGATGGCTCTTCAATTTCCTGTCATTTTTAGATCTTAATAAATTTTTTCTTCTGTTTATTTCTCCTAAACTTTTCTTACATCCATTTGCACAAGCTCACTAAGTAGGTTATACATTATTTTCCTCTTACCTTCAACCTGCCCTGTGAGTATCAAATTTTCCGAACACTTTTTCCTCATTATGTGCCCTAGAAATTTCAACTCTTTCTATGTTAAGAGTAAGTATTCTTTTTGTTTCCATTTTCTTTAAAACTTTGTTGCTCACATCTTAAGTCCATAGCATTTTCAGTATCCTTCTGTAGAGCCACATTTCTCTTTTTTTATCTGTACAAAAACTGCCCAGCATTCAATGTCATGGAGAAGGAATGATATTACATAACAGTTCAGTACTCTTTTTTTTTTCTTTTTTTTTTTTTTTTTTTTTTTGCTAACGAAATTTTTCTGTAGTTGACATCACTGATATTTTTGCTGCTTTTGTTTTTATTTTTAAAGGGTTGATTAGCTGTAGAAAATGACTGAATCAATCAATCAGAATGAAAAATTTTTCAATATATTTCAGTGAAATTATCACTTTTCAAAATTATAGCTTATAATTAGTTTAAACATAGAAAGAAAAAGAAAGTGAGGCTCAAACTGGTGCCATGAAGATATAATAGATTAAATTCACAATGTACATTTAAATATTTTTAACCTATTTGCATGTTATATATATATATATATATATATATATATAAGTGAACATTGAAGTCAACACTTAGAGGCGATAGGCTGTTTCATGCGAGACTCAATCGCCTCTAAGTGTTGACTTCAATGTTCACTTTTATATTTGCATATGCTCTGTTTCTGATATTGAGCACTTTATCCCATAAATATAACACACCTTAAGAGTATATTTCTTCATATTCTTATATATATATATATATATATATATATATATATATATGGTACAGCAGAAATAGCTCCCACATAATGGTATGGTGTCTTTATCTAGCTAATATCTGGCCATTATGTGGGTGGTATTTCTGCCGCACTCTGTATTACGCATATAGTTGGAGGGTTAAATTATCATATTGCCCAATGTTTGCAAAAAGATGGAGTAAAGAAATACGGTATAGAACAGGGAGTCGGCAACCTATGGCACACGTGGCTTACCAAGCAATTTCCAATGGCACACAACCACAAATGACATCACGAAATCCGAACCAATACAATGCAAAGATATTTAGCAGTTTCAATTTTAATATATACTAAAATATATATACTATATATTACTATATAAAATATATTGTAGAACAGGTATATTAACCTTGACTTCTATAAAAATACGTATGCTGTTGACATGATTTTAAAACCCTAAGTCAGCACATAGTTAGCAAAAGGTTGCCGGCACCCTGCTATAGAGAAGAAAATATATAGCATATGGTATGAAAATTGTGAGGATAGGGCTTAGTTTAATTCCTTGAAAATCATTTAACATCTTTCCCCTCTCTCTCTCTTTCTCTTTCTCTTTCTCTTTTTTTTTTTTTTTTTTTTTTTTTTTTTTTTCTTTCCTCCTAAATTTGATCATGGACTATTGGCATCAAAAGGGAGATATGTAGTTATTTCCCTTGAACTCTGAGTTTATTGGGGGTGCTATGCCAATTATATCTCCTTCATGGCATCTTTTAGAGCAACATATTTTTTTTTATTTTTTTTAATCGGTTTCACCCCAAACAAAGCAATAAAGCCACTAAGATACAAGGGGCTACTGTGTGAAGAGGAATTAGAAAATAGAAAAATTACTAAGGAGCATGAAGAGAAAAGAGTAATCAGGAGTACAGTAGATATGGATTGACATTGCATTTAAATTTTTGGAGATTAAAGCATTAGAGTAGAGCATAGAGCCAGAAGGGAGTTCCACAAGCAAGGAGTGTGAGAAAAGAAACTGTTAACATAGAATTTATGGCTACATCTAGCCAGCTCAACTGTAAATTGACAAGATCGTGATGCCAGTCTAGTACTGTGCTTAAATTCATAAAGTCTAGGTATCATAGTGAAGAGCTCATACAAACAATTATCATGAAAGTATTTATAGAAAATACACAGAACAGTAACCTTATGGTGGTGGGAAAGTGACTGAAGCTGGTCCACCTGATTAGGATCAATAATATTACTGATTGTTTGGATTTTTCAAGGACCTTTAAGGTAAATAGCAGAGACACTGGACTGTGTGTGGCAGCAATATTTTAAGCCTCAATGAATGATAGACATATAGTTATATATGATAGATTATAGGGAGAAAAATAGTCTCACATGACACAGTGAAGCAACTTTCTTAGCAGCTAACCTAGCAATGGATTCAATATAGTCTTTTCCCTTCATGCCAGCTAAAAACCTTAGCCTGAGAAGACGCAATGAGTTACTTTCCTGGAGGTTAGCATCAGCCATGCTGATGGAATGTAGAGAAGGGTCTCTCAGATGATGAATGGAGAGAAGTTTAGCTTTGGAGGTGTTAAAATTAACAAGCCATCATTTGCCCCAGTTAACAACAGGATTGAGGTTCTTTTGGACATCAGCTGCCATTTTAACCTTGGGCAGATCAGCCTTACTATCAAGACAGGAGTAAATTTCAATTTTCTCTCTAAGCAACATGCAACTGGTTGAACTTGGTTACATGGTACCAACAACAAGGAATGATCCCTGATCAAATTTATCAAATATCCAAGATGGATTGCTTTCACAAATCTAAAGGTCTCCCAACTGCACTGTTATTTATATATAGAAATCAATGGTATATAGTTTCATGCCTTTCCAGAAGCATCGTAAATTTTTCTAACCAAGATTAGTCATTGTCCATATCTTTAATCATCAGGCTGCCAAAGAATTTTTTTTTTCCAGTGACTTATTGGGGAAAGATTTTGAAATGGCCTCCTAAATGGTTTTGAATTCAGAGTAGTCTTTCTATTAAACTGGCTACGACCCAAACCTAGAGGTCCTAGGCAAAATGCATTTCTGCATAAAATATGATGCAAGTTAATTACATCTAACTTTGAAACTACTTGAATAGCAGTAGATAGATTTGCCTGTCGACTGGTTCACACTCCTCCCCATTTATTTTGAAAGGCGTAGAGGTTTATCATTTGTTTCTTGTTTAGAATTGAGTTTTTGTTTCTGCTTAAAATCTACTTCAACTTTATACTTTTAACGTCTCCAGCTGAAATTTCATTTGCCACTTATTTGTAATGTTTTTCTTCAGTAGGAGTAGATAGGTTTGCCTATTGTCTGGTTCACACTCCTCCCTGGTCTTTTGAACAGGAGTAGAGGTTTATCCAATGCTTCCTGTTTAGAATTTGATTTCCAATTCCTTTTAAAGTTTTCTCATTGTCTTTCACTCCCAGTAGCTCCTTGCATCTTCATGACATTATCACCTTTCTTGAGGTGATTTTCAAAAAATTCTGGATTATAAGCAAAAACATTTTTACAAAAGTGAGTATGTATTTTTGTAATTTTGTCCAGACTAAAAAACATACCAAACTATCCGTTGTTGCACCTGTATTACCAGATAAACTGTCAATATAACGCCTGTTCACATTTGGGGATGATTTAAATTACTACCCAACACTTGATTGGCCTTATAGACACTCAACATATGAACAAAGCTCATTAACTTTAGTAAAATAATCTGATAAGAGTAATCATTATTTAAATTATTGAAATTTTGACTGTAAGTGCTTAAAAAGGCTGAACACAAATGCTTCATAGCTTTCCTGTGTTTAAAATGAAAAAAAAAATAATCCCTTTTATTTAATTAATAATACTGTTGCTTTGGATGTATTTGTCTTTGTGAAACTTACATTGCTTGTTGTCAACATTTTATATGTATTATATGTATTACAATAAAAAAAAAAAGAAGCTACCAACTTTCAATAATATTATGAACACAGCCATAGTGTTCTGATCATGTTTGTAAATTAAAAACCTTCCTATCCCTGTATTATAAAAAAAATCAACATCGTTAAACAAAAATAACATCCTTGATAATGGCTTATACATTATCTGAAAACGGTCAGATCCATGAATCATTTTGGACAGATTTACACGATATACAGAAGAGAAGTCATTTGTATAAATGCAAGAAAAATTTAATAAAAAGCTTAATCACAGTACCTTGTCAGTTGTCTCCAGTGAAAATTGTTAAAAAAAGGGATTGCTGCCCAAGTACACAATCATATATATATATATATATATATATAACACAGCAAAATTATCCAAAATTGTGGGTATATATATATATATATATGTGTGTGTGTTTTCAAGACACCATGAAATGTTAGTGGTGTGTCGGAAACCTATCACCCCTCTTGAAGATGAACTTATCTGCGTCTGTGAACAAAGACTTTAAATAGTGGCATGTCAGTTGACATGAGGGAGACCGAGAGACAGAGAAATTCTTAGCTGAGCTAGTTATTGACTACTCAGTCGATTTCTGTACCTTTTTTACCAGCCTATTAAAACCCTTTTTATTGTTACGTGTTATTTGGCGTTTGTCTCTACTAACCCCAAATCAACATCATAACAGCGGCGACGAGAGATTCGTTCATCACGCTGAGTGGAGAATTTTTCAACTCTAGGTGGACTTTATAATTTTTTTTTTCTTCTTGCTTTGCAAAAAACAAAAAAACAAAATACGTCGAACTTTGTTCTTCACAAAGAATTGGGATTTCAACATGCCAAAAAGAAGTAAGACTTGTGTTTATTGTAGATATATACGTGTTTTTCCCTTTTTGACTGTTTTCGAAAAGTGTTTTGTGTAATCTATTACGCATAAATGGAAGATTTGATTGCATTAACGAAAAATCTAGTGCAAAGTCAAATTCAGCAACAAGAGCAACAAAAATTGTTTCGAGAACAACTATTAGATTTACAAGTTCAGCAGCGAAATGATACAAAGGCTTTATATGAAGCGATTTTACTTAAGAATCCAGTAAATTCGTCATTTACGGCCGAAGGTATTGCTAATTCTATTACTGAGTTCAAATTTAACCCAGAGGAGGGCATAACATTTCCTGCGTATTTCAGAAGATTTGAAACAATATTTAAAAAAAAATGTGAAGGTTGGACTGATGAACAAAAAGTGAGTTTACTTTTACAAAAGTTGGGTACAGATGAAAATAATAAGTATACGAATTTTGTCCTTCCAAGAAAAACTGGTGACATTTCTTTCGAAGAAACTGTTAATACTTTATCTAGTATTTTTGGCGAGCGAGTTAATTTGTTTCATACTCGTTTCTCGTGTTTGAATATGGTGAAGCGTGACGATGAGGATGTTGTTACGTATGCTGGAAATGTTAACAGAATGTGTGAACATTTTATGTTACATGATCTTTCAACTGATCGATTTAAATGTTTGATATTCGTTCAAGGCTTGACTTCTAGCAAAGATAAGGACATAAGGTCTCGAATATTGGTAAAACTCGAACAAAATTCCGAGATCACTTTGCAGAAGGTTACGGAAGAGTGTCAAAGAATTGAAAACTTAAAACATGACAATATGCAAATTGAAGAAAAAGACATATCCCATGTCCATGCTATTCGACCAAAAACGGGAATAGTTAATAAAAACGTTAAAAAACCAACGTGCTTTGGATGCGGTGGTGGTCATTTTAAAAGTGAATGTTTTTTTTGCGACAAAAATTGCTATTCGTGTGGCAATAAAGGCCATATAAGTACTCATTGTAAAAGCAAAAGAAAAAAAATTAAGTCAAAAAAAGATAATGTGAATATTGTGTTGTCACATCAGGAGATTGAGGAGGGGCAGAAAAGAAAATTCGTACAGGTAAAGATTAATGGAAAAAATGTTAAACTACAGCTAGATACTGGAAGTGATCTTTCCATTATTAATACAGCAACATGGATTAAAATAGGCAGACCTTTGCTTAAAAAGACTGAAAAGGTGGCTCGCGGGATTTCTGGAAGAAAATTGCATTTTCAAGGTGAATTTTCTTGTAATATTTCATTTGTTGGTAAGACACTAAAGTCTAAAGTGTATGTACTACAAAATGCTTCAAATTTATTTGGAACAGACTGGATTATACTTTTTAATTTATGGGAACTCCCTATAAATTCTTTTTGCAATAGAATTAATGTTTCTTCTCCATGTAAAAATCGGGTTACAGAAAATTTGGTGAAAGATCTGAAAATAAAATTTCCACAAGTATTTTCAGAAGGTCTAGGATGTTGCAAAAAGATGAAGACAAAATTTGAAGTGAAGGAAAATGTAAAACATATTTTCAAACGAAAAAGAAATGTGCCATTTGGTGTTTTGGAACAGATTAACAAAGAATTGGAACGACTTGAAAATTTAGGAGTTATTTCATGCATTGAATTTTCAGAGTGGGTCTGCCCTGTTGTTTATGTTAAGAAAAAGAATAATAAAATTCGGATGTGTGCCGATTTTTCTACGGGCCTAAATGATTGTTTAAAAGACCACACATATCCTTTGCCTTCACCAGAAGACATTTTTGCAAGTTTAAATGGAGGAAAAATATTCTCTAAGTTGAATTTATCGGATGCCTATCTCCAAGTGAAAGTGGACGAAGAATGTTCTAAATTGTTGACTATCAATACACAAGGGTTTATACAAATTAAACCGTCTGCCTTTTGGTTTAAAAGTATCCCCTAGTATTTTTCAGCAAATTATGGACACTGTGCTAGCAGGGTTGGACTTTGCCATTGCATATCTTGATGATATTTTGATAAAAAGTAAAGATCGAAATGAACATTTGGAACATATTAATCAGGTTTTTGAAAAAATTGAAGAATATGGATTCAAACTTGGAGCTGAAAAATGTGAATTTTTTATGAGTGAAATTAAGTTTTTGGGGCAGATAATAGACTCTGATGGAAGAAGACCAGATCCGGCGAGGGCAGAAGCGATCAAAAGCATGCCAACTCTCAAAAATGTAGTATCGCTACAAGCATTCTTAGGACTTGCTAACTATTATGGGATATATATTCCTAATATGTGCAGCCTTATGGCTCCATTAAATAAATTGCTTAAAAAGGAGCAAAGTGGGAATGGTCAGAAGTGTGTCAGAAGGCGTTTGACAAAATAAAGAATATTTTGACGTTGGAATTATCACTAACACATTATGACCCTAAACAGGAAATTATAGTGGCATCGGACGCAAGCGAGTACGGAATAGTTGCGGTAATTCTGCATTAATTCAGAGACGGCAATACGAAGCCAGTGGCACATGCATCAAGGACATTATTACCCGCAGAAAAGAAGTACTCTCAAATTGAGAAAGAAAGCTTAGCTATCATCTATGCTTGTAAAAAAAATTCCATAAGGACATACTTGGAAGAAGGTTTATATTACAGACCGACCATCGCCCACTGCTTTCAATCTATGGTTCGAAGAAGGGTATACCTACTCATACGGCAAACCGTTTGCAACGATGGGGAACCATTTTGTTGAATTACAATTTCAAAATGGAATTTTTATCATCTAAAAAATTAAGCCATGCTGATGGTTTATCTAGACTGATCCCAACGTCTTCGGAACCGCTAGAAGATATGGTGATAGCGGCGTTACAAGCAGAAAATGAATTGGTTGAAGTAATGTATAACACAGTAAAAGAATTACCGGTGGCATTAGATGAAATAAAATTAAAAGCAGAAAACGACATTTTTATTAGAAAAATGAAAGAAGTTGTAACTTCAGAAAAGTATAAAACTTCTTCACCAGCATATTCAATATGTGATGAAGTGCTGTTATATGCTGGAAGACTCGTGATACCGGTTGTACTACAAAAGCGGATTTTGAAGGAATTTCATCAGGGGCATCCTGGTATTAGATGTATGAAAGCCCTGATGAGGAGTTACGTTTATTGGCCAAATATGGACAAAGACATTGAACAGGTAGTTAAAACTTGTAGAGGGTGTCAAATGGCAGCGAAAGCACTGCTAGTAAAATACACACCATGGCCAAAAACAGATGTTCCATGGACCAGACTCCACATAGATTATGCTGGACCCATGAATGGTAATTTCTACTTGATAGTTGTGGATAGCTATTCCAAGTGGCCTGAAATTTTTAAGTGCAAAAGACCAACTGCTTCTGTAACAAAAGATTTTCTTACAGAACTGTTTGCACGTTTTGGAGTAACAGAAAAAATTGTCACTGACAATGGAACTCAATTCACAGGAAGACTCTGGGAATTGACCACATCACGACTTCACCGAACCATCCTAGGTCAAATGGACAGGCTGAACGGTTTGTTGATACGTTCAAGAGAGCCCTTAAAAAAACAAATGGTACTAATACAGATGATGGTAATATACAGCAGTTTTTAAGTATATACAGAATAACACCAAATCCAAACGCAATATTAGGGATGCCTCCAGCTGAACTGATGTTTGCTAGAAAAATTAGATCTGTATTCAATAGGCTGCTGCCGGAAAGAAAAAAGAGTTACCAGAACAAAACGCATCAGGAAAATATGAAATATCTCAGGCCGGGAGATAGTTTTTTTTTTTTTTTTAAATTACAAAAATGGGAAGGAATTTTGGCAAGATGGAGTGGTAACTCAAAGAATTGGTAAGATGTTATACATGATACATGATAAGAAGTAAAAAATAGATGCACAAAAGACATTTGAACCAATTAAGGAAAAGAATCATTGAAGAAATAAGTAAAGAAAATGAAGAACCAATGGAGGTATTATATGATTTATTCGATATACCAACTCCACCATTGCCTGAAATAGTTGTCCAAAGGACAAGCAAAAGAAAAAGAACTAGGGTGGAACGTTTAAGTCCAGATCCCAAAAGAAAAAGATATTAATTCCTCCGGAATTAATCTCAAGGGGGAGGTGTTGTGTCAGAAATCTACCACCCCTCTTGAAGATGAACTTGTCTGCGTCTGTAAACAAAGACTTTAAATAGTGGCATGTCAGTTGACATGAGGGAGACTGAGAGACAGAGAAGTTCTTTGCTGAGCTAGTTATTGACTACTCAGGCGATTTCTGTACCTTTTTTACCAGCCTATTAAAACCCCTTTTATTGTTACGTGTTATTTGGCGTTTGTCTCTACTAACCCCAAATCAACATCATAACAGTTAGTTCCTAGTGTTTGTGTTATAAACTAGTGCTTAGTGCTATTTCCAAACCAGCATAGATCTGTAGTAGCACATAACAGACCCCATCTTGTGATGTATTTTTATTATCTCATGTGTTGATCATTGAGCAGATGTAGAGCATCTGATTGAAATGAAAATGGTGGTGACTATAAGAAATCATAAGCAGCCACTTTACTCTCATTTATTTGTAGAAAATTGCAATTTTTTATTTTTTTTCAAAACCATCCAGCACAGCCAGGCAACAATGCAACATGGAAAATGTTAATGAGAAAAGTTTTTTTTTTTTTTTTATTATTATTATTATCCATCTAATAAAAGTTGACATGCTTTGAAATTTTATTAAAAATTCTTGTTCTTTTATTTACATGAAAGATTTCTCTTTCACAAGTTAGTGATTCTATCTCCATTTGTTTTTGCGGAGAAAATATCTATATTCTAATCACCTATCTTATTAAATTTTCAAAGACATTCCCTCACCTGTTGATTTAGGCTACAAGTGTTCTATTACCTAAAATTATAAGAAAAATTTCAGCCACTCCCTTTATTTCAGTCACCCGCTCTATCTGAGATACTCGAGTACACTTAATTTCTTCATACCTTTTCATTCAAAATTATGGTATATGTGCAGGAAAGTTAATTTCTTCAAAGGTAAACACCAGAATAATTTTGATTCCAGTATTGTCACATCACCTTGCTAGTGATTGTAAAAACAATTATAGAAATTTTCTTACTGAGCAGTTATAGTCTATAGGAGTAGGTCAGCTGATGGAAAAGGAGATACAGGTTCTATTCTTGTTTTTTTTTTTTCTTTTTTTTAAAGACTTCTCAATCTATACTATCTAATTAATTTCACTGTTTAAGAAAAAAAAAATAGACAACAACACAAAAACATGTACCCACTAAAAATATCATTTATAGTAATAATGTCAGATTAAAAAAATCCATTACTTACATTATTCGGACTGTTATCCTCATCTTCATTGTCATATTCACAATGTTTCAGCCATTGTATGCTCCAGCCTTCTTCAGTCGATTGGAATTTTGAACCGGAGCAGATCGTTCTAGTTCCATGTTCCATGCCTCTTCCGGGTGTCTCAGTTATTTCCCTTTAACTCAACACTCCAAGTTTAATTCACTACTGCTGTAGCCTGGTATTGAACTCACAACTCTTCTTTGGGTCTAGTCACAAGATCTAACCAATGTCTTCATCCACTGAAGAAGGCTTGTATAACAGACAAAATGTTGTGAATATGGCAATAAAGATGAGGATAACAGTCCGAATAATGTAAATAATGTAAGTAATCATAATACTTCATCTCAGAGATGTAAATAGATAAAAGAATCCATTTTAAAAAAAAAAAAAATTACTTTTGTTTACATTTCGGGTACAGAAATGAAGCTAGCTCCATAGAAATCCCAACAAGAGATGTGCTTTCCTTCTACAAGTAATTTGAATCTTTCTTTATGAAAATGGTCTCCAGTGGTATACTTCAACTATAGGAATAGTTTTTTCTGGTGGAAAAATTGATGCAGGTTCAATTCCTGTTGGTAGTCACAATTTTTCTCTTGTCATACTTCTCATTCCAGGTGAGTTATTTCACTGTTTAAGGAAAATAAAATAATAATGATAATAACTCAAACATGTATACCAACTCTAAATAACATTTATAGTGATAAATAATCAGGTATGATGAATGGGGGGGGGGGGCAATTATTATTAATTTTTTTTTTTTTTTTTTTTTTTTTTTTTCTGTTGACCTGTTTGACTCTAAAACACACAAGCTGACTGGCGATTTACATTTCATTAATTTTTAGCTGTGAATTTCTGGTTTTCATTCCCATTTTTCACTGAGATGACCTCTGTTTTTTTTTTTGTTTGTTTTTTTTTTTTAATGTTATAAAATATTTATTTATAATAATATGGAAATTGACAAGGTCAAACCTGTCTACTGATTGTCTTTTCTTTTTTTTTTTTCTTTTTTTTTATTAATGTTCACCCAATGCAAGGCTCAAAAGCCACACAAGGTAGAGGGTTACTGTGTGGAGTCATATCATAATTAAGAGCAAGCATTAGGACTATAGTTGAAGTAGACTTTAGAAGGAACCGAAACCCTATCTTAAACAGGAAACAAGGGATAAAGCTCTACCCCTATTTGAAAGACTGGGTAGGAGTGTGAACCAGATGATAGGTGAACGTATGTACTCTTGTTGTTGGAGGAGAGGAAAAAAAATAAGTAATTAGTGAATAAAATTTCAGAGTTAAGGTGCAGATGTTCAGAATACCAAGGAGGAGTGTGAACTGGATAATAGGTGAATCTATCTACTCCTTGACTAAGTGCAGTGGGCCGTACCCCCAAAATTTATCTGCAGTTTTGATTTCTACTGTTTCAGTTTATTCTTTTTCAACCCCAGAAATGAAGAAGGTTTTACTTCATAATAATCCCAAAATACCAGTACTGGTGCTCCTTAGGAACACATGGCACAGTGGATAAAGGCATTGGCTAGATCCAGTGACTGGACCCAAAGAGTTGTGAGTTCAGTACTTGATTAAGACAGTGGAGAACTTGGAGAGGTGAATTAACAGGAGATAACTGATAACTGACATCCATTAGACATGGCATGTGGAACTAGAACAGTCTACCCCAGCGAGCGAAATAAAGGGTTCAGTTTGACATTCTAAACACCTGAAGAAGGCCAGAGCATACAATGGCCGAAATGTTGTGATAAATATGGCAACAAAGATGAGGATGATAGTCCGAATAATGTAAATAGTGTACATAATACCTTATCTCATAAATATAGACAGATACTTAATTTTTTTTATGTGCCATATCTCCTTAAAATTTGCGAGATTATGGCTCTCTACAACTTCCTATCCTTTGTAGCTCTAAACAATGTTTGTTTCTTTCCTATCCCTCCCAATTCATGTCCTGTCATCCATTTACACAGGCTATGTTATTAGCTCTGCTCTACTTACATTATGTCTGTGAGTGTCAAACTCTTCAAACTGTCTTTCCTCATTATGTGTTGTAATGGATAGTGGCTAGGAAGGAGAAATTGAAGAGTTGAGTTCAATGCATCCACTAACATGCAAATTACCTACGGGAAAAGTATGAATTCATTTCTCCCTCCAGCTATGGGTTAAATACTGTTTGTACTATTAGTATCTGGAAAGATTATTAACTTAAAAAAATTGTTAATGCAATTTTCAATCAATAAAGAAAATTATTCTTACTTATAATTCCAAAATATTTTTTTTTGCTTTAAATAACCCACAAATGGCTAAACTGTAAAAAAAACTAACGAAAAAAAAAAAAAAAAAAAAAAACTCATTATATATCTCAGGAATTTCAACTCTCTCTAACGCCAAATATCCTTTTTGCCCACATTTTTTTTCTTTAAACTTCCACATCATTCATATGTTCCATCCATGGTATTCTCAGTATTGTTAGCAGCAAAGAAAAGAATGTTGAACTGTTATTTAATATTGCTCTTTCTGTCAGGGAATACTGGACAATTTCTTTGAAGAGGAGACTCGAGGCAGCAGAGATATGGATATTCTCATTTTAATAAGGAAAGAAAAAAAAAATGTTGAAGTTGCTACAGTAAGAATAAATCTTGCATAATATAATTTTTAGAACTATTGTTATTATTGATTTATTTTATTAGTTACTAGCAGTAGAGCCCGGCGTTGCCTGGGGATGTAACAGTAAGAGATAGATCAAGTATCAACCATCATAAAGACTGAAAAATAAAATTGACAAAGATTATTGTTTAAGGTTGACGGACACACATGTCTTAAGTAGTTTTTTTTTTTTGTTTTTTTTTTTTTTTTTTTACGAATTGGTCAAACTCAAACAAAAACATTGTTTTCAATCGTTATGAGTCTACCGATTGAATAGAATTTTATTATAAACAATTGTCGTGTAAATGGAATTTTTAAAGCATTCTGAATGTAAAAATAAAGAAAAAATTTGCAAGACAATAAGAAACACTACCTGCCAAAAAAAAAAGTGAAGTTTTGTTGAAATCGGTTGAAAAATGTAGGAAATCCAATCCCATATATAAATGCACACACACACACACACACACACACAAACGACCTGGGTTTTATAATAACTATTACTTGATATGAGTTGTCCCCCTTTCATTCTCGTGGTGCCTCTTAATCGTGTTTTCAAATTTTGTACAAAAACAATTGTGTTTTTCCAATTTTTGGCGCTGTTAGAACCACCGCAAGGTAACTTTACGTAGTCCTGTGAAGTTTTATTGAAATCGGTTGAAAAATGTAGAAAATCTGATCCAACATATAAACACACACACACACACACACACACTCTGTGTTTTATAATTAAGATTCTTGTTAACCTCTTAGTATTCCTGGGTTAGGAATTAAACTTTGTGTGTGTTTATATATTGGTCTGAACATTTCATTGAAGTATGAAAAAGTAAGCTAACCCCCAAAATTTCAATTTTCCAATTTCTGAAGGTCTGGTCAAACATTGTCATGACTGGTTCTATAAAAAGAAAACTACAACACATAGCAATTTGGCATTTAATCTCCTTTGAAGTAGTCTCTTACTCTTTTTTCAACGTCATTTAAGTTGATGGAAGAATTCCTTGAACTCCTTTTTTGGGATAGTGAGAAGCTGCCTGATCACATTCACTTGGATTTCATCTTGAAATCTTGTTCCATTCAAGTGGAATTTGATTCTTTGGAAAGAGGAAAATGTCACAAGGGAGCAGGATCTAGGGAATATAGTGGTTGTCAAACCTGGTGACTGTTGTACTTGCCTAAAAACTGCTGCACAAGATGAGCAGGTGTGTTGTCATAGGTGAGTTACCACTCACTGGACACATGCAAATCTGTCCTTTTCCAATGAACATCATCCCGCAAATGCCACAGCACCTCACAGTAGTACACCATACTCATGATGAACAATGCCCATGTCTGGAAATATATAGTTTTGGTTTCAGTCATAACCAAAGCCCCACAATTCATCACCTATTATGACTGTTTTCAAAAGGTGTTTGTCTTCCTTGAAACAACCAAGCAGATCCTGTACAATTGAAACCCGATTTTCTTTTTGGTCAACTGAAAGTAATTTTGTCACAAACCTGGCAGACACATCTCATATCCTCTGAGAACTCTGTGATTCCACAATCATTCCAAACAGCTGAACACATATTTATGATGTTTTTATCACTTCTACTAGTTGCGGGTCTCCGAGAACTGTTGACATTTTGCTAGTCATCATTGAAATGTTCGAACCTCTTATATTCAGCTCATGCACTCCTTTCCATATACTTTCTGCAACTTTGAATAGATCTCTGCATAGGTATCACCAAGATTTTGGTGAAATTTGATACAGATTCTCTGCTCAATTTTTTCTACCATGGTTGCTGGTGGAAACTCTGTAGTATTATGAGACAACCACACTCTACACACTTTCCCTCCAAAGACTGCTGTAAACAATGAAAATGAGGAAGAACATTATAACTTAGTGTGCATGTGCAAGAGATCAAGGACAATCTGTACCAAGCATCTTCACTCTGCGTACTTTAGCTCTGTTACCATAGCAACAGTCCCAGTACTTTTTGCTGATGCAAGACTCTTCGTTAAGGCAAATCAAGTTCTCCAGTCACTGGCATGTTTATCTAAAAGTAAGTACCTCTAAATTCACCTTCATCCCTGCTGTATGCTCATGGCTTAGAGGTAGAGTCTCCGACTGATACCAAATTAGTCGGGTTTCGATCCTGGTTTGAGGCAATCGGATGTCTAGCCACACTGATGAGCTGTGAAACAGCAAAACAGACTGTCTGTGGATAGCTACATATATATATATATATATATATATATATATAAAATTTGTGTCCATGGATAAAAAGATGAGGAAAAAATATTCTTAGCCGATATGTTTTGGTCCTCTGAGAGACTTTATCTAGGGAAATGTAAGGGTTTATTTTGTTGCATGGGTTTATATACAAGAGCAAGGTTAATTTGAGAATATATAAGGTATATATAGGTAGCAATAATTCTTTCAATCATGTTTGATTGAATAATTCTGGCAAGTTTTATCTAATTTTTCAAATTATTCATTTTTTTTTTCCCCATTAATTATTATTTTATATTTGATATGTTCCTTTTTAGTTATATCAGAACTATTATTTTGTATTTCCTGGTAGTTTTTAGAAGTACTAAATTTGATTGTATTTATCTAATTTTATTTAAAATTTGAGGTTTTTACCTTACTTGACTAATGACTCATTTCTAGCACTTAAGAGTGGGAGTAAAACACATGAGAAATAATGAACATGTTTCATGTGTATGATGGGGGTACATATGGCATATGGGTAAAATCATTGAGTAAACAAATTTATTTCATTGGTGGTTATGAGTAAAAACAATGTCATAATACTGTTGTTAATTGTCTTTTTTTAATAAACATCGCAAAGACACTTTAACTGTAGAATTAACTGTTACAAGATGTCCCCTAGATTGGTCAACGGAATGCAATCTATCCCTGAAATACTGAAATTACCAAGAATGATGGGCACCTGAAGAAGACCAAAACAGCTGAAATGTTTTGAGTAGAACAACCAAGATGAGGACATTAGTCTGAGTAAGTCAGTGTATAATGATAATTTATAGCATAAAAAAGAATTTAAAGATTTTATGTTAAAACTTCAGAAAACAGCCTATTTAGATGAGTATTGAACAGAGGATGATGCTTTGAAAAATGGCTTTGTCATTTCAGGTGTAGAGTGAGTGGCCATGGTTAAATGTTAATAAATGGCAGAACTGCCAAACAAACAGAATTGACAAAGTTTGTAATGAAAAAGAACAGGGCAAAAAAAATAATATAAAGCAAGCAAATTAACAAAATAATATATGCAAAGCAAATTAATAGTAATAAGGCAAAGCAACAGTAATGTGGCAAAAAGTTCACAAATTAAGAATCAGGGTTGACACACATGAGTAAATCTGGATAAGTGAATGTAGCATTCTGGCTTCAAGACATGACAAACTGGGACCGAGTCATATAAAACCAAGAACTGACCTGTTTTATTAACTAGGATGAAATCCCAGCATGCATTTGTGTGCTTCTGCCTATAAATTGGGGAGGAGAAAATTGTTTTGCAGTCATCTCCACTCTTGGATTGGAACCAACATTTTATGTTACAACTTCAGAAAGCAGCCTATTTAAATGAGTATTGAGCAAAGGATGATGCTTTATGTAATTTAAGGATGGGCCTCCATTTTTCTGGTTGCTCTACATGCTCCTCTATCTGTTTACATGTAGGGTAAATTTTTTTTTAATCATTTCACCCCAAGTAAGGTGATAAACCTACTAAGATGCCAGAGGTTACTAAAATTGAAAAAAATCTTAGCATAAAAGAAAAACATTAAGGAAAGAGGACAATTTAAAAAAAAAAAAAGAAAAAACCCACCTACAAAGAGACATGAGATGATGATTAATATTTTATTTCAATTTTTGAAGATCAAAGTTGACTGAAAAGCAAGAAGCAGGAAAAGTGTTCCACAAGCGAGAAAAAACTGTTACCATAGAACATATGTTTACATAAGACCTAGCTTCCAATATAGTACTGCACTGAAATTTATGAAGTCAAGGTACCAAAGAGGAAAACTCATCAGTACAATTACAATAAAAATATTTACTGAAAAGGCACAGAGAACCTATGTTACGATGATGGGAAAGTGACCAAAACTGAGATGCCAGGTCATGACCAATAACATCTTTCAATTTTTGTCAGTAATCTCTAAGTTACGGCCACATCACATTGAAACACTCATGATCAACGTTAAGCAACTTTGAGCCTGGTCAGTACCTAGATTGGTAACCACTTGGGATTACCAGGTGCATTAAGCTTGGATGTGTGGATGGTGTAATGGATAATGACTCAGAATTGTTAATCAGAGAACCAAGTTTCATTTCTGGTTGGGTTCATTATAATCATTTATTCACAAATCCCCTTAGGAAAGATATAAATCCACCTCTTCTATCACAAGCTATGAGTTAATTAGTAATACTCGTATCACTAAATCATTATCTACCCCCCCCCCAAATTCTTACAATCTAAAAATATTTACTAGCTTTAAATGACCAGCAAGTGTTGTAGAAAACGATTCAATCAATCCATTAATAATTATTAGATGCATAAAAGGTTAATTTACCTGGTAATCTAAATTACGTGTTAATTGTACAAAGAATGGAATTGGTGAACTGCATTCAAAATCCAGCCTTGATTGTGTTCACTTTCCCCTCAATCCTACCAGGTGTAAGTAAGTAGGGCACAGCTGTAGCCATTTTGGGGTATCTAGCTTACGACCCAAGTGTGTTAAAAAAAAAAAAAAAAAAAAAAAATATATATATATATATATATATATATAGTTATTTTATAACTAGCTACTGAGTCTATTTGCAGGTGCAGGTGGTTACTAAAATCAAAGCCATTATAAGGCTTCATACCATGATTGTGTTTATTAAAATTTTAAAATTGTTTTGGTATATGTGTCCTAAAATAACTATAATTTTCTGTTTTTATTTTTTGTTATTTGAATTTATTTCCTTCTTTTGATTGACATTGTAAACAATCAAAGACAAAAAGACATATGTAGGCAAAACTATGTGAAAGGAAAGGTGACACCATAACAAACACCATGCTGGAGGTGGGTGGGACGCAGTTGTATATTTTAATCACTTTCTAACCACAACCATATGCAAAGAAGAAACCAAAAAATAGTGGCATTTTACTGACTGTAATTTTGAAACAAAATGAGAGACAGCCTAGATTGTTATTTTCATTGTTACAATTGAAAAATCATAAGAGTTGCAGAGGTCTATCCTGTTCCAAGAACTTGATTAAAAATAATAAAATTGAAGTGGGTACCAGGAAAATTGCACATGGATACTTAGAAACACTATTTGGTACCACTTTTTTAGTATCTGTGTGCTTAGTGAAATTTCAGAACCAAACTGGCACCACCCACCAACCATGGGTCTAGTACCTTACTCAATACTGCACTAAATACAAGCTTATTTGCTTAAAGGGTTGTTTCAAGTACATCAGCTGTGTAATTCATCCCCCATAACACTTGTATATTGGACATGAGAATACAACCAATTAAAAATACAGTTGGTGTTTCATTAAAATAACCTCAGAATATTTTATTACAGGTCTATGAAAATAAATTTCCAGATGTTGATAGTATAATGAAATTTATTCAAAGGTACTATGGTATTCATGGTGTCTTGGATTTTGATACTGTTCCCATCTGAAACTACAGCAGCATCAATTATTTCTTGTATTTTTAGGAACTATCAGGGTGAGAATCTATCAGCATTGCCATTTGTGAGTGATATCCAGTTTTGTACGAGACCTTGACACCTTACATGCAAATTTTTTTTTTTTTTGTTTGCTTTACTTTCTTTTTTTTTTTTTTTTTTTTTTATGACAAAAAAATAAAGTTTAAAAAGATGAAATGATATAGTAAAAAATTGACAAATGGTTCAGTGATAAATTTGATGTGGTTTCGGAAATAAACCCTTGGTCTTTAGTTTAAAAAAAAAATATATATCACAATATTTTTTTTTTTTTTTTTTTTTTTTCTTATTTTGACAGCTACAACAGGAAAAAAAAACTTGAAATAAGAAAATTCTGTTTCTCTTCCTCCTAGCTTCCTCTCCTGCTTTTTCTAATGTGAGAAGAGCAGTCTAGACATAGAATTAGTTTTATGCCACCAATGCTAGATTTGAACTTTCTCCACCTTGTTATTTGTTATCATTCAGGGGGTCAAGTAAAAGAAACCAGATGATGTATATTTTCTTTCTTCCACTCTTTTTCCATTATGCAGTTGTTACTTTTTAACCCGCTTACAGATATCCCCTTTGGTACAAAAATAAATAAACAGTGATTATTAATATTTACATTATCTGTATTGTTCGTACTGTTGTCCTCATCTTTATTGCCATATTCACAATGTTTCTGGCTATTGTAAGCTCCAGACTTCTTCTAAAGAGTTTGGTTTGAAATTCCAATGTATATCACCAGAAGAACAGAGCATACAACAACCAAAACGTTGTGATTATCGCAATAAGGATAAGGACAACAGTTTTGAACAATGTAAATAATATACAATAAATACCTCATCTCAGAAATATAGACAAAAGCAATTATTAAGTTGTCATGGGACACCTAATAAATATAAAATTCAATACACTCGTAAATTGTCCTTCTAACACCTCCCCAATGTACCTCAAGTGGTAGAGTCAAAAGTAATCCCTGATGCTTAAGCCATCCGAATAGGAAATTCTGACTGAGGCTGAGCAATTTTTGTCCTCTCCTCCCACATATACCCGAGTATAGTTTAACTATAAAAAAAAAAAGCCCTGTGCTATAAGAACAGTTAAATACCTACTATTAAATTGATCCTCACTGAGTACCCTTACTTTTGGTCTTGATCACATCTAAGTTATACTTAGAAAACCACCACATTAGATGTTTTTGGTTTTTACTTGTACTCCTGTTTTTAAGTTTGTTTTTTTTTTCTGGCACAAGGCTAAAAATACAAGTGCACCATGTGAAGATCAAAATTAGTACACTAGTGATTTGGCCTGTAAAACCTACTTACGATCGGACTTTATCAGTTGGAACCCATAATATTTTTTACACTATCTGGCACAAGGCCAAAGTAGTGAGAATCCACTAATTAACCTGATAAATGATGTCCAGAAAATGTAGTCTCTCCATGTCTGGGATAGAAGTTTGTGTCTCATTGGAAACTACTTATATATATCTAATTGTATCCTATTTAGTGGTTAAAGCATTTATTGATTTAAACAGTGCTAATACACTCGGTGTCAACCTTGACAGAACTAAATCATTACCCAATGTGCCTTTTCTAAGCTGCATTTTCTGACTTACTAATAACTACAGCATAAATTTATGCATATAATTTAATCTTTATATTCTGAGTGATATTAATTAATACCCACAAGTTTTTTGCTTTTTTTCTAAGTAGCTTTGCTCTTTGACATTTATATGATGATAATAATAATCCAATTTGGGTGTGTTTGCATAACTAAGCAAAAACAGCACATTGTAGCAAGATTTTAGTTAGCTTAATGCTATTAAAATTCTTGAACTTAATAAAATAAAGCAATTACCAATTCAATTTACAATTAGTGTGAGATCTCCATTTATGTTCACCCTGATAATCTAATCATTTGATATTTGGTGATAACTCCAGGTTGTATATTAAATACGGATTATACTGTAGTTGCCTTTTATTTGTTTGAAAATAATTCTCTGTAAACATTTTTTGTATGTATATTATACAACAAAAATGGCACATCGAAGTTAAACTTTAATCAGAGCATTTTAATGGTATTTCACTTAGACAATAAAGCAATTTCCAGTCCTGTTTGTAATAGTATAATTATTATAATAATAATAATAATATAGAGTCCATATTTAAGGTTACCCTGATAATCTAATGATCCAATCACTAAATGATTGAGTAGTTTCCCTTATTTATTCACTTGAACATAATTCTCTGTTTAATATTGTATTAATTTCTGTATGCTTGTGTGAAAACAGCAAAAATAGGGCATCATAGCTAGATTTTAGTTAGCACAATACCATTAAAATGCTATTAGACTTGGCATTGCTTTATTATTGAGTATGGGGTTTACATTCAGCTGTGGGTTGGCAAGTAAATGCATCTATGATTTCCGTTTATTGATGTCCAAAGGGATTTTGAGAATTTACAATTTGGATCCAGATTCAGAATCTGCAAGAAAACAATGTTACTGAAAAGCCTGTAATATTTTAAATATGATAACCTCAAGAACAGTCATCTGATTGGTGGATTTTAACTCTGTAAACTGCAGTGACATGTTCTTAAATTTAATATTGATATCTTAGTGCACAGTTGACTAAAATAAAATTGGTTTCTTCAGAGTAAATGTTTACTGTTTGAATTATTATTCATTTTTGACTATTTAAGTGTGCATAAGTTTCCAGTGAAAAACTAGTATATTCAGTTCCTTGTGTTTAGTTATTTTGCACACACTTTCAGACTGTCATTGTGCAGTTATTAAAGAGTATGAATCAGAAACAGAAATAATCTTGAACTTTCATTCCTTTTGCTTCAGGAAGCCTATTTTACCATGACAGCTGTTCCACTGATTGAGCTACAGGAATTAATGGCTGCAGAAGATTGATTAATTGATTTTCTTTCTCTCTTCTTTTTTTTTTTTTTTTTTTTTTTTTTTTCTTTTGGGGGATTTTTTTTTTTTTGTTTATATAGCTTGTCAACTTTTTTTCATTGTTTATAGGCAGAAAATATTTTTAGAGTGTAAGAATGTTTTTTCTTTTTCTTTTAGATAATGATGATGTACAGATACAAGTTCTACTAATTGATCCATAGTTGAATGGGGAGATAAGGTGGATTTATACTTTTCCCAAAGTTATTTGCACGTAATTGAATACAATGAATCTGACAGGAATAGGAACTTGGTTCTTTGATTAACGATTCCAAGTGGTTGTCCATTACACCAGCTGTTCGTCCTAGCTTACAGCATGTGGTATTACCAAGCAGCCACCCAACGATGTGCTGATCTTGCTCAATATTGCTTAACTTTGGTAAATATACAAGAAATGGTATTTCAATGTGATATGGCTGTAATCCTGCAAGTCAAATCCAGTCATTTTCTTTGATTTTCTGGTGCTAACATATAATTATGTTTGATTGTATTCACTAAGACATAATTTCTTGAATATTATTTTTAGATGTTAAGAAATAGCACAAAATGAGAATGGTCACAGGGGAATGAACCAAACTTCCATCCTTTTTTCCTTGGGAAGCTCTACAACCAATAAAAAACAACAAAATTACAATGAAAGAAATATTTGTCAAATCTTAATAACTGACAATGGTTCAATATAAAACTCAAGATAATATATCGTCTAGAGTAGTGTTTCTCAACCAGGTTTACCCAGAACCCTAAGGTTTCACAAAAGCTCCCCAAGGGTTCCACAAGAACAGGTGAGATAAGCTAATGCACTTTTGACTTTTTATTTAATTTCATATATGTAATATTACTAAACACACACAATATATTCTTGGTTATTGTAATGTAGACATCATCCTAAAAAAAATATTAATAATAATATACTATTTATAGTAAAGGATAATAAAAAAGCTAAAAATCTGATGCAACAATTATCTGTTTTCGTTCTTTTTATGATATTGGTTACTTATGTTTATTTTTTATGTTTGAGTTTAGAATTTCTTTTTGTGTGTGAATGAAAACTCTCTGACGAATAATATGAAAATTATTTAACATTACTGAAAAATTTGACAAAAGAATTATTAATTTTTCCTTAAACCAGTTATTTAAGAATATATACTATATTTACCATGTGAACTATGATGAAAATAAAATGAGAAAGATATGGTATATAATTTTATTTTTGCACAGTGGTTCCTTGAGACATGTAATTTATTTCAAGGGTTACGCAAGGGTAAAAAGGTTGAGAAACTCTGGTCTAGAGTTTTTAATGAAGTATCTTTGTTATTTCACATATTCTTACATCTTTTTTGTGCTTTTTTTTTATATCCATGTTGTACACTCACATTATCACAACATATTGAAGGCAAGAAAAACAGAGGGAAACAGCAAGTCACTTTCCTAACAAGATTGTGTAAATAGATGGCAGAACTAAGAGGAGATAGTAAAAAAGCATTAGTAAGAGCTACAAAGAATAGGAAGTCCATGTGGGCCATGATCACTTATGTCTTCAAGGAACACTGCTTTTAAAAGAAGTTGAGAAGTTGCTTTCCACAAATATTTGTTCCATCTGGTGGTTCATAAGTTTTACCAAATAATTTTTACTATCCTTTTTTGTTATAAACATATTACTTTGATCCTCTTGAGGAAGGCAGATAAATTCCTAGTGAAACCCAGATAAATTCTTAGTGAAACTCAAGGTCTAAATGTAACAAACACCTGACGAAGGTCATACCAGCAGAAATATTTTGATAAAAACAGCAAAATAGTCTAATTATTTTAAAAAAAAAAAGTGCATTTTTTACATTCTGTGCCTCTTGAGGAAGTGGGTAATCATAGCTCTCCACAACTTCCCATTTATTGTAACTTGAAACAAAATTTGGCATTTTTACCATCCCTCTTTATCCCTGCTATGCACAGACTCATTAGGCAGGGGACTCAATGTTTCTCTTTGTTCCTTGTCTTCAACATGAACCATGAATGTTAAATTCACCATGCCTTCTTTCCACACTGTGTCCCAGATGTCTCATCTTGCTTTCTGATTTTAAGTATAATTGTCGTTTTAGATTCATTAAAACTATCTTGTTGCTCACATATTCAGTCCACGATTTTCTTAACTCCTATCTATAGAATAACATCCTCGTTGCTTTGAGTCTCTTCACCTATAAAGAAATTGTCCAGTGTTCATTGCCATATAAGAGGATGGATATGATATAGCAGTTCAGCATTTTTTGTTCTTTTAATACATCTGAAAGTCCAGCATGCACAAACACACCATGCATTTTCTTAAATAAATATGTATGTTTTCAAGTGAGGAAAAGCCCACCAGCTGCTTACTTATCTTTAGTGCACATTGGAGCCTCCACCCGTTGATCTCTACTGGGCAAAAAGAAATAAAATGTTATTGGTTTTAACCACCGATGTATGTCTGGTGGAAAGCAAGATGTCTTTTTCGGATGAAGCTTACTAAGAATATGTTTTTATTTATTTATTTATTTATTTTTTTTGTAACATTATCAGAGATGAATTACCTGTTTTATAAATATAAAACAATGTCAGGCATGAACCCTAATCTCCCCTTCATAATAATGCATGATCATCAACAAGTGGGACAGTTCAAGGTCTAAGTTATGAATTGGAGACATTAGAATCTAGATGATACAGAAATTTAACTATCTGGGTCATGTAGCAATGGACACAGTAAAAAATGTAACACCAAAATCAAAAGGTACATTGAAATAGCAAAAGATGCCTTCCAGAAGCAAAGCAAAATATAAAGAAATGAGAAATTTTCATTAGTAACAAAGACCAGAGTACTGAGCTGCTGTCATATTTATCTACTATGACAATGAATTCTTGCAGATAAAGAAGAAACTTGATGCCACAGAGATATGGTTCTATAGCAGGAAGACTGGGATCTCTATCTTTGATTGGAAAAATTCTGAATTCTGGGGAGAAGCCAATGGGAAACCACTATACTAACTTTCTCAAGAATGCAGAGCAATTCACAAGAGAGGAGAGACAAGAATTTGTGATGATTCCTGATTACATCCTTGCTATCATCAATAATAATAAGAAGAAGAATCATGATAATGATAAAGAATGATAGTAATAAGAAAAATCATGATAATGATAAAGAATGATAGTAGTAATAATAATAAGAATCATGATAAAGAATGATAGTAATAATAATAATAAGAATCATGATAATGATAAAGAATGATAGTAATAAGAATCAGGATAATGATAAAGAATGTTAGTAATATTAGGTTGGTGCAAAAATAAGGACATAATGTTTTTTGACGTTAAAAAATACATCAAAAAACGACATTATTACGTCATTATTTTTGCACCAACCTAATAATAAGAATCATGATAATAATAAAGAATGATAGTAATAAGTGAATGTAATGGATTTGACTGGAATTTGAACTTGGCTTTCAGATTCCTCAATGCAAGTAATAATAATAATGATGAAGAATGATATTAAAAATAAGAATGATGATAGTAATAAGATTGAGAAGAATGATAATAAGAAAAAGAAATGTTGTTATTGTAAGACATAAGTTTACATGTAATTCTTATCAAGTAAACATATTTGTACTAATGAAAGAATGTTGTTTTGGGTTGTTTTTTTTTTTAAACTACTCCCAGAATGACTTTTGTTGACTTCTCACACTATTGGAATGAATTTGAAATGTTACTAGTAAAATAAATATTTATATATACAATTTTCTGTTGTTGAAAACGACCACTATCTCCAGGTTATCAGTTATGTTACTTTTCTTTTTACATATAAAAATATATTAAGTTGAACACGACACCATAAAAGTAGGCTATTGCTAACACAGGTTTCAAGCAGAAGGATATTACCAACAGTATAATGAAATTATTTAATGCAATGCACTTACTTGTGTTTGAGATGAAATAGTTTCATTGCATATGTTCAAAATTGACTAAATTTTTAATCTAGGACAAATCCACATGCCACTTATATTTTCTGAGTGGGTATCCATCTAAGTATTAATCAGGTTCATTGCCACTTAAGTAATCAGATGAAAACTAATGCTTTCATTATGATTTTGACAAACAAATATAGGGAATTACAATATTTAGTCTTGCATAAAGAGTGTGTTCTCTACAATGTTAGGTTGTTTGATTTTCTGGCTTGTCAACATTTGCATAACATTTTTTAAGCCAATCTCTTCTTTGTCCATGAAATTAAATTAACATGATTTAGAATAAAGCATATAACTGGACAGAGCTTGAACTCACAGCTTATAGTTCAAAAGCTTGTTTTTCCCAGAAGACACTCAAACCTAATTGCCAAAGCGATTATGATTATACTTTTTGCCATCATCCCTGATTATTATACGGTCACAATTAAAATAATTATTACTGCATTTTGCTTTTCAAGACTAGTTTCTTCTTGTGTTTTGAGGATTGAGAGTTCTAATTATTTACCGTACTTGCGTTCAGACGGCTGTCATCATCTTTGTTATCAACACAACTGTTGTAACCTAGAGAAGGTTAATGAATAGAATAATCAAACGAAGGTTGGTAATAAGCAAGAATACTTAGGACAAGAACAACACATATAAGATTCACCAGCAGCACATAGTAGTAGTCAACTGCTAGAAGTTAGTCAAGTGAATTCCACAATGAATCTCCAACTGCAGACCAATGCATACAGTATTCACTACTGTATTTATGGATTGGGGGCATACCCATTATCATCCATAGGTATACTACAACAACAACATTTCATTTGTTTTACTCTCCAGTCTTCATCAGGCACTTGTCGATCTGAGTAACCGTCAGGGAATTTCAAACTAAACCCTTTATTTAAGGTACAGATTAAATTTTGCTTATATAAATTATGTAAAATTTTGCTTATATGTACTTTTACTGTCAAAAATGATGATGATTTCCATTTTGTTAAAAATATTTTACAATATGAAGCAATTGCAAAACTACTATTTATCTACAGTCTAAAACAAATTTTGGAGTTTAAATTTAGGACAAATAAATCATTTACTTTTTATGTTCTAAAGACATCATGGGTAACCTGTGGCCCATTGGCCACATGCAGCCTGTTTGACTTTCTGCATAGCTTGCCTAATTTCATGAGGAAAATAACATTTCTTAAAATTTGGTTTGTTTCCTTTCATTCTCACTTGTTCACTCACACACTCTCTCATACATAACCATATGCATAAACAATGAATAAATGTAATTTTTGTTGACTTTGTAAACTTTCATCATAGGTAACGTTTTTGTTATGGTGGAACACACCTATTCTATAGTTAATAGACTCTCCCACCTATAATAAGTAGGAGTAGTAAGAGTAACGAGGGGGTCAGTCAGTCTGTCAGATGACAGTCAAATACTAAAGTATCAGTGACCACACGTAGATTTCTCTGCGACATACCTATTATATCAAGTTCCTAACGTTTTGTACGTCGAACCTATTTTAGGACCGACTTAGTACAAATACAAGCCTCCACTGCGAAATAACTCCACAACAGTTTTCATCATTTTAAATGATATTCACTGAGGAAGATCTTTTGCTTTAGAAACAGGAAATGTTAATAATTTTTTTTTTTTTTTTATCTGAAGAAAAAATATTTTTTTATTTAAAAAAAGTTTTGTATTTTCAAGTGAATAAATTAAAAATTCATCACACAAAGTGTTGTTTGCTAATCACACTGTTAGATGCTTACGCATACATTCACCTTTAATGAAAATGACTGTCACAAAAAAATACCTTGAATCATTTTAATAGTGTGATCCACCTTAATGAGCCATATCTCATGTGACCCACTGCTCTGAAAATGTTGCTCATGCCTGTTCTAAAGTAGCAAAAAGTTTTCTGTCTACTACATCATCAGAGGAGGAGTCAGCACACACAGATGAGCCTGTAAACTGTTCCAAACTGTTAGACAGCCTACCCCCTCCTATCAGAGCTTTGATGAACTAGTGAACAGGGTGGTACAATATCAAATACTTAATACAACTGACTTGTGGTCTGTTGTCTCAATTCTGCTAGTTAGAATAATCATTGGAGTTGCTTGCTTTCAGTGCATTATAAATTCATCATTGACTACTCTAGTTCTAGTCCTGGGTATGATGATAAACTACATCTGGCAGCAAGGCCTCTGATTGGGAAATTGGAGGTTTGGAGGAGCATGGTACAACCTTTTAATTGCTGCTGTTCTCAGGTTCACCCTGTTAGCATCTGTTACGTTCCCAGTTATCGTCAAATAGCGACATCCCCCACCTCAACAAAAACAAACCACTATGAAATTATAAAAATACATTTTTATAGTAAAACTACCAGCAATACATTTTTATATAAAAAAAATTACCAACAGTACATTTTCTGTAGTTGAAAGCATACAATTTCTTTTAAAATATATTTAGTTGAAGCCATTAAATTATGTTCAAAATATTTAGATCTCAACATTAAATAACCCATAGTTTGATATGCCACTAAACAAAATAAACCAAACAAATCTATTTCTAATAATGTTTTCTTATCTGGGTAATGTCACTTTGTGGGTGGAGGGATTAAGAAAACACATGATAGTAACCTCAGAAGTTTTCCCAAAGCTGATATGATGTTTAACTTGACCTACAAGCATAAAGTGGACATTCTCTGTGACTTCCAAGAATCTCTTAGGTTATATTACTTTTGTTAAACACTAAAAAAAAACCTTCGTCTTCTTCCATAGGCATTTGAATGTCTGAAAGCTAAAATAGAAAATGCTGTGAGGTATTCTGTTAATGAAACAGTTCCTTTTATTATAAGGATAAATTCATCGGATCACACCTTAACTCAAGGACATTAACACCTTCATTGCTGCATTATTATAGCATTGTTGCATGGCGATGCTGGCCCATTTTGGGAAAATTAGGAATTTGCCATTTATAGAAAATGGCTAGAGATACTGACAACAGTTTCTCTTGAGTTCCTCTAGTTTGGTTTGATAGGATACTCTGCTTTACAGACTAAGCTAAATGACACCCACAACACACCATATAATAAAAAATGTGTTACAAAACCAGTTATGTTGTATTTAGCTATGGTAATTGGTTAACTGATTGAGCATGGAGGTTGAAAACAAGAAATACTTAAGGCGAGAAAGAGCTATAATGAAAGACATACTGAGCAACATTATTTTTTTTAACAAAGGAAAAATGGGTAAAGACTTTATTTTCATTTATGAACAAAGATATTTTTTCGCAGAAGACTGAAAATTCATAAAAAGAAGCAGGTTTCGAATTCAGAATTAATGTCATGACGTGACAAAAAAAAAAACAGAATTCTAAAAGATAACAAAACTGTGTCAAGCATGTGACCGGGAAGGAATTTCAGTGAGACCACCCAAAGAAAAAGAATGGCCACTGATTATCTTTCAGAGATATCATTTGGTTTTGGTTCTTGTGTCCAGCAAGGAGACCCATCTATTGTATGTCCGGATCTTGACATGAGGAGATATGGTCGAGAAGAGGAAATCATTGTTACTACCTGTTCGAACTACTGAGAACAGGTATCTGAAAATGCAATAATGTTGAGACGAGAAAGACAAAGAGATTTAGTTGACCACCCAATTAAATAGTAGACTAGCGATAGTTAATGAGTCGGCAAAAATTCCGCTAATGAATTCCAGGTGACCCTAGGATAAGATAAAAATTTAATAGTTGCGATGTGTGGTCCATAAGAATTCTGGCCGATAAAAAAGAAAGAAAGAAAAGGGAAGAGATTTTTTTTTTTTTCTTTGGGTGATAATTGTAAACTGAGGCCAGTCTAGCCACACCCATGCTGCCGAGCGTTCATTGGCTGAGTGGTGACGCGAGTGATGGGCAAAGGTGAACATATGAGAAAGAAGGGAAACCTGTTGACACCCACTGAGGGGATTGGTATGAGATACCAATATGAGAAAGGAAGAGTTTAGAAGGATAATTCCCCTCTAAAACAGAAAGTAATTGACTTCCAAAAATGGGAAGTGATAAATTTTCCTGTCCGAAGACAAAGAAAATCCTTATTGGGGATTTGGAATTATCGAAGAACCCAAACCACGACAGGCCCCGACCCAGTTTTGACCGGCATCCATATAGACGAACGTCCCTGGGCGTTCAGAGAGTTAGAGTTGGGTTGGAGATCGAAGACAGATCAACAGAGAGCTGTTGAGCTCGGAGACCAGCCTCGCAGGAGCTGACCAAAAAATTTCCATGCATTCCGACTTAGACTTCTAACCAAAAGCAATTTTCTTTAATGAAGAACGACTTAGACTTACACCACCAAAGCAAGTTTTAATGAAATCACCTGAAGATACCCAAAAGCAGTTTACTGAAAAACAACTTAAGATATCAAGACTCGCTTAAGAAACGCAAAGTGTCACAAATCCATAGAAGTGGGTTGGGAGAAAGACACACTCCTGTATTCAGCAGACAGATATAAAGATACTTGTTATTTTTTCAACACATTTGAACCTCTTGAGTTTATTTCATTATTTTTCTTTTACATACACTTGTGCAGTATCATCTTTGCCCCGGATTCAGCTTGCACTACGGCCTGACGCCTGATTGATTTTATCTACCTAAGATCAAATCACAACGTGGGTAGGTTGGACTAGAGATCAAAGCAGTTACTTCGGTAACCAGACATTGGAGGCAAGCTGGGAATGACAAAGCTGATATCGAATCTAACCAGACATCGACCATGACCAAGACAACCCGAGGGGTTAGTGTCACACATGGTTCCGTGGTAAACCAGATTTCCAGGGTTAGAGTGGGTCACAATTTGGGTCCGTGACCAGGACTGACCAGTGGTGTCACAGTATGCTACTATATATCTACACTGGTTTGAGAATAGCACTAAGTTCTATTTAGTTGATAACAAATGCTAAGGAACCAACATCTCATACTATCTTGAAAACATACACACACACACACACACACACACACACACACACACACACACACACACACACACACATATATATATAAAAGTGTGTTCATGCGTGTGGGCATTGAAGCCAACACCTGGCATTGACCGTCTGTTTCATGCTTAAATGTAATCATTAGACCATGTTGATCTCTATGTCCACTTTTATATTTACATACGCTCTATCCCTTATATTGAGCACTTTAACCCATACATATAGCTTACCTTAAAAACTATATTTTATTATATATATATATATATATATATATATATATATGAATTTGTGTGTTGTTAGCAGACAATGTTAGTTTCATAAAGACATATGAGTATGTCTACAGCAGTAGAAGAGTTAAATGCAAGTAAAGCAAGATACATGCCAGTAGAAAAATAGGTCTATACTATACAGGAAACCCTTTGTAAGAGGAGACGTTACTTCACTGGACACCAGTTTACCATTCTTACTGACCAGAAATAAGTCGCATTCATAATCATATTAGAAGAATAAAGCTGATCAAAATCACGAATAGAGAATTTGCTTGCTACCAGGAGAGATAACATTACTGCAGACACTTTGTCTAGTATATAGTGTTCTTCAGTTATTTCTGTTGGGTTATTGAAATAGCTGACATCCAAGCGTTGTATAAATTCTACACCTTGTAAAACAAAGAAACAAGTTTTGACCTTGTGATACATTTGTGGTGAATGTTAAATCATTTTTATCAAACAGGTGTATGGCATTTGATCAAGGCATTGTTGATTTTTATAGTGCTTTTATCATCTACAAATGATTGCTACTTACCGTAATGAACAGTTTCTAAAACTTTCTTATTTTTTTTTTTTTTTTTGTTGAGTTTTGATCTCTTACTCATCTAGATCTAGTCTTGTACATCCAGATCTGACATATTGAACAATAACTTACTGCTTCTGTCACTTATTGTTGGTATGCCTACAATCGAAGAGTAGACAGAGGTTATTCATTCATGATAAAGTTTTTTTTGAAGAGATAATCCAGCAAGTGGAAATTCCACATCTGTATATGGAATTTCCACCAGCTGGATCATCTCTTGTAATTTTCAATGCAATGGGTAGTGTGACTAGTATAATGGAATTATGTTAGGCAGTAAACTTTGTACCCAAATGAAAAAAAACTTGTTTATGATTCATTAGGAGTTTGTGTTACAGGATATGTTGCATCTGAGATACACTATTTTTGACTGCTACTAACACAACTCCACATGAAAGCTTAACTTTCAATGTCAGTTGGTTCATGGATACTTTATGGCTTTCCTCACCAAGAACTGTCATTTTCAGGCATCCTGTCACAGATCCAAAGTATAACCAAATTGTTGACCAAGTGAAACTACTTGGGACAATCCTTGTAATGCCCATATTTGGCTTTCTAATAGCAAGGAGGCAATTGTCAGATTTAGTACCAGCAGATAATTTATATAATAGCCAATTTTTGTTTTTTTAATATGAGAATTTACCCTATACAAGGCATGAAATTATCTGAAGGTAGGGTTACTGTTAAAATGATAATAATGTGTGTTTATGAATGAAAAAGGAGGTGAAAGTGAAGATTATGAGGACGAGGAGAATAGATAATGATTGACCCTTGACTTGAAACCAAATTCAGGACCCAGTCCTAAATCCTGACAATTTGTCCTGTTGATAATTCTAGCAAATGCACCATGCAGGAAGACACTCCTAAGGATAAGTTATTGATTCCTGACATGAGAGATACTCTTTGTCCTGATGACAACTGAACATCTATGTAAGCCATCTAATCATTTGAATTTGTGATTTTAGCAATGTATTACTGCATGGTTTTCAGCAAGGGGAACGGCCCAAAATCTAAACTCTGATTTTGATATGCTAAAATCAAGCAAGTACGAAGATTTAAATATCTGGGAAGTATTTAAACTTCTGATGGAAAAATGTGACACTGACATCCAAATGATCAATGGAATAGTGAAAGATGCCCTCCAAGTTTTGAACTGTTATACAATATCAGTTGTCATATATGGCAATGAATACTGGACAATCTCAGATGAAGAAGAGACCCAAGTCAACAGAAATGTAATTCTAGAAAAATATGCAGAGGATATAATGAACTGAGTATATAAGTAACAAAAAAGTTATGAAGAAAATCAGAACAGAAAGGATGCTAATCAGAAAGAGACAGTTGAAATTTTTAGGACACCTAATTAAAAAAAGAGCACAGGACAGAGGTGAAGGAGCAAATAAACTACCTAATGAGCTTGTGTAAATTTCTAGGTCACATAATGAAGAAAGTGGGTTTGAAGAATTTGACACTCACAGGACATATTGAAGGCAAAAGGGTCAGAGGGAAATAGCAAGTAACTTGCCTAATAAAATTGTAAATGGATTGAAGAACAGGAAGTGGGGGGTATAGGGAAAAACAAAACTAAGAGCTATAAAGGAAATAAAATTGTGGAGAGCCATGATCAACTGCATTCTAAAAGAAAAAGTACATAGAAAAAGACTTCTGTATTTGGCAGGAAGGTTAAGAACATTCATGAAGTAAGCAAGATGCCAACATTTTCTTTTGTGCTTCACTGAATAAGAGTGTGCAAGCTGATCAACTATACCAACTCCTCCTTTCGTACTATTGTAGGACAATATTATGTCAGGTTTCTCGGTAGTATTGTCAACCTTAGTATCATTATGCATTGTTAAAAGAATTGTGACACATTTGTTTTTCTTTGGAACAAATGAAACCACTGTCATATTTTGATGAAATGCAAAGTGGCAACTGCCAACAGGAAGACCTTTAGCATTAGTGAAGCCTTCTAGGATGTCTTCTTCGGGGTTTTTTTTTTTTTTTTTTTTAATAACTGTTCCAACATAGGTCAGCCCCTTCAATGAGGCTAAAATCTGTAAAGTAGTTATCAGTGGTGATATTTCTTCTGCTTCCATAAAATGGCTTAACTATTTGTTCAACTACTTTGGATGCCAGTCCAACTATAGTGTATCCATCATCTCCTTTACCTGTACATGGTACTCCATCACAGATATATCCAAATGCTACAATCCACTAGAAGAAAAAAATTCATGCCACTTTTATCTGACTTTGAAGGTAGATATTACCTGAATGGGCATCTCCCTTTGAAGGTGAATGAGCTGTTCATTGATGCGTCAAATCTCTGAACTAATTCATACGGCAGCAAGTGTTGGATGATTTCCTCAAAGATGAAGAAGAGACTCGAAGCGACAGAGATGTGGGTCTACGGAAGGATGCTAAGGATATCATGAACTGAGCATGTGAGCAACGATGAGGCCATAGAGAGGATGCAAACAAGGAGGAGGCTTATACTTAACATCAGGAAGATGCAGCTGAAGTTTCTTGGACACATAATGAGGAAGGAGGGCTTGGAGAATCTGACACTCATGGGTTGAATGGAGGGAAAGAGAGACAATGGAAAACAACATGTGACATACCTGGCAGGCTTAGGCAAGTGGATGACAGAATAGGGGTGGGGAAGCAAAGGGAAGGAACTTGTTGAGAGCTGCAAGGGATAGAGGGAGGAGGAGAGCCATGATCACCTACGTCCTGAAAAGACATGGCACGTATAACGAAGAAAATGGCGACTTACCTTGTCAAACCAAGCGACAGCGCGTCACGTGTATTCTACGTCAGAAAAAGTGGTAAAAAAGAAAATTACTTACCAAACAAAAGGGCACGTATTCCACATAACATGCTGCAAATGGAATATTTGAATTAAAAAAAAAAACAAGTCCGTCGCAGGAGTCTCTATAAAAGTATTTTGATATGCAAATTACTGAACATCCTATCCCAGCTGTTGACGAATGGAAAAAATAGGTTCTGCCGATAAAAGCAGTTGGTGTTCTCGATTTGAGAGCAGAAAATCGGGCATTTTTGGTTACGGCGTTTGTTAGCGAGTTATTTTTCTGACTGGTTACATGTATCGTGATTTGAGATAGTACCGGTGAATCGAGTTTTTGGTATTTCTTTCTGCCCCCAATATTCGAGTCTGTACTTTACAGTGATTTTTCTTTGTGTTGTGGAAGTAATCTGCAACAAATACTTCCTTTGCTTTCAGAACGCTTATAAAAAAAAGAAAAAGAGAGAAATGAACAAATCCCATAACTTATGGAATGGAGCAAACTTAGCAGATTCTCTCTTCTTCTGCCGAGGAATGCAATGAGTAATTTCTTCGTAAAGGCTCCTTGACATTGTCACAGCAAAAAACTGGCCTCAAAAGAGGGTCCATCTTTCCACATCTCCCTAATGTTTTTATGATTCCCTATGATGCCACTCCGGTAGCATATAAAAGACCAAGGTATGCATGAAGTTCTGTCACTGTAAGAGTTTCTCTGTCTGTTTTCTTGCACTTCACTTTACTTGTTTGTCTATTTTACAATCATTTCAGTAATTTCAGAGTTCAAAAAAAAAAAAAAAAAAAAAAAAAAAGAAAAAAAGAAAGATCCAAAGCTTTTTGCTTTGTTTTCACTGTCGATGTGAGTCCTTTTTTTACCACTAAAAACATTTGCATCACAAGTTTTTGAAGACATGTGAAACACTGGATCACTTTCTCCCAAATGAAGTTGAATAGCCACTTTCAGGAACTGAAACATGGTCCTGACTTAAATCTATACTGTCCACAATGTCATCATCTGATATCTCAGCAGCATCTTTAACATCATCAAATTCACTATCATCATCTGATTGAATGGAATTATCACCACTGTTGAATAAGAAGATTGGTTGCTTTCTGTACAGAATATCTTTGATTTGTAGCTTCCATCATCTAATGTTCAAAAAGAAATTAGTGAAATAAGTGAGTGGTGTCAAAATTAGTTTTCAGTAAAAAAAGAAAAGAGTGTTCTCACTCTATATGAAACTAAGATCTTTATTATCAGTAATTTGCGCATGAAAAAAAAAATAAACAGTTTGTCAGCAAAAAAAAAAATACATAGATGCAAAATAACTTACACGCCCAAGTCAGGTCACTGAGGACCCCATCACCGGTGTGGACATAATTACATATATTTCAATATCAATTTTGTAATATGTCTTTGTAACTTGAAAATTAAAATGGATAGATAATTTTTGAGGAATACTTGGAAAATGACCAAAAACCATGTACAATGTGTTACAAGTCGTTTAAAATTTGTCTGTTTTGGATCCTCGGGGACCCAGTATTGGTACTTGAGGGTCAATGTGGGATTTCCGGAAATGCCATACAAAAATTGATTAAGCCCCTCAGCCCTTTCCATTTTGGGGATGCTTCAGGCACCAGGTAATGACTTCTGCTCCCTCTTGAAGTTGAGGTACTGTCTTGGAGGATTACTCCCACACACCCCAAGCTATATTAATTTCAACTTCCCTGACGTATGTCATCTGCTTGAATTTATGATTTCAGTTGGGTGAAAGATACTAAATTGGGGCTTTGTCTTCTTAATTTTATGTTAAGCAATTTTAGTTAACTGTGGAGGGCTTGATAATTTTATTTATTATTTGTTTTGTAGTTTTCCATATATTAATAACATTGCCATTTATTCAATAAAATTCAACATTATTAGCAACATGGCTGATCAGATTGTGTGTATATGTATATATGCCTACCCTGCCAGAGTGTCTACTCAAGTATAGGGATCCACTAAATTAATGTTTGTGATGAAAATGTGTATGTATAAATTTCACATAGAATATATCTGTAAAAGGACAATATTACCAGAAACAGGGAAAAGTTATCTTAACTGACACGTTTTGTTCTCTGAAGGACTTTATCAAGGCAAATTCAAGGATTTTATTTCATAACATTATTAACAAGATTATATAATAATCTTGAAAAACTATCATTGCTTTTGCCTATAAATACTTGTTACAAAATAAAATCCTTGCATTTGCCTTGTTAAAGTCCCTCAGAAGATGAGACATGTCAAAAAAGTTAAGTTTTCATTTTAGTTATATATATATTCATCTTGTGTAGTGTTACATTAGAACAGGCGCATATCCACTACAAAATTGTACATTTTTTCAACATCAAAAAAGGGAAAACCTTTTTTTAGACGTCTCATTAGGTGGGGAATCATGGGATGTGTGTGTGTGTGTGTGTGTGTATATATATATTAAATATAATAGAAAATGAATGTATTATGTCTGATCATGAGCCGTTCAAATGTTTGCTTTAATTTCTGGTGACTCAACAAAATTCCATTTCAAACTAGTCACAACACATTACATTGCATCTAGACATTGGTTGTGTTGTAATACTTTGGTCTATCGAGTGGTATGACATCATAGAGCTGCATCTTAAACTTACGATCTGCATCTACTATTCAATGACCGTCACATAGCAATCTTCTATGTCAAAATATCATCTTTGATGGTGGATATCTTTATTTCATGTATGTACAACCACACTGAGGATGGCTAAGCCGAAAGCTTAGGACCAACTTAATAAAAAAAAAAAATATCCAAATGTTGGACAATTTTTGTCTTTATTTTCACCAGAAATTAAAGCAAACATTCGAACATTAGAATGGCTCATAATAAGCCATAAAAGACATTCATTGTCTGTTATATTTAACAGTATATATTTAAATAATGATCTGCTGCCCCAATACACTAAATATATATTTAGTGAACATTGACATTAATGCTCAACAGCAGCAACATGCTTAAACGATTGTGTTTAAGCATGAAACAGGCTGTCACCTCTAAGTGTTGACCTCAATGTTCACTTTTATATTTACGTAGTCTCTATTTCTGATATTGAGCACTTTAACTCATAAATATTGCATGCCTTAAAACTATATTTTTATATATAATAATAGAGAGAAAATAGTGTGGACATAGAAATCATCACTGTATGGAATGTCAGTTTCACACTTCAATCTAATATTCAGACCAAGTTTTACAAGGTAACCCCCTGCCCTTGCTACTTGGACAGGAAAGTAAACAGTTGAGTAATGAAGTATTAGCATGTCTGTCTGTCTCTGTTTCATTGCAGATTAATTAATGAAATCAGACTATGGAGTGCATTGCTCTCACTAAATATAACCTGCACAGGTTTATAAAAAGAAAACAAAATCCGGTTAAAGCTTACTTGGAAGCAGGCTACACTAGTAATTTGAACATCTTTACCTTTCGCAGGTATCTGCTTAACACACCTGGAGTTTCCACCCAGGTATTCCAGACTTATAAAAGTTTTTGGTTTTGCACAGTGTGATAAGTATAACAACATTAGTTCGAACTCTGAAACTGGCAGTCACCATGAAGTGTTGATTATAAATATTCTTTCTGATTCTGAGCATTATTCCATTATAAATATAGAAAATTTTAATTATATATATATACACAAGTATAGGATTGGTGTATACGGAATAAATTCCAATAATCAACAAATACTATTCTTAAAAGAGTGCTCAATACAGAGTAGAGCAAATATAATTATTTATTTGAAAATTATAGCATAAATATGTTATAGAATCACTACAAAAATAGCCATTTTGTTTCAACACTTCTGGTGTTTTATCAAGTGTTCAATACTATCACTTGATAAGACACCAGAAGTGTTGAAACAAAATGGCTATTTTTGTAGTGATTTTATAACATATTTATACTATAATTTTCGAATAAATAATTATATATAATCAACAAACATTATTTAAAAAAATATAAACCGGAAAGGTTGTGACTTTTTTCATCCGTTAGGATTTCATAGGACTAGGCTTTGTTGATGTTGCCATAGTCACACAAAACGAGACACAGGTAGTTTCAAAATTTATGAAAGAATTTTTTTTTTTTTTTTTTTTTTTTTTTTCTCAATCTAGTCAAAATCATCTGTATTTTTTTTCTCTTCATCACCTTTGTCCCTGACTACCCCATACTGTGACGATAGAAAATCTACCAAGAATGGTGATGTAAGAGCCTGGACACAAATTTATCGTGGGTGAACTAGCAATCAAGGCACTTTCCACACATTTTCATCTCAGCGGATTACTTTCTCTTTTAATCAACGTAGCATTCTCTGACAGAATTGTGGTCTGTTTTGTTACGATGAACAACCAATGTGTTTTGTGTGTTGTTATTTAAAATATCCATATAGTCCCTTGTTTAGACTTTTATATTAAAAGATTGTGTTTTGGGGAAAAAAATAATCCTCTTCTGTGTTTCTAGAGGATAATGCTTTTCAGGCAAGAAGTTCTTGTAAGTAAAGTGCTCAATATTAAGAAATAAAGCATTACTAATAAACACATAGCATAAAAACTTAAAATTTATAACTGAACTTGAAGTTTTGTAAATGAAATTTGCTCATTAGGGGTTAGATATTTTAGTTGATTTCATTAACACACGTAATGTGGTTAATAATAAAAGTTAATTTTGGACAAATCGTTTACTCTTTCTTAAGGATATTATTGCATGGCATAATCTAATTTGGAATTGTGTGAGTGTGTCTAACAGATAATATTTATTTAATCAAAGTTATATATAATTTTTTTAAATGATTGAGCGCATTCTTTTTCTTTTAACAGAATCATTTTGTCCAACACTTCTTCACAAAGATTGGGAAAAAAAACAAACATACAAAAAATAATCAGTGAAATCAAAAAAGTACATGAGGAGTAAATAAGGAGCCACCACTAAAATAAATTTATTAGTAAAAAAAGAAAACAATAAATCAATGTAAATAAGCTCCTAGTGAGTATAAAACAGAAAAAAAAAATTGTACTCATGACCCACCCAAGAGACTTAGAACAAAGAATGCTCTTCTGCCTGCACAAAGTCAGTCAATGAAGCTTGATATGAACAGCTTCTAAAATACGTAAATGATTAGCTGACTGAGCTTTGTCGGAATATTTTTAAAAAGGTTCCTTTAAAAGAAAAATAATACACTCCATCATTTTTAAAACAATATTTAAATTCTGTGGTATAAAATTTTGTCCAAATATATATGGTAAAAATATAGTTTTAAGGTATGCTATACTTATGGGTAAATGTGTTCACTATCAAAGATAAAGTGTATGTAAATATAAAAGTGGATACTGAGGCTGACACCAAGAGGTAACAGTCTGTTTCATGCTTGAGTGCAATCTTCAGGCCTGAAGATTGGTCTCAGTGTCCATTTATATATTTTGCTGTTTTTGTATGTGAGGTCAGTAGACTTTCTTTCTTGCTGAAAGGCTACATGGATTGCTGTCATGGGTCATGCCATGTCGTTTGTTGAACAGTGTGTATTTTCAAATGTTCTACCTTTTTAGAAAGCTTACAGCATCCTCTTAAAGAAACCGTACCAAATGTAATTACAGAGAAGCTTCAAAATAATTTTGAAACCAAAATTCCTGCATATAGGTTTATGCATAAATCATACAGTAAGTAAATGTGTATTTTTTTTTCTTTTTTGCAGGAAGTAAACATTTAATGCTAGATTTACATTGAACAGTGCTATTCATACTTTGGCAATTCTATACAGCACTATCAAAAAGGAATATGGTCTTGAAGTGAAAAATGATAAAATGGTCAGAAAATGCAATTCTAGTTCAACCATAGGAATAGTCATTTCCTCTTATTGCAGTCAAGCTGTTGGACATTAACAAAACAACTGGCAAAACAAAGAAATAAAAACTTGCTACATACACTTGATTATTAAGAGCAGCGTTAAATGCCAGCTGGAAACATAAAATGCCTAACAAAGACATTTATGGGAACTGACCAAAGATTCTGGACACAATCTATGAAAAGTGAATGTGGTTTAGTGTCCATTGCTGGAGAAGTAAACAAGTTGTTCATCAGTTTATACTATGGGATCCAAATTATGGGACAAAGATCAAGGTGCAGACTTGCAAGAAACATTATTGATCAGCTCAAAATACGGCTGGTATTGCTGCTATCAGAATGGAAGAACTGGATAGATCTCTGGATGACAGAAACGGTTGGAAAGAAGTGGTGAGAAGTGTTGGTCTATGGATGATCAAATAAGATAGATTGATAGAATAAACAAAATCTGACACAAAACTGGAATAACACAATTTCTTGTATGATTATCTATTTGGTCTTCTGATCTATTCAGCTAAGTAAAGATCTATATTTGAATATGAAATCACATAAAGAAAATAAAAAAAAATAATTCTTAAAACATGAAAACAATATTCATGTCTGTAATGTGTGTGTTGTGGGATGAAGATGCAATTAGACAAGCAAAAAAAAGAGACTGATTTTAGGTGGTAATGTTAAGTAAACCTTCCTGGAGAAATAAACAAGTTGTGAATCAGTTTATACTATCAGATTCAAGTTCTGGAAAAAAGTTGGAGAGGCAGACCAAGAACCCTTAGCAGTCAATATGCAGGTCAAGCTGTTGGGCATTATCAAAAACACTAATAAAAAAACTAGTTCGTATTTACACTCAACTACATTCATCCAATGAAGAACAATATGGAAACCTACCAAACATTATGAACACAATCTGTGAAAGTTGAATGGGGTTTCGTAACCATTGCTGAAGAAGTAAGGAAGAAGTTTATACTATCAGATCCAAAAAAAGATCAAGAGGCAGACCCACATGAAACTTCATTGGTCAACTTATAGATGACACTGGGGTCACTGGTATTTTGGGAAATAATTTTATTTGCAACAACTCTCTCTTTGTAAGCTGTTCAACCATGATCCCAAAAATTGTCCACTTTATATAGATTGTCACCTAATATATCAATTCTCAATATGCATGTCAAGCAATTGGGCATTAACAAAAACACTGATAAAAAACTAGTTGGTATTTACACTCAGCTACTGAAAGCATTGCTAAATGTCAGATAAAAACATTCATCCAATTAAGAACAATATGGAAACCTACCAAATATTATGGACACAATCTATAAAAGTTGAATGCAGTTTAGTGGCCGTTGCTGAAGTAGTTAAGCATCTTTCTTCTCACAACTTACTCTCTGACAAACAATATGGCTTCCGTTTTGCCATATCTACCGTTGATGTGCTAATGGCCATCACTGAATATATATATATATATATATATATCAAGCTCTTGATAATAACAGAAGCTTGAGCTGCGGCTCTAGATATTTAGAAGGCATTTAACAGGGTTTGGCATGCCGTTTTTTTAATTTTCTCCAGGTCTATGGCATTCCTGGACAATTGTTTGATTTACTCCAATCATTCCTATCAAATTGTGAAATGAAGGCCGTTTTCAATTGGCTCACTTCCAGATCCTTTTACACGAACATTAGTGTCCCCCAAGTCTCTGTCCTGGGTCCTACGCTGTTTCTGATCTTCATCAATGATCTTCCTGATGTCATAAATTCCCAAGTAGGCATTTATGCTGATGACACTAGCATTCACTCCTGTCTCAATAGCAAATCTGTCAAAGCTGACAAAGTTAACCTGGCTGTTGCTCTTGAAAAGTACCTCCAATCAGTTGTTAACTGGGGCAGGAAATGGCTCATAAATTTTAATGCCTCCAAAAATAAACTGCTCTCATTCAACCACCATAGAGAAACTTTCCTGCCCACCATCAGCATGGCTAATGCTAGACTCATGGAGAACAACACACTGCATCTTCTTGGCTTCACATTTTCAGCTGACTTGAGGTGAAACAATTACATTGAATCATTAGCTTCATCTACTGCAAGGAAAGTTGGGCCATTGTGTCATGCCAGAAGGTTTTTCTTGTCTGTCTGGCATATTTACAAATCTACCATTTATCTGTGCATTGAATACTGTTGCCATATCTGGTCTGCTGCTCCAGCTATTCATGAGGTCCTAGAGAAAATCCAAAGAAGGATCTGCAATGTAATCTATCCTTACTTGGCATCTCGACTTTAGTTACTTTCTAACTAATGTGATGTTGACTTCCCTTTGTCTTTTCTACAAATATTTTCATGGCTACTGTTCTGACAAGCTTTTTTACCTGGTGCCTGGACTATGTGAGTGTAATAGTACTACTATAGATTGGTATCTAGGTCCTACCCATTAATGTTGAATTAGTTAAATGTAACTGCCACTTCTCCATCAGTTTTTCTTTCACTTCCCACCTCTGGAACTCTTGCTTTCTTGTTAACTAAACTCTTCAAATATTTAAATGCAACATCAATTGCTATCTCCTATCTTCTTGAACCCTGTTCAGCTTTTATCCTTTCCGAGGGTCCCCATCTATACCCAGTTTTTCTTTCACTTTCATTCTCTGTAACCCCTGTGTACTAGTGACAGTCGAACCTTGCTTGGGATGAAATGATTAAAATGATTTACACTAATGGATTCAAATTATGGGAGAAAGATAAAGAGGCAGACGAGATAAAACTTCATTGGTCATCTCATAGATGACTCTGGGATCAGAAAGGAAGAACTGGGTCACGATATGGATGACAGAAATGAGGACAATCAAAAAGATAGACTTTTGCCTGCTGATGAGCCTCTTTAGCTAAATTCCTCAGGTTGGACTGCACAGGTTTATTAAAAAAAAAAAAATCTGGTTAAGGTCTACCTGGAAACAGGTTATATTAGCAATTTGAACATCTTTACTTTGTACAGTTATGTGCTTAACACTCTGGTGTTTTCACCCAGTTATTCCAGAGTTGTAAATGTTTAGGATTTTGGATAGTGTGAGATGGATAACATCATATGGGAAGATAAATTTTCAATTCCTAACTTAAATTTTTTCTTTTCCTTTTTCAAAGATTGAAAGATTTTTTTCAACTTTGTTTAAGAATGTTCTGCAACTTATGGAAATGTTCTCGTTATTTTCCTCAATAAACTCACAGACACTGGAATGGAAAAACGGAGTAGAGCTGTGGATGACAGAGATGGTTGTTAAAAAAGGGGCCAGAAGTGTTTGTTTCAGGATAATCAGATAAGATAGATTAATAGCATAAACAAAATCTCAAACAAAATTGGAATGACACAATTTTTCGTATCACTAACCATTTGGCCTTTTGATCTATTCAGCTAAGTAAATCTTTATATTTGATGACAAAATCATATAAAGAAAATAAAAAATAATTTTTAAAAGCATAAAAATGATATTCATGTGTGTAACATGTTGGTCTGTCTGTGTGTGTGTCTTGTTGGGCAAAGATGCAATTAATTTAAACAAAGAGACTGGGTTTAATTGATATTGATAAATAAACTGATTTTTATTTACTGGCTTCATAAATTTATAATAAAGGTATCACCTGACAGGTAGCAAAGGTATTCTATTGGATCTGATTTCCACTGTATATTCCTACAATATGTATTAATACTGTTTCTCTGTGTGTGGTTTGAGATTGACTTGAGCTGATGGTGTCACCAGCCTGAGTCTCTGTCTTAGGGTAGAAATATGCAGGTTATCTACCCAGCCTTACTACTTGGGCAGAAAAGTAAACAGTTGAGTAATAAAGTATTAGCATTTCAGTCTCTCTGTTTCATTGCAGATTAATTAATGAAACCCGCCTATGGAGTGCATTCTTCTCACTAAATATAACCTGCACAGGTTTATAAAAAGAAAAAAAAGAAAAATCTGGTTAAGGCCTACCTGGAAACTGGTTACACTAGCAATTTGAACATCTTTACTTATGCTTTACACTCTGGTGTTTTCACCCAGGTATTCCAGAGTTGCATATATTTGAGATTTTGGATAGTGTGAGATGGATAGCAACATTATATGGAAGATTTCAAAGAACTCTCTTTTGGTTCCATACTTTCCAGCCAACTTTGATCTTCAAAAATTTAAATGCAGTTCCAATCATTATCTACAGTCTTCTTGATAGATTATGCTTTTAGTGTTCTCACTCCTTGATAATTTTTCCTTTTTTCTGTTTTTTTTTTTCCTTATTCTTTCACACTCAATAACCCCTTGTGTCTTAGTGGTTTTGCTTGCCTTGCTTGGGGTGAAATGAATAAACTTTATCTAGCTGGAGGCAAAAATTGTTGCTGTAGAATTCTCTCCCTTTACAGCTCTAGGTGCATTCTGTCACCTCAGAGAGTTGCTATTAGGTTGGAGCAAAAATATTGTCGTTTTTTGACATTAAAAAATACGTCAAAAAACGACAATATTTTTGCACCAACCTAATATAAATAAACACTTGTCAATTGTTATTTCTGGTATTTTAAGTTGGAAATAGCCTACTTCCACTTTGGAATGAGGCTAAACTTCCGTTTTCCGACACCATTTTGATTTCTTGTATACAAGGTGTAATATTGATTAAATCCCAAAATGGCTACTTCAAGATCCAACAAAGCCTTTATTCAGCAGTTTTTCTTTGATTCAGACTCGAATGATGATTTTGAAGGCTTTACTCAAGCAGATACTGACAGTGAAGTGGTCAGAGATAGATGATAATGTTGCTAGTGACAGGAAAGAAAGCTATGATGACCTCTAGATGCTGAGCAACTACTATTATCTATGGCTGACTAATTTTATGAAAGCTACTGGTCCCATGAATGTACCTGATAACCTTTCTGAAGATGAATTATTTTGTCTATTTATAAACAATGAAATAATAACTTTATTTGTCAATGAGATAAATAAATAGATGAATGAAAGTGCAAACAAATGTTGGGGTCTACTCATATATAAACACGTGGAAGGATATCACTTTTGATGAAATATAAGTTCAGTCTGTTTTCTAAGCAGTGCTGAGATATTGTACATGAGATTGTCAGTTATAAAGATATCACATATTGCTTTGTCATCTTACTGCTGTGCACTATGGTCCCAAAAATTACCGTTCCTCCTCAGGTTATTCAGTTCTATAAAAAAAAGAATTTTTAATGATTTACTGGGCTTTTGTTGCCTAGTAGCCATTGTACTTCCTTGATTAGCTGTACCTCAATTATCTGGACATTAAAATTAAGAGAAAAATTGAAATCATTAAAGTATTTTTTCAATTACCCAAACTAACCCATTCTGTTGTTTAATCTTGGAAAAGTGTTTTGAGAATTTACAAATTCATACTCAACATTTGATAAAAAAAACAAAAATCAATTCAATTAGTTTGATGATATAAATGTTAAATTTATTTCAGAAAATGTCTTTTTACTTCATTCCATTTTGATAATTTAAGTATTCAGTAATCCAGAATTCTGAATTATCTGAATATATTTTTTAAATTCTGTTCCAAGTTTTCCACATAATGGAGAAAGAAATGTAGGCAGTGACAAAAACATTGTTAGAAGTTTTTACATAGACTCTTTAATTTAGATGAGGCCAAAATTAAAATCTTTGAATTTATATATATATATATATTCTAAGATGCAAGAGCTCACAGACTTCAACAATACACACTATTTTTGGGTATCGTTTGCTGATAGTACTGAATAAAATTAATAATGATGGTAAAGATAACATCTCTGCTCTGCATATTTGCAAAATATCGAAGTGTTTATTTATAAGTCAATATTGGTTTATAAGAAATGTGGAGGTAATGAGGCAAAGTAGAAAAGCTTTAACAGCTTCTTTATGTCAGGCAACCTTAGGTCAGAATGAGTGACAAACTCAGCATTAGAATTTTGAGGAAGGAGTAATAAGTAACCTTATTAGATATTATGGTCAGAAAGCGTTGTTCCCCCCTACACACACACACACACACATACACTCTTGTATTGAAGTTAAAATTAGCAAACTGGGTGGATCTGGTTTTTTTTTTTTTTTTGGTTTTTTTATTAGTTTGTATACACAACAGTATTACTAGTACTTTTATCATTGTGATATTGTGTATGAGCCTGGTCTAAGTTTGACTGTCAAGAATTGTAAAATCTGTACACTTTCAATGCATATTCTTAAAGAATTCTCTTCTAATCAGACTGGCTTTTATTAGGTCAGAACTGTGGTCAGATGGTTTCAAAATTGGATAAATTTTTAATCTTTATTTTTAGGAAAAGGACGTTTTATTTGATTAAGTTGTTCTGATTTTTTTTTCTTTCTTTAGATGAATCTCATTATTAATTTTTACATTTTCTTTTTTTTTTAATCATCGTTCTGACATTTTAAGATGTAAACTGCATGGATCAGAAATTTAAATATATGACCTGCATAATTTTATAAATATGAGACCTGAGAATATTACTGATTTTGGAAGATGACAAAATGAGCTCAGTGGCTTGAAAGTGTTAAAATGAAAATATCAATTTCCACGGTTTAGAGGAGGAGTGTATTGACTCACAGCTGTAAGTTCAAGAACTATAATAGATTTGAAACAATAGGGTATTTTGATTGGCCAGTTGTTGGGGTCAAAAGATCGGAATTGTCAAGTCAGGGCAAATGTGTGTGTGTGCGTGTGTGTGCAGGAAATTAAGTAAGTCCCTAAATGCATGTGTGTCAAAATTGGGCGGTCACAGGTGTAAAGTAGAACTACCTCTGGAGAGGCATGTGGTCAGTATTAACCAGTTGTGCTAAATTGATAGATATCATGTTTGGGAGTGGAATTTGGTAGGGCATCCTATTTATTCAGGTGCATAAAACTGCTTAAGGAGTCATCAGGAGCAGCCATCAGCATGATTTGCAAAATGCAGGCCCCCCCCCCCCAGTCCTAATTATTTTGCCAGATAAATATGTAGAGAACTTACCTGAATCAATGATTCCATATTGTTGTACACTTGCAGCACCAACAAAAGTGATTATTGCTGACACTTTAAAACAACTTGTTATGAGAGAGTTAACTTGTGCCTTAGCAGAAGTTATTTCTTATACTGCTCTAATCTGACTAGTACAGTCAATTTTATCTTGTTCAGAAGATCTGGCAGATTTATACATCTTTTCCAGGACCTAAACAACACAACAATGACTGGAGAAGACCATTAGAAGATTGTGAAATCAACTATCAGCTGGAATGATCCAACCACCAAGAAGTGATTAAGACTCTACTGATTTTGCATTGACAAAGAAATTCTATTATAATTTTTAAAATGAGGAAAATGTACTTTCTAAAAGATTTTGAAAAATTAAAACAAATTTACTATATAATTGAACTATTGTTCTCATTTTCATTGTTACAGATGTTATTATAAATACAATTAAAAACCAAAAACCCAACATAAATAAAATAGGATTTAATACTAGCAGAAACATCTTAAATATATTTAATAACTAATCCTCCAAATAATAAATGCCAACCCCCTCCCAATTGCTAATGAACTAATCCAACAACACTGCCTGAATAACCCAAAATATTATCTATCAAAATTAAAAGTAACCTACTTAAAACCAAAACATACAGCCATGATGACAGTTATCAACAACTGAAAACACTCAGCAAAAAAACAAAGACTAGGGTCTTCTTTCAACAACTTAGACCCAAATATAAAAAAAACTTGCAAGAAAGTAAGAAAAAAACCAAAAAGATTATTAAATGGAGAAGTTCCATAGTCTTTAATAATACATGCCTCTCTCTTTCGTCACATTAATCTTTTATATATATATATATATATATATATATATATATATATATAAAGATTAATGTGACTAAAAGTTTGTTAATTAGCTGATTGGTGTTATCTTCAGCATCCCAACTCCAGATTATTTGTTCCACATTATTTTTGCCTTTTTCTTGTTGTTTATTGGAAACTTTGTCAATTCTGTTTGTTGGGCATTTCTGCCAATTACATTTAACTATGGCCAATTACTCTATACTCCTATTACTTTTTAAATCCATTTCTTGTGTGTTCTGCTGCTTTCTGGATATAGATTTATAAATTCTTTGTATCAATTAATAAGAAAAGAGTAATTATTATGTATTGTTTCATTTAGAACAACACTTGAAAATAAGGCAACTGAAAGAAAGAGTACATATGTTATATACTCAAATCATTCAATTAGGTTTTGTGTTGATTGAAACCTGACATAGTTCTTTGAATATTGTGTGTTCAATCTTTGCATCTGGTAGTGCAGGAATCTATGCCAGTAGAGAATATTATCAGCTATAAATAATTGACAGTTCTGGAAAGTTCCATGTAAACAGCACAAGATGTGGATCAAATAAAAAGTTTTCTTTTGCTTTTAATTGCCCGTCTCTCTGTCTTCCTCCTCCCTCCTTTTATGTTCCTATGTCTCTCTCTCTCTCTTCCCTTTCTCTCAACTTTCACATCCCTTTTCTCTTTCTCTCCTACTCTTCTCTCCCCTTTTCATCCCATGTCCATTAACTTTCTTTCTCTCTCTCTCTCTCTCTCTCTCGTTCTTTTCATTCTCTTTTCTTTTTCTTGCCTTTCTCACTTTTTCCCTTTCTCTTTCCTTTTACTTACTTTGTCTTTTCCTATCTCTTTTCACCTCTCCCCCTTTTTTTTTACTTTCCCTGTCTACCACTTTACACAGCTTTTTCTCCACTTTCTCTTCTCTTTTTATTTACCCTGTCTCTCTTTTTCCCCCTCTTAATTTTTATCTCTCTCTTACTCATATTTTCATTTTTTTTTCTTTTTTCTTTCCTCTCTATATCTCTTAATTTTCCAGTATAAAATTCCTTGTATCTTTTGTAACATTCTCAGTATTTTACCCCTCTTTTATATATATATATATATATATATATTCAGAATATTATTTAACTCCTGGTAATATGGCAAGCCAATTCATCCCTGACTCATTTTTCTAGGTGTGGTAAAGATCACCATTTCCATAGAATTTGTCATGATTTGAGAGTGAAAACTCAACATTTCATTGGTTGATAAAACGATGAGTAGAATATACACTTTATTTCTTAGATGACTAAACAGTAAATAGTCATTCATTTGTCAATTTTGTGGGTAATGGCAGAATTTCTATGGACAAAAATTGGGATGGGTTGTGATTCTCCTCACAAGCATCATACACACCCACACAGAAAACACCAGTATTATTTGATGTTTCTTCTGGGTAAAGGAGTAACTAGTGGGTGAACAGATTGAATTTGAGCAAACTAGTCACTCTTTCTTTTTTCTTTTCTTCTCTCTTTTTTTCTTCCATAACACATACCTAATTTTTCACCTTTTCATTGGTAAACAGAGGCTTCTTGCTTGCTGAATTCATTTTGAAAAATGCTGGAAGAAAGAACTCAGATCTGAAAAGGTGATTTTTCTTATATATATATATATAAATAAATAAATAAATAAATAAATCATTTCAGCCTAAGCAAGGCATGAATGGCAATAGTATACAGGTTTGCAGGATATGAAAGTGAAAGAGAGGATTGAGGAAAGGATAAAAGCCGAATGGGGTTCAAGATGTAAAGATGGCAATTGACATTGTATTTAAATTTTTGAAAATTGCAGTTATCAGCGGAGTAATTAAAACGGAAGGGAGTTTCACAGGTGGGAAGTGCAACAAAAGAAACTGCTGGAGTAGAAGTGGTGGTTACATTTAACATGCAACAGTAAAAGAGTGGGACCTAGATGCCAATCTAGTAGCACACTTAGTCACATAGTTCAGGCATCAGGGAGGAAAAAAAAACTTATCAGAGTAGTGGCTGTGAAAATAATTATAGAAAAAACAGCAAAAAGCCATGTCACATCAGTGAGAAAGTGAATGCTGTTGAGATGCCAAGTCAGGATCAATTACATTGCAGATCCTTCTTTAGATTTTGTCAAGAACATTGAGATCTTGTCTAAATGATAATTTTTTATTTTTTTTTTTTTTTTGTTTTAGCATTCAACTCCAAGCAAGGTGGGAAACTACTAGCACAGAAGGGGTTGTAGAGAGTTGGAGTGATAGAGGAAAGGATGAAGAGAAGGTTAGGGGATAGACCAGGGCATCTGGAGATGTCAATTGACATTACATTTGAATAGTTGGAGATTATAACTATCTGGAAAACAAGAAATGGGGAGAGAGTTCCACAGGCGAGAAGTGCGAGACGTGAAGCTATTGGAGTAGAAGAGACGGCTACATTTAACAATTTTGACAGTGAAAGGGGGAGAGCGAGATGCCAGCCTAGTTGAACACTTAAATTCGTGAAGTCTGGGAACCAGCGAAAGCAGCTCATCGGAGCAGTTACCGTGAAAGTATTTGTAAAAAAGACAGAGGGAACTATCTGGTTTCTAATAATGAAACCTTCAACATTCATTGACCAAGTGGCCAGTGCTTCTTTCTGTTGAAATTTATAAAATCTTTCTGTTGAAGAAAACAAGTCCACTCATTATTATTGCTATTTCCACTATTGATAGGGGTTTTCTTAACTTTTTGTTTGAAGTAGTGTAGAAAGACAACCTCTTCATTATGTCATTATTTTCTTTTCAAATTACATGTACTATTTATTTTAGTTGTTACTTTTGTTGAATGTTTTCAAACTGTGTAGTTTCTGTTATACATTACAATTTTGGGTGATTCTGCAGTGCCAGTTCACAAGATTTAAAGAAATATGATCCTCTTCATTCACTCAAAACCATTTTTAATTATTGCTCTGAAAAAGTGGTTACATCCAGTTAACAATTTAGATATTTCTGAATGGGTTTGACTTGATCTGACTTGGCTATTTAAGAACATAACTCAAATTTTCAGATTATTGTTTCAGTTTTTGTATTTGTCAATAGTATTGTTGCTAATGTGTATATCACATCAGAAATGTCCCATACTTATCACTAAAGGTAAAATGACAATGTCTCCTCTCTCCAACAGTCCAAAAAATGTAAATAGTGTAAATAACTGTTAAAGTAGTTACAGGAGTTTATTCAAGTTTTCTCACCCACTCTCCTTGTCAGACATTGTGACATACCAGTAACAAGATATTTTGTCAAGGTATCTGGTGAAAGAAGACTGAGTACTGAGAAGAAGTGGGTTTATGTTTTTTTTTTTTATTTTAGCTCTAAAACTGAACATATTAAAAAGTATATATTAATATATAATACAGGGTGCGATGGATAAATTGTCGTCTAAATTACACAGAAACGAAAATAATATTGACATCTCATTTCAAAAGATATATATTTACCAAAATTATACTAAAATATCTTAAAATACTAAAGAGTAAATTTATTCAATAAAATCGCCATTGGGTTCAACCACGGCCTCCAGATGACTTTGGAATCTCCTGCAATTCTTCCGGACAGTCTTGTGTAAGTTGGTGAATACTGCTATAATCCTTCCCTTCAATTCATTTTTGGTGTTACAAGGAGTTTTGTTGGTCACTTGCTCAACTGTACCACACACATAATAATCAAGGGGTGTTGCAATCTGGGGAGTTAGGTAGCCAGATGTGGTTGCAGAAATTGTTTGACAACCATGACTGGGTTCTCTTGATTGTGTGGCATGGTGCAGAGTTCTGTTGCCAGACATTGGGTTTTCCAGTAGCCATCCTCTTGACACAGGGAAGCACTGCCTCCTGGAAACACTTGATGTAGGCCTCAGTGTTGAGTCTGAGGCCCTCACCAATAAATTTGGGAGTTCTTTTCCTAAAAGTACGATCAGTAAGCTTTCCAAGTTTTTCTACCTTTGTAATTACTGTTAGACTCATTTAACTCTTTCTGAACCTTCTCATATTGATACCCAAAAACTCTGAAATGTTTGTATTGGAGGTATCGATGCGAATGCCAAGCAATACAGCATGCTCTTTCCAAATTTCTGGCAGAGTGAATTGCGTCATGGCGTGCTTTTTCTCACAGAATGTGCCCAACTGACTCTATTGTACTGTGTAGTCGATAAAAATCAAACCCAAAAACACACGGGAAATTAAAAATATAAAATGCCGATAATTTACCCATCTCACCCTGAACATATAAATATATTAAAAAGATCAAAGAAGAAAAATACATTTACCATAAAAAAAAAAGAAGATAATTGGTTATTGTTCTTTGCTTTTCAGAGAACAAAGACAAAAAAATTTCTAAATTTGTACACAATGACTATTGTTTTTTTATTTTTTATTAATAATTTTACAGTAAATTTTTTTACTTTCTTGCTTTTTCTCTTCTTTTAAAAATATACGAATATGTACTTGTATATAATATCAGCTGTATAGATCTTTCTAAGTCAATGGTTTAAAAAGGCTTTCAGCAACTGAAGCATGTGGGTTTTGGTGAAGACAAGTTATATATATATATATATATATATATATATATATATATATAGATAGATAGATAATATTAGTGGTAAATATACATATATATGCAAAATCCACAGGTGCATATACACACATAAACTGGAAGTATACCAAGGAGAGCTCAACTTATAATGGTAAGGATTACGATTTACGATTCCAATGGAATAAATTATGACCATGGAATATTAGTGTTTAAGCCTTGTTATTATATATATATATATATATATATATATATATATATATATATATATATATATATGTGCATGTGTGTTATGCAATAAATTATATATATAATATATATATACACACACACACATATATAACAATTTTATATATCAACCAACAGCATTTAGAACAATATGCCGAACTGGAAAAGTTTATTTGTGACGCTTGACAAATAAACTTTTCCAGTTTGTCATATTTTTATTGGTTATTATTACACAGAACAGACTTTTCAACACTGTTTGCAGAAGTTCAATAATAACAGAATTTAGTCATCCAGATTGAGAGGAATCTCCAAGAGATAAATTCTTCAATCTAAACTAGCCAAACTTTCTTTGACATGTGCTGACATTTAAAGCTATATTTATATAACAATCTGGTGCCCCTGCTCTATATTTAGAGATTTTTGATAAAATGCAAAGAATCTGCAATGTTATTGATGCTAACCTGGCATCCAATCATTTCCCCACTATCATAGCATAGCTTCGCTGTGACTTTTCTATAAATACTTTCATGGTAATTGTTCTGATGAACTTTCCTCTATGGTACCAAGACTTTATGAATTTAGGTTCAGTACTAAATTTGAGGCAAAGTGACATCATTTTACAGATGAAATGGCTTAGATGTAAAGTTCTCTGTTAAGTGTTTCTTCTCTTGCACTTCCTGTTTGTGGAAATCTTTTCTGGCCTCTTTAAAAGCAATGTCAACCATTATTTACTGTTTTAGAATTCTTGGTCTTTTATTGTTCGCTCTCTCTCTCTCTCTTTAAATTTTAATTTCTCATATTTTCTAATATTTTAGTGGCTTTATTGCCTTGTTTGGGGTAAAAGTTATTAATATACATATATAATTTCACCCCATATATATATGCATGGGACTTAGTGGAAAGTGCTCAATATCTGTGATAGAGCTAGCATATTCAGTTGTAAGGATATTACTTTAACTAATATCCATACAACTGAATATATATATATATATATATATAATAATTAATACAAGTAAAGGTTTGTCACTTAGTTGATTGATGTTAGCTTCTGCATCCCAACTCCAGAGTTTCATAGCCAGACCCATCTGTCCATCTGTATAGCTTGTTTTTAAATCTCAATAAATGATCTACTCACTAGTTATTTACTAAAGCCTGATGAGATATGTTGATTTGTATTGAAACATAACTGCATTTGTGTAGTATTTTTGACATGTTCTTAAGGTAATATCCTAAAATAAAGAATATTGCTCTACTTTGTATTGAGCCTTCTTAACTTGAATGTTACGAACATTGGAATTGGACTCTTCATTCTCATTTTACATGGATATACATTATATATATATATATATATATATATATATATATATTTAGTGTATTGGGGCAGCAGACCATTATTCAAACATATATTGTTAAATATAACAGACAGTGAATGCCTATTATGCTTGGTTATGAACCATTCTAAGCATCATATAGTGGCTTTAGTTTCGGGAGAAGATAAAGACAAAAACTACCCAACAATATAACCACTCTGATGGCTCATGTGAGCCAAATGCTTAGATTGATGAACTGCATAATAAAAATATCTGAGTTATGATCCAACATAATAGACGTTTGTTGTCTGTTATATTTAACAATATATCTTTGAATATCTCTCTCTCTTATATATATATATATATATATATATATATATATATATATAAGTCATCCACAGACAGATAGTTTTGCTCTATCACAGCTCATCAGTGTGGCTAGACATCCAATTGCCTCAAACCGGGATCAAAACCTGACTGATTTGGCATCAGTTAGATTTTACTATATCAGCACCCGATAGAGAGGAATATGAATTTTTGCATATTTATTCTTTGAATAAACATGCCAGTGACCAAGAGGGCTTAATTCATGGAAAAGCTTTGCATTATCAGCAGTAGTAGTCACTGTTTACAAATTTGTGCAGCATATATATATATATATATATATATATATATATGAGACTAATAATGGGTAATCAAATGATAAAATTAGTCTCTTTCTGGTGCTGAAATGTATCACTTAGAAGTTTCCAAATTTTGTAATAAGTTATTTCACCACAACCCCTTTATCAGGACTCTAGATCATCAGACTTTACTTCCAATGGTTGAAATGAAAAATGAAAAGAAATTCACACGTTTTTGATGGACCTCATCAAGCATATGTAAAATTAACAAAGTGAGGAAGTAAGGTGGGAGAGGAGATAAGATATGAGTGGGTTAGGTGTACCATTTCAATTCCTTATTCTTAACCCCACTGTCTGTTGGCTAGACGTTGCTTAAGCCTAACGCGTCTTGTCTCTAGATATAGGTGGGTAAAGGGTGAAGACCGACATTAAAGGAAGAAGCTACAGCAACCCTAATAAATTACATTCCACGAGGACAGGTTTCATTCAAATTCTTAGACGCTGTTAATTCGCGTTCAACCTTTGGAAGTAAAGTCTGATGATCCCGAGCCCTGTTAAAGGGGTTGTGGTGAAATAACTTATTACATGGAACCTTAAAGTGGTCTGTTTTTATTCAAACATATCTGCTCTGAATTTTACATTGAGCTCTCTGGATATCATCCTCCTTGGGTCTACCCATGCGGATTACCTAGTTTTGCATAAACCAAATATATATATTTATATATATATGTATATATATATATATATACACATACATACACAGTAGGGGAAATAAATATTCGTACACATGAAAGATTATATTTTATAAATGTAAAAGCCTTAACTAAAACAAATTTTGATACATTTTATGTGTAAAGATATATTTTATTAAAAAATAGTCATAAACTTAATTAATTCTTATTCTAACAGAAATTAATGCATTTTTTCATTTTAACTGATGAAAAAAGTATTCGTACAAAACAAAAAAAGCATATTAACTTAATTTAATACTTTGTGGAATATCCTTTATTGAGTTCAACAGCTACCAGTCTATTCCTGTACGTCTCAACTAATGATTTGCACACATTAAGTGGTATTTTGTCCCATTCTTCTTTGCATATTGTCTTCAAATTCTTGATATTTGTTGGTGCTCTTTTCCCAATTTGAATTTTCAAACATCGCCATAAATTCTCGATTGGGTTCAAGTCTGGGGACTGACCTGGCCATTGCAAGACATCAACGTTATTTTCAGCTAACCATTTACTTGTAGATCTAGCGGTATGCTTAGGATCATTATCCAGTTGGAAAACCCAATCAGGAGGTAGCCGAAGTCTCTCAACAGAACAAATAAAATTGTCTTGCAGGATTTTCTGGTATCTTTTGGCATTCATCTTGCCATCTATTATTGATATTCTGCCAACACCTTTTGCAGAAAAACAGCCCCAAATCATGATATTGCCACCACCAAACTTTACAGTTGGCAACATGTTCTTTGGTTAGTAGGCTTCACCGTCCTTCCTCCTCACATGATTTTGATAATTATGACCAAACAGCTTCATCTGTCCATAGTACTTTTTTTCCAAAATGAATATTCTTTATCCTTATGCTCTCTAACGAATTTTAGCCTAGCATCTCTGTGTCGTTTCAAGAGGAGTGGAGTCTTCATTGGGATACGTGATTTCAGACTGTTTTTGTGTAGTTCATTACTTATTCTATGCTTGGTTACTTTAATCCCTAATGCACGCAGATGTTCCTGCAGCTCTTCTCAAGTAACCTGTGGATTTTGTTGGATCTGGCATCCTAATATCCTTGCTGATCTTAGAGAAATCTTCCTCGGAGCACCTGTTCGTCTTTGGTTTTCGATGCTATTACGAGTTTTAAACCTTGCAATGAACGAAGCAATTGTAGTAAAAGGAATATTTGGGTTGTTAGAAATCGTTCTGTAACTGTTCCCATCTTTCCAAAGAGACAAAATGTGTTGTTTTTGTGAAATAGTCAATTCTTTACCTTTAGGCATTATTAGAACCTTCTCATAAGACTAGAAATTGCAGAATGCTCTGATAATGCTAATAGCATTAACTATAATTACTGATAACATTACTGGAACATTCTAGAATATACTTTTTTTCATAATTGATTATTTTATTCTAATAATTGATTTGTACGAATACTTTTTTACCAGTTAGAATTTTAAAAAATGCATTAATTTCTGTTAGAATAAGAATTAATTAAGTTTATTATTATTTTTTAATAGTATGTGTCTTTATACATAAAATGTGCCGATATTTGTTTTATTTAAGGCTTTTACATTTTTAAAAATACAATTTTTCAAGTGTACGAATATTTATTTTCCCCCTCCACTGTGTGTGTGTGTGTGTGTGTATATGTATATATATATATATATATATATATATATATGTGTGTGTGTGTGGTGTAATGGTCAGTGGCTTAGAATAAGAAATCAGCAAACCACATTCAAATTCCAGCAGATTGTTATGTTCTCTTTTATACAAATAGCCTTGAGGAAAAGCATGAATCCATCTCCCCATCCCCCTAGCTATGGATTAAATAGCAGGGCTGACTGAGCTCTCCAGCCATGGTTGTCATCCAGTCTAGAAGAACAGCATCTCTGATTTCAAAACCATATGACAGCCCTGGCATGGCACTTACTATGCAGCCATCAACAAAATCATGAAGTTCACAATGACTATAATTTTAATGTCTGTCTGCCTTGCCTACAGTGGTGTTTCATATATATATATATATATATATATATATAATTTCCTACCTGTACCTTTATGTGAACATTGATATCTATCTATATAAAAACATTCAAGTGTTTCTGGCAAAGTATTGTTGTCACCCAAAGTCATTAATTAGAGCTGGCTCCAACTTCTTGTTGTACTAATTAATAACAATTAGCAAGCAGTTCATCAAACAAGATACTCTGTACTAAATTAAGACATCTTGATCAAGAGGGAAATTTCCATGAGAGAAGAGAAGAAAATTTAAAAGAAGTGACTCCCGTCATACACTGAAGCACTTCACAAGGTCAAATGTTGACCAGCCCAATGATCTACGATTAAGTTACGTCTTGCTGACATGATGAAGTCAATGCAACTTATTCAATGCCAGACTGGAACATTATTTTAGGTTCAGTGAACCTAGCAGAAAAGTTACACACGTCAAAATTAAACATCAATACCGAAGGTGAAATTTATAATTTTCTTCTAAGTGCTTATAAAAAAGAAAGTTTTCATATGACTCTGTAGGAAATCACTGTTAACAATTTACAATTTTATAAAATTCTTATGAAAATAATGAAACAAACTGAAAAATAAAAATCATATTTAAAAAAAAAAAAAAAAAAAAAAATGATTTCTTGAAAATTATGTTCAATATGCAAAAAGCCCAAGAGCCACTTGAGTAAGAGGTAAGAGGCAGAATTTATGAGGATATGCAGAGAAAATAACTGTTAACCCTAGGCTTGAACAGGTTAAGATTATAGTGATTGGAGAAGCATCCTCTTGCAAGTCAGTTCCACAAAGCAGCGGTTTGTGGGAAGAAACTGTTTGAATGGTGCTCAAATCTCACCAGTGGAATACAAAGAGAATAATGTTAGTTCGCTACAATGTGCATGTCATGACGGGTAAAGGTTAGAACTGGTAGAACTCGGGAATGTAGTTTGTCTGAACATTTTCCATGGAAATATCGCTACAGTAGCAAGAGACTTGCAATATTTCATCAGCAAGAAATGGGTTGCAGAGTGGAAAATAATTCATGAACGACAAGGATGCAGAAACGTTTTTGGTCTCAATCGAGAGTGGAAAGTTTGACAGCTCCTACTCATATGTTGCAGCAGTAGTCCATTTTCAGCCTGGTCTAACTCTTGTAAAGGAAGAGGAGTCTGGTACTTACTGGAGCAATATTACTGAATTTCATTTTCCCTCCTGAAAACTACTACCTTGCATTTCCCATATAATAAAATAATTACTTTTTAGAATTTAAATAACTTAAAAGTATAATTCAAAACTCTTGCTTGCTTATCTTGTTCTACTAAACTGAACAGTAAGCTATATTTCCTCTGATCTCAGGCTTTGATCTTTTGAAAAGGAGTGTCATGCTTTGAATATAACTCGCCCACTTGTTATTGGTGGCTTTGTATTCTGTGATGTTTCATGCCACTTATTTTAGCCATTTTAATTTTATTTTAATGGCTGGCCTCATTGTAAAGTTTTTATTTGAGAAATTCTATTTAAATTCTGAGATGGTATATTTCATCTCACTTTATTGCTGCTTTGTACGACTTGTTTCTGCTGTCCTGGGTATGACAATAAACTACATCCGCGTCCTGGGTATGATGATAAATTACATCTGACAGCAAGGCCTCTGATCAGGTTTTGAGGTGTCTGGAACCACCTCTTCACTGCTGATATTCCCAGGTCCACCCTGACCTGGGGTGGTAGCACTTGTTAGGGTCCCTGCTATGGGCAAATAGTTAACCATGAAACTGTGGTAAAAACACTATGAAAGTGTAAAAATAGGTTTTAATAACAGAAATACTTTCTTGCTTGTAAAACAAAAAAAAATGATCAGAAATACATTATTACCAGCAATACATTTTTGAAAATAAAATACTACCAGGTATTCATTTTCTGAAAAAAATATTAGCTCATATATATTATATAACATATATATTATAAATAGATTTTTGAAGAAAAATATTACCAGCAATAGACTTTGGATGAAAAAAAAAAATATTATCAGCAATACATTTTTGGAAAAAATATTACAAGCAATAAAAAATTTTGTTGGCATTAAATAACCCATTGAGGTTGATATGTCGTAAAACAAAACAAAAACACATGTTTCTGGCATTCAGAATATTCAAGGTAGAATTATTTTCTTTTTGTGAAATTTCTGCCATTATCAAATACTTAATAACTTTCAATTTACTCCATTCAAAAAGAAAATAAAACGCATCTTTGCAAATTTTGGTGTAAAATACTGTTAAAAAGAAGTACCATATTTAACGGCATATAAGATGCATGGTTATATAAGACACACCCTAATTTCAGTAGGAAACATCTAGAAAAAATTAGTAATTAGTAAAATTATTAGTAAATCGTACAGCCTAGGCTATATTTATAATGTATAATTTTGGTTAAACAAGCCAGGATTACAATTACCAAAAAATAATAGGAAAAAAAGAACATGAGCCTATATAAACTTTATTATATCCAAAAGTTAAGAAAACAAAATAAAAATCAAGCAATTATTACAATTGAGCAAAACAGTACAGTTACCATTAAAATTTTCTTCATCTTCAAATCCATAAAATTTGTCATCTTTGTTATCAAAACTCTAATACTCATTTTCAATGCTATTATCATTGTTGTTAAATAATGCTTCATCTTCTGTTCCATTAAGAGCATTGAGATTACTACACTTTCTAAAAGATTTCACAACAATTTCTGGTCTAATATTATCCCAACTTGGTTCACCTATTCGCAGACTTGTGCAATGCTGGGTCATTTTATTCTTTCTGTAAGTGTAACATCTTGATCAGGCATTGCCATCCACATGTTCCATTGTTTCTTATTTTAAAGTCTAAGCTAATAGAAGTTGCCAGATAGCTAATTTCGTTCGACTATCACAAATTTTAAACCTACATATGGCATATAAGACACAGCAGAATTTTAAAAGATGTTTTTATTTAAAAAAAAAAAATGAAAAAAAATGAAAAAAAGTACTTCATATGCCATCAAATACGTTGATTCTTTGTTGATTTTATTTTGAATTTCATGTTAATCTTTTAAATTTCTTCATCCTCGGTTTGACGATAAACTACGTCCGACAGCAAGGCCTCTGATCAGGAGGTTTTGAGGAGCGTGGAACCACCTCTTATTTGCTTGTGTTCCCAGGTCCATCCTGACCCAGGCTGGTAATACCTGTTACGGTCCCAGCTATAGGCAAATAGTTAACACCCAAATTTGTGTAAAAATAGGTTTTAATACCAGAAATACTTTGTAATAAAAAAAATTCTTACCAACAATAATTTTTGATGGAAAAATTATCAGCAATACTTAAAAAAAATACCAGCAATACAAACAGTTATATATTCTTTGAAAAAATATGACCAGCTTCAAGGAAAAATATACCCAGAAATAGATTTTTGAAGAAAAACATTACCAGCAATAAAAAATTTGTTGGCATTAAATAACCGATTGAGGTTGATATGCCGTAAAACAAAAACCAAACGAAACCTTTAAATTTCTCTTCAAATTCTCTCTTGTTAAATTTAGAAATATATTTATATAACTTAATTTACATTTATTTAACTAAATAACTTATGGGTGAACTTCATTGCAAAATATTTCTGCTATTGATTACTATTCTGATTTTTCCATGACTGGAAATTCAAATTTCCTAGTTTCATATTCAAATTAGTGATACAAGTAAAAACAGTTTCTTTCAATTTATGAATGGTTTTCTACTTGTTAATGTGAATCCTATAAGCATGTTGTTCAGAGTAACTTTCTACTTTATATCTTCTGACTTCTTCTATATGCAGTGTTCCTTCAGGACATTGGCAATCACAGCTCTCCACAATTTCCTGTCCTTTATAAAAAAAAACATATCCTTTAGAATCACAGATTGACAGAAAACTTTTAGGGATTGTATAATTTAAATTTATTAAATTTTACAATGTTACAAATGTTAGATTTTACAATGTTACAAATGTTAGATTTTACAATGTTACAAATGTTAGATTTTACAATGTTACAAATGTTAGATTGCACAACATCGAGACTTTATCCGTTTTAAAAAACCTTCATAAAAATTTCAGCTTCAGAATTAAATTTCTTTTTAAAACAAATATTTAGGGCATGATGAATCAGTCTTGATCAGATTCAATTTTCATTGTTTAAGCCAAAAAGAATCCCAGTGAGTATACAATCCATTAAAAGTAGGTTTATAATACACAGAAGTTAAAAAAATGTCTTACATATGCACCAGATAAACTACATTGTTCTCCTTTTCACATGTAAACCTTATTGCTTAATGCAATTAATTCAGTAATCCATGGAAAATCTCACAGCACTCCTCATTATCACATACACAAAATAAGTGTCATCTACATATCAATAAGAACACTGAGGATTTCAATATGAGCAAGTACTAGATAATCTTTAGTTGTGTAGATGAAATAACGGTTAATGTTAGTAAAAAAAATATAAAAAATACTTTTGACACAACCCAATAAATTTATGGGCAAGTTTACAAATTAGGCTAGGTTGAAATTGTTTGAAAAGAAATGAAGAAACCTCCTTGATGGAAAACATGGAAACTGCTGTGTTATGCATATTACTGTGAATGGTATTGTCTGACTAGCATATTTACTGCTATTTTTCTCTCTTGTTGACCACCATTTTTTGATTTAGGCTATTTTTCAAATTAACTTCTTTTCTCTTTTCATATGGGTTGTATTCCTGAAGAAGGCTGTAGAAGTGATCAGGTATAAATAATAAACATAGTATTTATAAAGGACCTAAAAAAAAAACCCCAGAAAAACTTCATAATTACCAAATGTTTCACTGTCAATAGCATTTGAGATAAGCACACTTAGTATGTTATCTCTACTTGGTGCTTTTTGTGTGTGTGTATACACGCGCACTTATATATATATATATATATATATATATATATATATATATATATATATATATAGAAAATGTTTATGTCACTGTGTCACACTTTTTCAACTTTACTCCAAGAGGCCATAACCCATCATATCATATTCTGGATTCAGATCCGCAATCCTGAAATTTTGGATTCCCAAGTTTTCATTACAGTTATTTTTTTTTTAACATGATTTTTTTGCAGCAAAGTTTTTGTATGATAACAATTTTTATAAACTTGAAAATAGATTAGTGAATAATCAAAATTAATTGCGAAATCCAGCGAAAATCATCCATTAAATAAAACTAATTGTTTGTACAGAAAGTAAGGACCTACGTACATCAAATTGTCTTTAAATTAAGTAGTGGCAGAAGAATTGTCATTGAACTTTTTTAAAAAGGTAAGCTTACATATTAATGCAATACTTAAATGCAGTGATCAACTTTGAGTTCTGTAGTTTGTTACCTATCACATCTACTCCTCCTTACATATTGTGATGAAGGCACAATTAAGGACCGTCCTAGTGGGTGGCATTTAAGATATATATATATATATTACAAATGCAGACATTTTTAAGGGCTATTTCCGTGTGTCTTTTTCTTTATTTCTCCCAAGTATATCTGGATTATTATTGTTCCACAACTTTTGATGAATATTTTTCATGTGAGGATTTTAGTTGAGATAAAAGACCAAAGAAAAAACTTTCTCTTTTCTTTCCTTTTAGATTTGAGTTTAACCCACACACACTGGGACAGCTTGACCTTGGGTCACAACTCACTCTTGACTTGGTCAAGTGTGAGAATCAGTAAAACATTGAAATTTTTTTTATTTCATCTGAAAAGCAGGTCTTGACTATTGGCACAAAACACACTGATTGTTTTTTTTTTTTTTTTTTTTTTTTTTTTTTTTTTTTAAGATTTTTCTCTTCTTTTGTTTTTTTTTGTCCTGCCTCTTCTTTTTCTCTTCTCTCATCTTTTTCTACTTGCCTTTCCTCCTCTTTTCCTACTTGCCTTTCCTCCTCTTTTCCTCTCTTCCTTCCCCTACACTTTTTATTCTCTCCTCCCTCCTCTACACTTTTTATTCTCTCCTCCCTCTCCTCTACACTTTTTATTCTCTCCTCCCTCTCCTCTACACTTTTTATTCTCTCCTCCCGCTCCTCCACTTTTTATTCTCTCCTCCCGCTCCTCCACTTTTTATTCTCTCCTCCCGCTCCTCCACTTTTTATTCTCTCCTCCCGCTCCTACACTTTTTATTCTCTCCTCCCGCTCCTCCACTTTTTATTCTCTCCTCCCGCTCCTCCACTTTTTATTCTCTCCTCCCGCTCCTACACTTTTTATTCTCTCCTCCCTCCTACCACATTTTGTCTTCTCTCCTCCCACTACTACACTTTTTATTCTCTCCTCCCTCCTACCACATTTTGTCTTCTCTCCTCCCTCCTACCACATTTTGTCTTCTCTCCTCCCACTACTACACTTTGAATGGTTTTCTATTTGTTAATGTAAATTCTACAAGCATGTTGTTCAGTGTGACTTTCAACTTTATATCTTCTGACTTTTATATGCAGTGTTCCTTCAGACATTGGCAATTATAGCTCTCCACAATTTCCTGTTTTTGTTGCTCTTAGTAAATTTTATCTTTTACTTAAAACCTGTTCTTCCATTGATTTATACAAGCTTGTTAGGCAGGGATTATGCACTCCTTACCTCTGTCCCTTTTACCTTCAATATGTCTTATGAGTGTCAAATTTTCCAAGCCTTCTTTCCTCATTATGTGCCCTAAAAATTTCAACTTTCTCTTTTTGATATTATTTCCATCTTTGCTTTGTTGCTCAACTGTTCAGTCCATGGTATTCTTAGCATCATTCTGTAGAACCACATTTCTGTTGCTTCAAGTTTCTTCATCTTTGAAGAAATTGTCCAGCGTTCACTGCCATATACGAGGACTGATATTAAATGTCAGTACTTTTTTGTTTATTTTTTTTTTTTTTTAATAAAATTTTCCTATGTCTTTATACTTTGCTTGGCTTTTGGAAGACATCTTTCACTATTCAAATGTTCCTTCAGATTTCAGTGTCACACTTTATATCCTCTGTTAAAACACTTCACAGATATCTAAATTGTCGTACTTGCTTGATTTTGGTATCTCCAATTTTTAATTTGCATGTTGTGTTGTTCATTTTGCTGACAGCCATCTATTCAATCTATCTTCTTGCGATTGATTTTTAATCCTTTTTATGTTTTCCTTCACTACTTTCTGTAGGAGTTCTTGTACTTTCCTTTCTGTGCCCGCAATCAACAATGAGTCCTGGTAGATTGTCCAACATGTACTGCCATATAGGAGGGACTGAAACTACATATCACTTTAGTACTCTTTTCTTTGTCCCTAATGATATTTTTCTGTTTCTTAATACTTTGCCCAGTTTTTGGAAGGCATATTTCCCTATCCCAATTTCCCTTTGGATTCCAGTGTCACACTTTCAGTCCTTTGTTAATACGCTTCCAAGATATCTAAATTGTTGCACCTGATTGATTTCAGTATCTCCAATTTGTAATTTGCATGTTGGGCAGTTCTTTTTGCTAACAATCATGTCTTCAAATCTCCTTGCAATTGATGTTTAATCCTTTCTTTTCACTTTCCTTCACTATCTTCTGTAGGAGTTCTTGTAGTTTTCTTTCTATGTCTGCTATCAACACTGTGTCATCTGCATATCTTATGTTGTTAAGATTGTGGCTGCCAGGAATGAATCCTGGTAGGACTTCTAATTCTCTCAGAATTGCCTCACTGTATAGGTTCAATAAGTCTGATGTTTTATAAAAGCATTTGATAAAGTAGTTGGAACTGCTAAGTAACCATGACATATTTGGGAAAGATATTAAGATAATTCAGAACTTACACTGATAGCAAATTACCTACATACAGATAGAAAATGAATTCAATAAATATCTTCTGACAGTTACTTGAAAAACCTGTGAAATATTGGCATTTTGATCAACTCTCTCTGATTCTGAATATTCATTGATGTGGTCAATACCTATATTGTATATACTGCAGTACATGTTTGTTATAATTATCTTGTAACAAGCCCTGTCTAGAGAAGCACAAAAACACAATTGTTATTTATTTGATTAAAGTAGAATATTCAACTGGTTATTGTTCACCAACATCCGATTATCTTGTCAACCATTTTGAAATTTGTTTATGTTTCCAGCAAATGTGAATTTTTGTTTTACAGAATTTCTCTGAAACTTGGTCTTTTCATTTTATTTTATTTTTTGGTAATTTTCTTTTCCTATAACACTCCTTTCATCACAGTTTTTCATGACCCAAAAATTATTTCTACCTAATTTTCATATATACTCATATGTGCTGACAATTTCAATATCCACTTCATCTTTTTGATGTTGCTACCAGAGTTTCAGAAAGTGGTTTCTCTCTCTCTCTCTCTCTCTCTTTTGTGTGTGTGTGTGAGAGAATTTTTGAGAGCCATGATTGCCTACATTCTGCAGGGACATGGCACATAAAAAAGTAGGTGTCTTTGCATCACTGACTTACATGTGCTTGTGCCATTTAATATATACACAAGCGGACACATAATTTGACTGAGTTTGACATTGGGGCAATACCTTCTCTTCCCACTCAGTCAGGACAACCTTGGTTGAGTAATAGAATCATAAATTTGGAGAAGAAACAAAGATGTTCATTTTTTTAAACCCTAAAAAGTCAGATGATTATATAATTTTATTGAACTTTTCAGAAATTATTTGATAATAGAATTACTTTTAAAGCTTTCTGAAAGATTTTGTAGAAATATTTTAAGTTTTGTCATTGAATTAAAATATACATGTACACATGCGCATACACACAATTTTAATAAAATTAACTTGAACATCTGTATCTGGAGGTCAAAGTTTCCATGTATCTGTATGAGGAAGGCTAAGTTCCCACACATCTGTACCAACAGGGCCAAGATCCTTTGCTGTCTGGCAGCAACCTCTGTGTAACAGGAAAACATAAGCTGGACCTTTAAAGTCATTTTAATTTAAAATGAATATATCTTCTATATAATAAATGTGAATGTCATTGTGTCACACTTTTTTCAGTTAAAGGGATACAACTCTAATTTTCAATAGCTCATCTTCTTCTTCTATATAATAACTGCAAATGTCAGTGTGTCTCTGAGTTGCACTTTTTCAACTTTACTCCTAGAAGCTGTGGCCCAACATATTATACCATTTGGGAATCTGGCCGACTCCATGAACAAACTAAAAACATTCCAGAACGGATCCAGACCCACAATCCTGAAATTTTGGATTCTTAAGTTTTCGTTAATGTGATTGTTTTTGCTAATTTTTCTATGTGATTTTTTGCAACAAATTTTTTTGTACAATAACCATTTTTATAACTTGAGAATAATTGAAATTAATTGCAAAATCCAGCAAAACCCATGAAATAAAAAAATTGTTTGTATGGCAAGTAAGGACCTACATATATCAAATTATCTTTAAATTATGTGGTGGCAGATGAATTGTCATTGAACTTTTAAAAGGAAGCTTAAATATTAATGCAATACTTAAATGCAGCGATCAATTTTGAGTTTTTCTGCAGATTATTGTTGCCTATTGCATCTACTCCTCCTTACCTATTGTGATGAAGGCCCAATCAAGAGCTCTCCACAGGAGCTAGTTTCTAATATAGTATATAGTATTTTAAAAGGACAAAAAATTTGATCATTTTGCTGTCAACAAACATCCAGTACTGAACAATTCTTGCTAGAAATGTTTGTTCTATAAACTGTCAAATTGGTGAGCCGGAAGCATGATATGCCAGGGGAAAATATTAATGTTTCATGTTTTACTTAAATGATGGGAGGTTCTACAAAACCTTAGATATTTCCATTCCAAACTTTTCCAATAAAGCTACAACTAAAAAATTGTGCAACATTTGCAAACCCAACCCCAATACAACCATAACTTGAATTGAGTTTCTTTCATTTGTAGTCCAAAAGTGGCTCAAATTTAGTCGGACTGGCCTTTTAAAAGTAGCCCAATCTGGCAACTTGGTTCCATTCAATTATTTATTTCAATCCATTTCAAGGTGCAAACTTGTATGCTCTCAACTCTACATTTTTTTCTTGGTTGTCATATAAAAAGAAAAAAAAAAAACTACTGCAAAGCATTAAAATCAAACATTTAACAGAATGTTAACAGCTGTCATTTGTGCAGCACTTAAGTGGTTCTTTGTTGCTTGTGTTCACTTAACACTAATGCCCTCGAGAAAGGCATGAATCTACCTGTCTCTAAAAAAGCTGTGTGACCTAGTATAACCATTATCAGCAGAGGAAAATGAAATCAGCAAATGAATGTAAGCTACTTATGTTCATTTTGTACTATTACCCTTGGGAAAGGCAGGAATCCATTTCTACCTTTCTTTTCTTTCACTCCCTTTAACCCCCTGCTTACTAGTGGCATTTCCACCTTGCTTGGGATGAAACTATTAAACAAAAACAAAAAAATAAGTAAAATATATGTAAATGAATACAAAGGATCTTCATCATCAACACCACTGTGAGGGAGCAAACAGGATTCTTAAGTATAGATCTTTTGTGATGGTTGGATCATGGTTATTGAATGAAGGATGGTCACATAGCAAAGAATGCTATGCACGATGAGCTGGCTACAGGACAACACCCAGTAGGGCATCTTGGACTGTATGTTCAGGATATCTAAAAGTGCCACTTGAAATATGCATAGATTGATCTAGATAACTAGGAGCAGCTTGCGAGTAACCATGGAAGAGACAAGGACAAACATAACCATCAAATGGATAAGAGGAGACAATGATGTTATACTAAAGTTCTAACATAGCAATGAATGTGTTAATAAGTTTAATTCTGTTTACCAAAATAAAACATGAATAGTCTTATACAGCAATTTCTAATGATAACTTTACCAAAACCTTTGATAGTATTATGAAGGGTTTCAGATATCAAGGCGGCAGCAAATATATTAGGCTTTATTTTGGTAAATAAATTTTAGTCTTATATAGCAATGACTATTGGTAACTGAAACAGAGAAATAGCATTTTGTAAGTATCCAAATATCCAAAGAAACTATGAATATATTTATAAATTTATTTACCAAAATAAAGCATTATTATTAGGTTGGTGCAAAAATAATGATGTAATAATGTCGTTTTTTGACATTAAAAATACGTCAAAAAACGACATTATTACGTCATTATTTTTGCACCAACCTAATATTTTTATATATATATTGCATGAAAGCTGGTTACATACTAAAGGAGCATAGGTATCATGATAAATTACATCCAGCAGCAAGGCCTCTGATTGAGAGTTTTTGAGGACTGTGGAACCATCTCTTAATTGCTGTTGTTCTTATTTCTACCCTGACCCAGGGTGGTATCACTTGTTAGGATCCCAGCTATGGGAAAATAGTTAACCCACAAATTGGTGTCAAAACACTATGAAAGTATAAAAATAGATTTTTATAGAAAAAATACCAGCAATTCATTCTTTTTTTGTTTTTTTGTTTTTTTCAAAAAGAATATATTACCAGCAATACTCTCAATAAAAACTATCCTTACAAAAATACATCAATAAAACTTAGTCTACAAACTGATTTCTTACAAAGAATACATATTTTATTCCTATGACCCTATCCTAAAAGTCAGTCCGCTTTCAATAACCCATTGAGGTGTTGATATGCCATAAAACAAAATAAACCAAAAATACCAAAGAATGTTTTATATAGTGAGCTGGCCACAGGACAATGCTCAATAGGCTGTCTTGCAATGTCTTTTAAGGATGCCTGAAAGTGCCACTTGAAATTCATAATTGTTGATCCAGGTAACTGGGAGAAACTTGTGATTGATCATCGGAGAAGACAACAAGAGAGGCATGGATAAACATAAACCAGATGGATGATAGGGGGTGACAAAATCAAGTTCATGCTCCACATGCTCATTGTGCATATATTAATGTGGACAAGATTGTCATTCAAAAATTAGATTGCTGTGAGAATTGGCCTACAACCATATAATGTTGAAACACTGGTTCTCATATAATTCATCAAAGTTAAGCAACATCAAGCCTGTTCAGTATCTAAATAAGTGACTACTTGGGAAGGAATACCAGGTGCTGTAAGTTAGAATTTGTAGGTGGTGTAATGGATAACAGCTCAGAATCTCTATCTATAAAAGGCAGGATGTATGTATGTGTGTGTGTGTGTAATGAATGCACGGCCGAAATTTTCGACAGATTTGCACCAAAATTTACACGCACATGCTCCAAGTTAGCAGGAAGGCCAAGACCGACTTTGCATTTCCCAACTCCCATCGATAGTGAAAATAATCGATTTTATCATGCTTCTATGGCAGTTTTCATGTAGCTTGTGGCCATTTTCTAATAGGCAGGAAGATTCTATTGGCCAACGTGAGAGCCAACAGCTGACTGACACGAATGTTAACTAGCATGCTAGCATGCAAAAAAAATCGATAGATGCATTCATCACAAGTGGGAAAAATTTAAATCTGCATGGCGCTTTGCTCCAATTAGCTCATTCACTTACTTAAACTCAACGTTGATTCTGATTCCGCAGAACTGGGTTGGGTGTGAAAAAGTATTTATTGTTAATATTCTTTTTTCATTTGGTTTTTCCAGTTACAAGTCCTTTTTTAAAGCTGATCGTTTTGTGTTCATTTTGTTTAGTTCTTTTTTCATAACAGATTTAATGTTTAGTATAGAGCTTAGAAAAAATTTGCAGTGTGAGATAGGCAAGAAGTAAGGCATGTAGCAACATCAGCACGGCAAAGGCAAGGAAGGGCAAAAATATTTTAAGTCAAGTGATAGCGATTGCTGTACGAGTCATACGATTTTTGAATCAAATACGGGCAATGCCGGGTCATGCTGCTAGTTAGAAATAAGAGAGCTGATTTTTAATTCAAGTCCGGTTCCTTATATTCACTTATGCACAATTACTCTTGGAAAAAGTATGAATCAACCTCTTCTCTCTTCCAGCTATAGGTTACTTAGGACTTGTATCAGTAAATCATTATTATCCAAAAAAAAAAAAAAAATTCTTACAATTTAAAAAATACTTTCTGGCATTAGATAACCTGTAAAAGGTTGACAAACCATAAAAAACAAATGCTGTGACATTATATATGTTACTCTTGGCGAGACAGTTTTTAACTAATCAAGGTGCTACCATTATCTTACTTGACCAGCAGTTACTATCAAATGTCTGTGAATCGTAAATATATTAAAATATATTTGGTGATTGAAAAAGCAGTGACTTTCTCTAGTATAAGGCCATATTTTCTACCATTGACTTCCAAGGAATGGAGGCAGAGAATTCCTTTTGTCTTGAGGAAACCAAGTAATCATAACACTTGGTTCTACATCATATCAGGCAAATTTAATAAATATCATGAAAAGAGTGCTCAACTACTGTGTAACATCAGTCCTCCTATATGACAATAACTGCTGGACAATTTCCTCACAGATGAAGAGGAGGCAGAAGAGATGTGGTTCTACAAAAGGATGCTGAGAATACCATGAAATGAATATGTGAGCAACAAGGAAGTTTTGTGGGAAATTGGAATGAAAAGGACTTATTAGAATCTGAAAGATAGTTGAAATTTCTCAGACACATAAGGAAAGAAGGCTTGGAAAATTTGATACTCACAGGACACTGAAAGTAACAAGACAGGGAAACATCAAGTAACTGACCTGATTAGCTTGCATAGATGGATGGCAGAATAGAGAAGTGGGGGAGAGTAAAAGGACAAATATTGCTTAACTACAAAAGATAGGAAGTTGTGAAGAGCTATGATTCCCCCATGTCCTGAAAAGACACACAGAAGAAGGTGGTCATTTTGAGGTGTTTATAGGTTCTGTTTTACAAGAAAGATTTCAGTTTTAACTATTCATGTCTGAAAGAAAACAAAGCTGGCAATGACTTGGAGTAGCAGGATGAATTGGATACTGCCAACATTCAATAATATCAACTACTAGCCAAGGTATCTGGTGTTGCTTGGGTGTACATGGATGCAAATGTATACCCCCAGTCTAGAAATGTCTGCTTGCATCCCTCATCCATTGGTATGCTAAGCTACTCCCCCACCTATCTTTTTTACAGTATGTCCTTCGCAAGTGTTTGATTGTTCTTAATAAACAAATTCTATCGATAAAACCTTGTGTGGTTGTTGCTCAGGGTTAAATTGTTTCAATGCTTTAGATATTCAGTAAATTTCCTATGGCCATAATCTTTCAAAGAGTATGGCATTGTTCACAAATCTAATAATGAAACAAAAGCAGAGATGAAACATGAAAACTCCCCCTTTCTTCGCATGTTTACTGTAAAGCTGGGGTTAATAAGAGGTTCTTTTAGGAATCTTTCACTTTTAATGCTTCAGTAATCCTTCTCAAACAATCTTTGCATCAAAGGTTGTTCGAATGCCAATTTAGGATGGAATCATCTGAAGAAACTATTGGTTAAATGGTAAGAGCCGATATTGGACCTAGTTTGTCACAGATTTTGTGCACTTAAATGAAATAATCTAAACCAAACATTCATGCAAGACAATTTGTGTGTCATATGTAATTTACATGACAATTTTGGAATGCATCAGATGAAAAATCAGGGCGTTATGGCTGAAAAACTGACTTTTTGAACAGGTTTTTTTTTTTTTTTTTTTTTTTTTTTTGTGTGTGTGTTTTTCTGCCAAACCCAAGAGGCCTAGAGATTGAAAATTGGAACATGTGTACAATTTCATTGAAATCGTTCAAAAAATGTGGACGTGCATAAATAGCATATACACACACACACACCTGTTTTATAGATATAGATGAACATGTCCACATGCTGACCATGTTTAGAAAATAAAAAAAACATTACCATCATTATAGACATACATATATAAAAAAAATCTACTTTTTCCATTAAAAAAAATTCCTTGATAATGGCTAACAGAATAGCTGAAAGTGCTCAGATATATAGAACATTTGGACAGTTTTTACACAATTTATTTCTTGAAAAGAAAACATATATGCACACAAGAAAAATTGAATAAAAAAAAATGCTTAATTGCAGTATCTTGATAGCTGTCTTTAATGAAACTTATATATAAGAGGGATTTCTGCCCAAATATACATTTATGTAATATAATGTGATATATATATATATATATATATATATATATATATATATATATATATATATATATATATGATAAAATATACTTTTAAGCTATAATATATGTTTAAGATAAATGTTAACTGTTATAAGGATTTGGATGAAAAATTTATCCAAGAATTTATCTAAAATGCATACACCTGTATGTATGTGTGTTTATGTATGTGAGCGTGTCATCCCAACAAATGTAGAAGAAAATCCCCCCTCACTGCTATGCGCACTGATAATCAAACAAATAAGCATAAATAGATCCACTTGAAAAAATAAAATAAACCAGTTTGTCTGATGATTGCAAAAGCAAGGAAATCTGGGGTTACAAACTACTTCCATGCAATTCATGTATATATATATATGTATGTGAAAATATATAGAAAATAGGAAAGAAAGAACTGGTTAGGTTGTTTTGAAACATGAGAACTCTTATGTAGCATGTTGGAATCATATTTTTAAATATATATATATATATATATATATATATATATATATATATACATACACACACACGCGCAGATTTTGTAAACTTAATAATAATAAATATTAAGAGGCTGTAATACAGTCAACATATTACTGGGTAGGAAAAGGTTCAAAGTTATTTAAATAAATGAACATTTTTTTTTTTTTTTTTTTTTTTTTTTTTTTTTCAGATTTTGTGTAAATTTAAATTGTTATAATTTGTAGAAAAGAGGAACTTGTTCATTATCTGTGTCCTCTGAGGTCACCAGATCTTACCCCGTGCAATTTTTATCTGTGACAGTATATAAAAGTAAGTGTTTGTTCCACCTATGCCTGCTACTCTTGAAAATTTGAAAACTCAAATTGTTGAAGTTGTTAAATCAATATCCACAGATCAATTGATTTGAATGTGACAAGAAGTGGAATACCATTTCGATCTCTGTCATGCAACACATGATGCACATGTTGAGCAAATACAAGTTAAATAGCCTTAAAATAATAAAATTTTTACCAGTTTCCGATCAACTGCCTTATATTGGGATGCTTGTTTTCCAAAAAATTCTATAGCTACAGCAGACAAATTTAGAAATTTAAAATAATTATAAACAGAGTGCATTTACATGTTTCTAAAATATTCGCCATCACAACAAAATGCAGATTTTGTCAGAGTTAAAATAAGTTTGTCTTTGTAACGCAGCTGTTTGAGGGTTTATAGCTCCTCTAAGCTTAAATAAAGTCAAATCAACTTTTGATTTGATCCCCATAAAACTAGATATTTTCGAAAAGCAAACAATATGTTCTTTCATTTAAAACTAAAATTGGCTGCTGTAAATGACTCAAAAGATTTTTACAAGGTGTAAAATATGAAAAATAGTGAAATTTCTTCCTTTTTTTTTTTTTTTTTTTTTTTTTTTCTTATAAACAAAAATTTTCGCCAATAATGGGAAAGTAACTTTTTTTTTTTTTTTTTTTTCTTTAAAATCAGAAAGCCTAAATCATAATCAAACAATTTCATGCATAAAATTGAGAGCAAAACAAGATACCCAGGGTTCAAAATGTGACAAAGTCCATTGGTAATTTTCAATTATATGGCCACCAAGGGCTAAAAAAAATTGACACAACTCTCCACTCCCCTCCCCCCCCCAAAGAAATAGCAGAAATAAGGAAGATAGGGATCAAATGAAGCCAAACTAACTTTGATATGGTTAGCTTTGAGCCAGCCAGCCAGCAATAAAAAAAAAAACAAAAAACAATTGTCTCCAAAAATGTGCTGTCATCAGCTGGTGGGGATAAACCCCACCACTTACAAGAGGTGAGCAAAAAGTGTGAAAAAAAAATTTGAACATTTTTAAAGGGCTTAATGTGGGTTATTTATCATTATTATTATTTTTTTTTTTTTTTTTTTTTTTTTAATACCTATGTGAGAAAGTCCAGACTTATCTCAACTTAAAGCTGTGAAAAAAATATGACTTGATGTATGTGTTTTTTTGTTTTTTTTTTCACACTTATGTGTAAGTCCAAACTTGTTTATTTTGATTTTTCATATCTGTGGTGGTGAACTGTTAGTGAAAAAATTTGAGTAAATAAGTGAACCAATTGTTTTATTTTATTTTTTTTTTTTTTTTATCTTATCATAGGCCTAGCTTTAATACCTACATAAAATTGTTACTTTTCTTTCATAAATTCTAAATTAGATAAATTGAAATAATTCCAGTACTTTAAGGATAAACAAAAATAAGTTCTTTTTTTTTTAATGTCATAAAAATTTTTTAAAGCTTTCCTGATTTAGAAAAAAAAAAAAAAAAAGGTGTAAGGTCTTCTTTTCTTTTTTTTTTTTTTTTTTAAACATATCCTCAGTTTTATGTTTAAAAAAAGTTTTATTCCAAGGGTCTCCAGCCTGCATGACAAAAACACTATCAGACTCCACTGATTTTTTTCAATGCATGTCCTTTGTATTTCCCATTGTTGGGTCGTATAGTGGTTCCTTTTATTCAAAGATGTTCACATCAACTTAAAGAAGAAGGATTGAAGTTTGAAAAAAATTTGTTTTGAAATAATAAAATAAAATAAAAAATTATCTTTTTATAAAAAAAAAAAAAAAAAAAAAAATGGATTTTTTCTCAGAAAAATTGACTATAATTTTTTAATGCTAATCCGCAAGTGGCATTTTTCACAGCCAAAATTGAAGATTAATTACCAGTGAATAATTCCGTGTGCAAACAATAGCCGTCTTGATCCAATAACATGGCCCCAAAACATCTAGAAGGTAACTGATTTATCGAAAACTTGTTGCACATAATTGTGTTTTCAACAGTCAGTTTCCATTGTATCATCTTGATGATGTCATTTTCAGACAGGTCATCGAAGATTCAGGGAAACAGTTTAGCACTGGTTTGCTTTGAGAACTTTGCATTCTATGAGTAACATTAAGTTACTGATGAATGGGAATTTTCACCGAATATTTCGTTCAGGTGCTGGTGTTGGATTTTCCTATATGACAAAAACAAGCATTTTAAACAGCTATGGTAATTGAACCCTGATGATGATCTTGGAGAAGATTGAAAGTACTTGGGTAGAAAAAAACTAGGCACCTTTTTGATGAATTTCATCTTAACATCAAGAAACTGATTAGAGGACTGGATCATTATAAAAGCAAATGGACATATGCCTATATTATTAAATGAAACACACACGCACACATATATGTATATAAAACATCTGTTTACAACAAGGTAAGAAGTTTGGAACACTCAGTGCGAATCAAACTCACTTCACTGTAGCAATAATTTACTCAACTGGTTTGTTAACCATTTGCCAATAGCAAAGAACCCTGTGTTATGTCTTTGTACATATCTGTATGAAGTTGGAAGAGAATGTGACTTAATATTACATATATTTGAGTTTTTACTATGGCATGTTTTAACAATAATTTGGTGCCATCAGAAAAAAATTAATTTGACAAGGATAAAATCTAAACATTTTTTTGCTTTATTTTAACAATATTTTTAATACAATTTCTCTAATGATATAATTAGATTTTAACCAAGTTTAAATCATTTTTATAATAATTTATATAATCCCACTTTGTTTCAGTACTTACTTAGTAAAGAGAATTAACTTAAATAGTCCAGTTGTATTTTTCTTTTAATAAGTATCTCCCCATGCAATACAGTATAGCCACTAAGACACAAGACATTCACTACAGGGTGTGGAAGAATTAGGAACAGAAATATTAATAATGAGCAGGAAGAGTAATCAGGAGGACAGTAGATAGGAATTGACATTGCATCTAAATTTTTTCAGATTAAAGCTAGAAGGTAGTTCCACAAGCGAGAAGTGCAAGAAAAGAAAATGTTAGAAACTTAATGCCAGTCCAGTACTCCACTTAAATTAATTAAGTCTAGGTACCATAGCGAAGTGCTCATCCGAATAATTACCATGAAAGTATTTATAGAAGAGACATAGAGAGGCAACCTTACAGAGGTAGGAAAGTGACTGAAGCTGAGCTGCCAGGTCAGGACCAATGATATTGCTGATTGTTCTTTGAATCTTATCAAGGAGCTCAAGGTAAATAGCAGGGACACTGGACCATGTGGCAGCAATATTCTAAGCATGGACAAATAGCAGACATTAATTGTAGGTGAATCATGAATAGATTTTAATTAATTTCAAATCATTTGGTATTTGTACTTATTTATTTTCAAGGTTTACATATCCCACATTGTTGCAGTACCAATTCAGTAAGAAAAGGTCATGACCTGAAATAGCCAGGTGTATATTAATCATAGTAAACACCTAGATCAAGGTACTTTTAATACATCTTAGTAAATTATATTCCTTATTTATTAAAATGGCAGGTCAAAATTGTTATGGTTTTGTTTGAGTTTGTTGTTTAATTCCAAGTCCCTTTTGTGTTTTTATATATTTCTTTCAATTTCAGGATGTTTCACTGATGTATTTCTCAGAGCATTGTTTAGATTCTAATTGGTAAACACCTGTTTTAGATATTAAAATTACAAAACCAGTTAAAAATTGTAATTAATGTTAATTCAGATGATTTTACATGAAAAGCAGTTTACCAATTAGAACATAAACAATGCCCCCACCCTCTAGAAATACATCCATGAAACATCTCAGAATTTAAAGAAAAGAATACAGGCATAAAAGTGACTTAAAATTAAGTAACACACTCGCTCAACTGAAACCTTTCTGATAACAATTTTGATCCAGAAAATGCTGTTTTAATAAAAAGTGGATATAATTTACTCAGGGCTGGATTTAGATGAAGAGAGGCCCTCCACTTGTGAGGCACTTCCAATCCCCTATTCTCACAAGCAGAGGAAAATGGTAAAGAGTTAAATTAAACAATTTGATTAAAGCCAAGGATGATGAGGAAGTATTTAAAATTACTGAAGAGTTGAGTCCACAATGCTTCATGACAGCATGTGTAAGAAAGGCCTATGACGGTGTCAAAATATTATACACTTTAGCTGGAGGACCCCTACATTTCAAGGCCGAAGGCTTCTTCCTGCAGATAATTCTGGCACTGATATTACTTAAAAAAAAAAAAAACATGCATTGAAATGTCATGATGTATGTGAACCCCTGTGATTAATATTTGACCTATTTTAGTTGAGTCCCTGTTTTTACTATATTAATACTGAAACAATAAACGTTATTTTTAGTGTATATTCATATTTGAGTAGATGTTCCGTATATTTAAACATTATATTTATTTATTTTCATATACTGGACTAAAAATTTGGGAAATCTTCTTAAAGAAAAATATACACTCTTCAGCAGGATTCGAACCTCTCAGACCCCATCCCCCCGGTGGGGGGCATAGGGAAACGACTTTAGATCCGATGTGCTTTAACTGACTCAGCAATGAAGAAGTTTTGCCAATCAAGCAAGGTTGAATAGTGCTTTTAAGTGAAACCCTTCTTGTCTAATGATGGTTCCTTTTGCCCAATAGGGATGCAGGTTCGAATCCAGCCGGAGAAAGCATACTTTTTATTATTAAGATTTCTTGAATTTTCAGGCTGGTAGATGAAAATAAATAAATATACTGTTCAATAAATAAACAGAGTGTCTACTCAAATATGTGTGTCCACTAAAAATCACATTTAAAGCGATAAAAATCTTTCAAGTTAATAAAAAAAAATTAATTCCTTTACAAATTGCAATGTAAACAATATAAAACTGGCTCCCAACCAATTTTGGGACATGTACCACTTTGGTATTTCTAAAATTCTGGTGCACCCCTGTAATATTTAATTCTTACATGTATGCCAATTAAACACGTATGTACATATACACAAAAGATTTTTATGCATGCATATTGTATATGCATCGTATGTATTAACACTCTTATTTAGACTGACTAGAAAAGAATTCACTGTTAATAAGTCATTCTTGAATTGCCACCTTATTCTGTTAGTATAATAAGCTGAAAGATGAACATCCTACTCATGCCCCACCAAAATATTAAAACCAAGGTGGGAATCATTGTAAAACCATATGTAAACCATGTAAAAGAAAAAAAAAAATCTAATTTCCGTTTAACCATGTATTAAAAGTAAGTATCGAGTGTTCAGACACTTAACATGCATCATGTTTAGTTTTTGTTGTTGTAAAAAAAATTTTTTTTTTTCTGATTATGTTGGGTCATTCTTGAAACATGAAATGTTAGACAAATTATAAAAAGAAAAATTTAATAAAATACATATATCTTTGAGTAGACATCAGTGTTTTTTTTTTTTTTTTTTGTTTTAACAGTGAAATTAACATCTACTGGTCTAGAAATCAAAAGTCTTATAAGGAAGTTTTAAACATGTATACAAGAAGGTACTAAAAAGTACCCAACCTACCCACTTCTAAAAATCACTTTTTGAGGAGGTCATTATAGATACTGATCCTTTTTTTTTATTTTTTAACCTAAATTTCTGTAATGTTTAATTGTTATTATTCTTCAAATTATTTAGACAGTTATCCTCATCTTTCTTATTTTGAGCACTCTTTCAATTGGTATATTCACTGTTTTTTATCCTGAGTTCACATCAAGAAAGCCTTTCATTCAACTGTCAAATTTTAAATTGCATTTTTTGGTTTATTGATTGGTTTGTTTGCTTTCTTTTTTTTTTTTTTTTTTTTTTTTTTTCTCTTGGGTTTTGTGTTTTTTTTTTTTTTTTTTTTTTTTTTTCTTGGTTTTTTTTTTTTTTTTTTTCTTGGTTTTGTTTTTTTTTTTTTTTTCTTGTTTTTTTTTTTTTTTTTTTCTTGGTTTTGTTTTGTTTTTTTTTCTTGGTTTTGTTTTTTTTTTTCTTTTTTTCTGGCTTTTTTTAATGTTTTTGTTTTGCTTTTGTTTCTTTGTTTTTGTTTTCTTTTTGTTTCATTTATTTATCAATTTATCAAGTGTTAAAAATTTAATTTTCTTCAAGTTTCTTGTGAAGATTAACTAGAAAAAAATGTTACAATTAAATTTTCAATTTTATACATATTTATTTTTTTTATTTTTTCCAGAGATCTTTCTGCTTAACAATGGAATGTGGTCCAGTCACTCTGGAATAGTTAAGTAAGTGTTTTATTTAAAAAAAAAAAAATTGTTGCCTACTTTTTAAGAGAGCAAAGTGGATGACATTTGTTTTAGTCTTTGGTTTGCCACTCACTTGTAAGATAACTGGATTGCTACCTTCACTTTTGCCAAAGGGTTTTTGCTTTTCATATGAATTTATTTACAGAATCAGAAAAAGAAATTTAAATACAAAAAAAAAAAATTCATTTCTCCACTCTCCTCTCCCTCATTAATAAATCCTCTTTTATTTCACATTTAATGAAATATGCCTTAGAAAACCAGCATGCAACATGGGACCAGTAATTCTTGAACCTGAAAAAGCTGAATTTTGATATGAAATTTTGCTTGTATTATGTTCATTTTGTGTAATTAATGAAGTGATAGGTCAAGGGCATTGAAAATCCCCCCCCCCAAAAAAAAACAAAGTGGTCAAAAAATATATTTTTGCTGCTTAAAATTGATTGTTTTTTTGTTTTTTTTACCATTAACCTACAGATTTATTGATTACCTGTGTTTATTATATACAAGGTGGAGATTGGAAAGTTCAGATTTTGTGTGTGTATATACACACACACACACACACACACACACACACACACATATATATAATTTATTTGAAAATTATAACATAAATATGTTATAAAATTACTACAAAAATAGCCATTTTGTTTCAGCACTTCTGGTGTCTTATCAAATGGTGTTGTATGTAGATTCTACATTCAACACCATCACTTGATAAGACGCCAGAAGTGTTGAAACAAAATGGCTATTTTTATAACCTGTTTGTTATAATTTTTGAATAAATTATGTTTGCTCTACTCTGTATTGAGCACTCTTTTAAGAATAGTATTTTTTGGCTATTGGAATTTATTCCATATACACCAATCCTGTACTTGGGTGTATGTGTGTGTGTATATATATATATATATATACACACACACACACACTTAGACATTCTCTTACTTGTGAGATTTAGTATTATATGCTTTGCTATCTGAACCACATGCTCAAAACATTTTGACTGTTGTAGCCTACTGCCTTTATCAATTGTCTGCTACTTATGATTTTGTATTGGAACAAATATACTCACCTTAGTTCATATATTCACAAAGTTTCAGCCATTGTAATCTAGAGCCATCTTCAGTTATCTGACATATGCTTTGATTTTCAAACCAGCATGCTCATCTTGGCTGTTATAGTCACAATTTTTCACTCAATAAACCATTTGAATTTCTTCAGGGTTCTTTCTTTGTTCATGGAATTTCAAGCTGAACCCTTTATTCAATCTATGAGGCAGATTGTTCGCATTCTGTTTTTAATGCTTTGGGGATATTTCATATCAGTTACTATTCACCAGTCTTAGTCACATTTGTATGGTTTGTTTATTTTTCCACTAAATCAAAGAATATGGCATTTCCAGACACAGAGTTTGAACTGAAATCCACCAGGCTATTTGTCTCTCAGAAGTATAACAGCTAAGATGAACACAGTGG
>OZ010595.1:84119382-84181882 GCA_963932145.1 Acanthosepion lycidas | reverse complement strand
CTTATAACTTGATTTCACTCTATGTAAATGTGTACACATATTTCTCTTTACTCACTTCACAACACATGTATGTGTGTGTGTGTGCTTCTGTAAGTGTATTGATTAAAAAATAACATACATGTTGATCTATCTCCTAATTGAATCTTTTTTCTGTTGTCTAAATCAATGCTGAAATATTTCAGTTTAAAAAGGTGTCCAGTATTTGCTCCAGTCAGCCACCTCAGTCACAAACCAGTTGACATGTTTGCTTTGTTTTTAATACCAGCGTGTTTGACTACGTTCAACAAGTATGCAAGAACTTGCTTTTGGATTGTTGATTTATTTTAAATGGGGTAAATTGCTAAGTTGTATACCCAAAATTTAGTGTTTTATTTAATTTCCTTCTAAGGTTATAAAACATCTCAAATATACATAAGTATACATATTGTGCCTCTATTACAAAAGAGTTGTTAAAGGGAGGTAACTGTATATTAATGGAAGAATTTTCTTTTGGTCAGACTGTGACCAAAGCAGTAATCTTTACTGAAAAGGTTACATAACGTCTCTAAAAGAAAAAAAATCACATAAATGACAATAAAAGTCATTAAAAGGTTATGTTGATGTTTTGTGTTTATGTAAACATTTACCTATTAGTAAATTTAATGTCGAATTAGCTATCATTTTTCTGTGGTAATTGTTATAGCAATTGGCATCCTGGTTTTTACAAAACTTTAGAATTACCACTTTACACTATAAACTTCTTTCTCTTTTGCTATTTCTCTCTCTCTCTCTCTCTATATATATATATATATATATATATATATATATATATAATATATGTGTGTGTGTACACACACACACATATATTACAAAAGTAATACATCCTATTTCTTTTACTGAAACTGCAACAGATACAGGGAGCATAACACGATTGGATAGAGCAATTATTCAGACTATTGTCCTCATTTTGTCGCCATATTTATTACAACGTTTCGGCTGTTGTACGCTCCTGCCTTCTTCTGGTGGTTGGAATGTCGAACTGAACCCTTTATTTCACTCACTGGGGTAGACTGTTCTAGTTCCATGTGCCATATTTAATGGATGTCAGTTATCTCCTGTTAATTCCCCTCTCCAAGTTCTCCACTGCTTTAACCAGGTGAAGAAGGCCAGAGCATACAATGGTTGAAACATTGTAATAAATATGGCAACAAAGATGAGAACAATAGTCCGGATAATGTAAATAGTGTACATAATACCTCATCTCAGAAATATAGATACATTAAAGGAAGCTGCGGAGAGTCATGATTGCCTATGTCTGGCGAGATATAGTATAAGAAAAGCTGAATTATCTTTCTACTGTTTGAAGTGTGACTTTTAGTGAAATTTTCATTTTTCATTGCCACTGGACTCAATGTCTTTTCAAATTCAAAGATAAGAAACAGGATTTAGGATACTAATATTTAAGGAGTGTTTTTTTCAAGTATGTTCTCTCTTTAGAACGTGAGTGATAATATCTCTCCACAACGTCCTATTATATGTAACTCTAAGCAATATTTATCCTCTTACTACCCCTCCTAGTTTTTGTAATGTTATCCATTTGTATGAGCTCATAAAATATGTTACTCGATGTTCCCCTGTCCTTTTGGCTTTTAATATGCCCTGTGAGCGAAATAAAGGGTTTAGTTCGACATTCCAACCACCTGAGGAAGGCCGGAGCGTACAACGGCTGAAACGTTGTAATAAATATGGTGACAAAGATGAGGACAATAGTCTGAATAATGTAAATAATGTACATAGTACCTCATCTCAGAAATATAGACAAATACTGGATAGAGCAAGTTTTCAGATACATAAACACCACATTCCCATATGATCACTTTGTTAGGCTATGCATTTTCACTCTGAAAGTAATGTTTCCTTATTTTTATGGGGATCTACATCAGATACAAGGAGAATAACTTGTTGGATGTCAGAAGTAAATTTATTCAAGCAAGAGAAAAAGTGATTAAACAAATTGTGGCAAGACCTGATGATGACCAGAGTCTAGTCTAGTTGAAATGTCAAAAAATAAACATAATTTTAGTTAGAAGAATCATCTTTGAATGTGAAAAGTCTTCAGCTTTTTGTAAAATAAAAAAAAAATACTTCAGCTTTGGATACCATGAACAAAACATAGGAGCAATGATGAAGTTTTAGAGAAAAGAAAATTTTTTTTTTTTTTTTTTCTAAATCAATTCAACCCAGGCAACGTAATAATGCCACTTAAAATGCAAGGGGCTACTAGGGAGTTTTTCAAGAAGCACCTGATGCTTAATTTGTGCATGAATCTGAGACTTGTGCTACATGTAAGGAACAGAATGTATATTTATTAGATATTATTATATATATACTTTCATGGTAATTGTTCAGATGAACTCCTCACTATGCTACATAAACTTTTTAATTTTCAGATTAAGGAATCAGAGAGCCGAGTTCAAATTCCAGTCAAAACCATTATATTCAATTATATGCTAATAATACCTTTGGGAAAAGTATGAATCCTCTTCTCCCCCCAGCTATGGGTAAATAGTAGGACAGACTGGGTTCTATAGCCTTGGATGGTAACTGGCCTACTGCAGAAAGAAATGGCAACCTACTACAGAAAAAAATCTGCCTCGTCAGTCATGTATTGAAAAATATATGATCGCCTAAGCGTTTATCACACATGGCACATAGCTGACTGACTAGACTGACATCAAGATCTCATCAAGTTGAGCTGACTAAATGTAACCGTGAATTGTATGCTAACAGTTGTTTCTCCCGCTTGTGGAACTCCCTTCCGGCTCCATGGTTTCCAGCCAGCTTTGGTCTTCAAAAATTTATATGCAATTTAAATAGCTATCTACTCTCTTCCTGATTACTATTTTTGTTCTTGGTCATTAGTAATTATTCTGTCCAATTCTTCTACACACAGTAAACCCTTGTCTCCATAACTTTACTGCCTTGCATGGAGGGGGTGAACTCAAAAAAAAGAAAAAAAAAAAATATATATATATATTTGACATGAAAACACTGCAACGAGTGCTCAGGATCGCCTCTCCAGTGATGTTATGACTTGGGGTCATGACAAGTTTCTGGTCTTTCAACATCATACTTGTTCACCCAAGAGACCCTATATATATATATATATATATATATATATATATATATATAAAGAATGCTGATTTCCTTATATCAAGCATTCATTGTTTTTCTACTCCATCTTTTGTGCATCATTTTAAAGTCATATATATATATATATATATATATATATATATATATACCAACACATATATACACACACACACATATATATATATATATACACACATACACACACACAGATATATACACACACACACACACACACATTATCAACAGATATTCGTCTAACACATAGCCATGAGTATGTGATATCTAAAGTGGACGGCTCTTATTACTATAGCAATTGCATGCAAAACTCATTTACAAACCATTGATCCACATTGAAGTGTCCTCAAATTATTAGACTTAGCTTAGTCTGCCACAAGGGCATGAGTTTTTGTCACCTAGAATAAGTAGTCATGGTCTGTAAAACTATCTTTCTAATTCCTGCTTCATGGCAGTTCTCTCATCTTTCAAAACTTGGTACAAGGATAAATAGAGTGAAAGAAGAACGTTTTGCATCAGTTCCCTCAATGAGCTTTGAAAATCAGTATGTTTTGGTTTGTGACATGAGCTCAAACAAGGTTCACTGCTATCATTGGGAAATATACAAGTATATGTCAAAGGCGAGACAAAAGGACGTTTTTGTGTGAATGTATACAGGTTTCAGTGAATGACACTTGCATAATGTGTGAATTATTTTTTTCTGTGAGATTGAATGTGAAAAATGTCATGAATTCTGCCTTCCCACCCCTTACCCTTACTCCCACGCATTTTGCTACTTCTCCGTCTTCTCAACCGAGACACACACACACACACACATCTTCTGGCCATAAATTCTTTTGAATATGATTTATTTGAAGATGTTAAGCATTTCTTAAATTTTGACCATCGTGCCTGAAGTGCAAAGTTCAATCCCTGCTTGATCCTATTTTGTACAAAGTTTTGTGCTAATGTTCTTAGAAAAATCATAAATCTATCTATCTTCTATGAGTTAAATAACAGAGCTGGCTGGTTTCTCTTGCCTTCTGGTGACAACCAATCTAGGAAAAGAAAACCTATGAATTCAAAATCAGCCTGACTCACTACTGCTGCTATGACTGTTGTACATGTGGTGCCCTTATAACAACTAATGTGATAAGGGGACTTGTGATGTAAACTGCATAAAGAGAATAATATAGGGATAGGGGGACAGTATTTGCCCTTGAACTATTTATACACTAATTAGCTTAAATTTCTTCCTACCCCCACTTTTTTATTGATATAGGTATGTACAAAAGCTATCAGTGCATTTTATTTTATTTTTTTTAATAAAAATATTTCAAACATTTTGCACGAACACACACCCACATACATATTATTTAAGAAAGAGTCAAGCAGCTTCCTAAAAAGAATCAAGATATTGTTTCTGACAGCTTTGTTCTTCCCTTTCCCCACTAATACACACCAATTATTTGACCCTGTACTTTAACATCATTTTTCTACCCAGCCATCATCTGTGTCTGTACAAAACTAAGCTAAGCTCAGTAAATAAGTATTTACCAGATTATGCCGACACACGCATATATGACATACCCTTAGGGCCTGTTTAGTAACTGTTGTAGTTGTGCATTTCCGATCAGTGTTTAGTGTACAAGCTCAGGCAAAAGCCACAAATTAAAATATTGATTTTTAAGGCATTTAGGCCCTCCCTACTTGGAAAATTGGCACAACACTATCTTTCATTCTTGGACTTGTTTGGTATCAGAAGTTGATTTGAATTGTCCACTTGAATCACGAATCGGCGCCTTAGCTCTAGTAAAGATTAAAATGGGTTAGGGGTAGGGATTTGAAAAGAAATCCGTAGGCTTAGTTCGAATTCCAATCAACTTTGTTAGGTTCATTTTTTACACAAATACTCTTGAGATAAACATAAATTCATTTCTTCTCATCCCAGCTATTGGCTAAATAGCTGGACTGGTGGCAACCAGTCAAAACCAGCCTGAAGAGAGATGTACTCCATCAGGCTATATTGCACTAGACACATCACTGTCATATGTGGTACCCCTATGATCATAAGGAGTTATGATACTTGTAATGTGAAAAATACAACATGGATGGGCAAACTACAAGCTGTGAGCTGCATACAGCCTGTTTGAGGATTTTATGAGGCCTACAAGAGCACAACAAACATTTTTAAAATATCCATTAGTAGATTTTGGTAACTTTTGGTTAAATGTTTCACAAAAAGTAATCTATGCAAAACCAGAATAAAGAACAAAAATGTAAACCATTTACATATAATTATATTTAATAGTGAACCCCAATTATAAGGAAACTCACTTCTTACAAAATTGACTTATTGCATTATGTATTAATACAGGGGTACCTTAATCACTAATTCTCACATTTTGCCAATGTCAGTGCGCCATCATCAGCACATTGTAAGAAGATAAAGGGATCTAGGTGAAATGCTTCACAAGATTTATCAAGAATTTCTTATTGTAAAACCTTTTTTCAATGTTCAGATCTCATTAATACTAATGAAATATTAATCTAATTTCTCCAACTTTTGTTCAACTATTCCCCAAATTTGTCCAATAAGCAAATAGATGTACAAATTAACATGTGGCATTGTAGGATTGACATAGTTTACATTTGGCCAACTATGATGCAGCCCTCCATGAAAAAGCTTTGCCCACTCCTGACTTAGAATAAGATCAGGCTTATTTAGATAAATTGTGCAGCAGAAATCTTTCATATAATGGTAAGACATGAGTGGTAATGGCAACTTCATCTTGCTAATGTCTTACCATTATGTGGAAAGTATTTCTGCCTTAGTCTGTATTTGCTTAATGAGAATATTTGGTGAAGAAGAGAATTGAGGTTAAGAAAGAATTTGATCATACTTCATCTTCCACTTTTCATTGACTGTAAATTGTTTTAAACTTCTTTTTAAATCAAGATTGGCCACCCTTCCATAATACTAATAGGGGGTGCACAAGCAACCTTCATAACCTCACCTTCTCCCAGTGAGTCTTTTAGTCCTCACATATATGAGCAAACTTGGGTATCTCGAGGCAGTGTAATGGTTAGCAAGCGTGTCTCACTAGAACAATTACAACTGAGTCATGAGTTCGATCCTCATTGGGTGCCCCATAATTTTGACCTTGTGCCACATCTAAGCTACACTTGGAAAATCACTATATGAGCAAACTTGTCTTACTACCTTTTATGTCTGGACATAACGATGTTTCTGACTCGAGGAGTTCTGTTGCCTTGACTTCTGGGCAGACAAGAAATATACACTCAGAGTATCATACTTGTATCTTCTTTCATAGTCAGAGATCTGAGCCTTCAAGTAACGTAGAAAGAGGCTATCTTATCAGCAGGTGTATAATATTGGGGCTATTGTACTGCCATTTTGTGAATGGTTTCTGGACTGTGCAGTAGTTTCCAGTGGGGCCTTTCAATGCAATGATGAAGGCTATTGTTATGGCAGTATCTTCAGACGATTCTATATAGGTTATTTATATATGCAACTCCTGTGGGTGTGTCTGTCTCACTGCTTACTAGTCTTCCACCAACCAATACACACATGAACCCAATTAAAATTAAAATGAATATAACTAGCAAACCCAACCTTCAAAAAAAATAAAAAATAGTACACCCCAAATATACCGTCTCCTACACCAGAGTGAGGGTCTACATTCCAACTATCCAAAAATGGAACTCCATCTTCTTCAGTCCAAAGCCCAAAACATTGCAACTATGTCTTCACCATCTGGCTATGCACAAGAACTGAAAAATCTGTTGGACATGAAGTTAGCAATTGTACCATGCATTACTTCCTCCTCCTGCTTATGCCCACATCATATTGAAACATTGGTTCCCATACAATCAGCAAAGTTAAGCAATGTTGAGCCTGGTCAGTACCTGGATGGGTAACTGTATGGGAATACCATGTACTGTAAACTTGGATATGCAGGTGGTATGATGGATAATAGCTCAGAATTTTTAGTCGGAGAGCCAAGTTCCAATTCCAATTGGGTTCATTATATTCACTTACACATAAATACCCTTCGGAAAATGTATGACTCTATCTCTTCTTCTCCAGCTATGGGTTAATTAGTAAGACTTGTATCACTAAAACCATTATTATCTCCCAAAAATTCTTAAAATCTAAAAATATTTTCTGGCTTTAAATAACCTGCAAAGGGTTGATAAGCCATAGAAAAACAATCAGTCCTCTTCCTCCTCCCATACAGAGTTCACATCTGAAGAAGGTTGTAAGATAGGTTGATTGAAACATCATAGTCTCAAAATAAAGAATGAATTCTGTAATCTGAACAACTCCTTGAATAAGTTTCTAAATATATTTATTTTTCTGTTTATTCAAAATCCAGATAAGTGATAAAAAAACAGCTTCAAGTGAATTAATCCTGTAGGTCTTAAAGAAAACAGACATTACAAAATCTGAAACAAAATGCTTTCCCATATAGTAAAAAAAAAAAAAAAAACCACACACATCACTTGAAAACTTCCAGCAACAAAATGGGTGACACATGGAAGTAGAAAGGAAAATAAGATGTTCACTTTCTATGCTGCATTAAACAAAAGGGTTGGAAGGAAACTCCAAGGCATTTGAGAAAAAGCAGCAACAGTGGAGATATATAATTTCCTGAAAAACAGTTTTGAATTTATAAATTTCAAATGATTCTAATGCTAACTGTTCAGTCAATGAATGGCAAATGTTTTTTCGTGTATAAATGGTTTTGCAATTACCATTTACGTATTATATACTTTTTAATGGGTGAAAAGTAACAACTGACTGTTTTAATAACTCCTCAAACGTCAGAAGGTTAGTATGTAGAATTTTCTGAAAAGTGATCTGTTGGATTCCATCGTTTTGGCATTATGAATAAACTAACCCACAATAAAACAAACAAGACACCTTTCGTGCATTTGATATTTAAAAAGTAAAAAAAAAAAGATTTGCTGGTCTTTTTTTTTATTAACACAAACGTTAAGCTTCTTATCAATGGGTTGAAGTAAATGTGACAAATATTTTGTATTTTACTGGTTACATGATTTGTTGGGGGGGAGGCAAAAACACTTGACCTTCAATGTTTGATGCTTTTTGATCTTTTAAACTAATTACTTTCTGCTTTTGCACCCACTGACTGTGTATAAATACACATATATGTAAAAAAAGAAAAAGAGAGAGGTTGATGGAAAGGCAGTTTGTTAAAAAATATGTATTTCTCTCTCTCTCTAAATCTGTATTTCTCAGTAAATGAATATTTTTGCATCCAACTTCAAGGGAGAGAGACTTGAGTGCAAAAGTGGGTATTCATTTGTGAATGTGAGAAATACATTTGGCAGAATGTTTGTTGTTACCATCTGCATGTTTGTTTGTTTGTTGAGTGTGTAGTGGAGGGACTTTTTTTTTTTTTATCATAATAAAATCTGTATACCTACATTTTCAATTTCATCTGTATGTGCGAGTTGTTGTAGTAAATAATTAGTGTTCAATTTTATTTTTTTTTATATATAGCATGTATAAATATATCTGAATTAATTCAATAGAGTTATCTGACCATAATGAGTAGTGTATCTGTGAAACTTGAAGGCAAAGATAAGTATTTTGAACATTATTTATTCATCATACACACACACTAATACTATAAACATTATTTTTAGTTGCTACACGTGGCTGAGTTGCTGTCCCTGTTTTTGTTTTTATTTTCTGAAATAGTAAAAATAATAACAACTGGCCTGAATTAACAGGACACATGGCACAGTGGATAAAGGCGTTAATTAGATCCAGTGACAGGGACCCAAAGAGTTCAATACCCAGTTAAGGCAGTGGAGAACTTGGAGAGGGGGAATTAACAGGAGATAACTGATAACTGACATCCATTAAGCATGGCACGTGGAACTAGAACAGTCTACTCCAGTGAGCAAAATAAACAGTTAAATTCGACATTCCAACCACCTGAAGACGGCCGGAGCATACAACGGCTGAAACATAATAAATATGGCGACAAAGATGAGGACAATAGTCCGAATATTGTAAATACTGCTCATTTCAGTTTTGTACTCAAAATGTAAACAAGAGTAATTTTTTGAAAGGATTTCTTATCCAACGTTATTTCTTACTAACATACATACATATATATATATATATATATATATATATATATATATAGTGCGTACACACACACATAGTGCGTATATACACACACACACACATATATATATGTATATACATATACATACACACACACGCGTGTATGCACAATATATAAGTTCTGATAATCTTCTTTCCAAGAACTATATATTTGGAGATCCTTGATAAAATACAAAGAATTTGTAATGTTATTGGTCCTGACCTGGCATCTCAGCTTCAGTCACTTTCCCACTGCCATAATGTAGCTTCCCTCTGCCTTTTCTATAAATACTTTCACGGTAATTGTTCTAATGAACTTTCCTCTATGGTATGTAGACTTTATGAATTTAAGTGCAGTTCTAGATTGGTGGCAAGGTCTCATTCGTTTACAGTTGAAATGGCTAGATGTAATCGTAAGTTCTATGCTAACAGTTTTTCCCAAACTTCTCTTTTGTGGAACTCTATTCTGGCTTCTTGCTTTCCAGTCAAGTTTGATGTTCAAAAATTTAAATGCAGTATCAATCATTATCTTCTGTTTTGGTTCTTGTTCTTTTGCTGTTGTCACTCCATAATAATTTTTTTTCTTTTTCTCATATTCTTTCATATTCAGTAACCCCCCTCGTGTCTTAGTGGCTTTATTGCCTTGCTTGAGATTAAAGGATTTAAAAAAAAAAAAAAGACCAATTAACTTGTCTCTGTCTCATTTCTAATCAGCATGTTTCTATGCCTGCTTGTCTTTTGGTTTTTATACACACTACAGTTCAAATGTTTGAAGCCCCCCCCCCCAACCCCAGAAATAGTATGGGATGAACTTGATAGAAGAGTGAAAAAAGAATGGAATCAATTATCAAACTTATATACTTGGAAAAACTTTTGCAATGAATGCCAAGAAGATATTTTGACAAGAGCAAAATTTAATCTTAGAATGCTTCTTTCTTTTTGTTATAATAAAATTTCCAATAAAAATATCATGTCCCACTTTCTTTTTAACCATGTATAATAATTCCCTCTTTATAATACAAAACAACTATTTTTCAGGTCAATTTAAAAAATTACCTAGGGTAGCCTCAAACATTTGAACTGTAGTGTGTATGTGCGTATATATATATATATATATATATATATATATATATATATATATATATATATAATATTAGTGGTCAATATACATACATACATTATATATATATTTCCAAGAGGATAGAATCCAGGTAGAACTCAATGTCCAGGACAGAGTAAGAATATAATAAAAAAGGCTCAAGCACTAATATTCCATGGTCATAACATAATATTACATGGGAATCGTAATCACCAATTCATCAGACCTACAAATTTGTAGGTCTGATGAATTTGAGCCTTTTTTATTATATATATCCATTATTTTAGTATGTTACATCAAAAACATGTAAAAACACTACACAAATGCAATCCTATTTCGATGTGTATTAACACATCTCATCAGGCATTAATAAGACCTATTAAAATCTAGTAATATCATAAAATAAAGAATATTGCTCTACTTTTGTATTGAGCTCTTTTAAATTGAATGTTAAGAACGTCTGAATTGGATTCTATTTGTTCTCATTTCACATGGCGATATATAAGTTACACTTAGTAAATAACTATTTGAACCAACCTTAAACCAGCCCTAAGATTGTGTGTGTATATACTGCATATCAGGTTATAAAACACCCCACACATTAAGCACACCCTAATTTTAAAATTCTTATGAAAAATTAAAACCAAAATACTTCAAACAATTTTTTTAATAGAAGGCAGAAGGATATAAAATATCAGACAGAAAATATATGTAGGTAGGTGTTTATTCTCAGGCAAATTTCATTTTAAAAACTTTCATACAACATTACAATGTGTGTGTGTATGTGTGTGTCTTGCCAACTTTGCTTGTGGTTTTAAAAATTTGTCCAGTACCATATTCATTCAAAACACACACACACACATTGCTGATTTCTCCTCTAATCTAGTTCTAACCTCTCAGGCGGGGGGTGGGGGAACTGGCTGGTTACAAATGCCTTGAAAATCAAACTAGTTACATTCCATCAGTGCCAATTGAAAATTGAACTACCACCAATTGTGATGAATGAATGCTCCCTCAGGGAGGCCCCATGCCTTGAGCACCTATTCTGACTTAAACTCAACCCAGATCTCAAGTGGAACTCATACATACAATTCATCACTAAAGATGCAGGAAAAATGGTCAGTTCCCTGTGCCGCTCCAGTAAGTACCTGACTCTTCATGATTTCCACTACTTTTACAAGAGCCAGGTCAAACCTAAAAGGGAATACTGCTGCCATACACAGGCAGGAGCTACCCAATTCTCACTTTTCACTCTCAATAGAGTCCAAAAGTGCCTCTGTGTTCTTGTGGGTGACAAATTATTTTCCACCCTACAAACCCCCCTTTCTTACAGACAAAACTTTGCAAACCTTTCACTGCTCTATCACTATTTCCATGGAAAGTGCTCAGACCGACAATATTCCTTACTTCCACCAGTCTTTGCCTAAAATCCGCCATTTTACATACATTGATACTGAGAAAAATGGTTGGTCCTCGGTTGGTTCTAAGTACCCGACTCCTCCTGTTATTCTCTACCTTTACAAGAGCCAGTTCTTAAAATGGAGTTCTACTGCCATATATGGGCAGGAGCTGCCTAGTTCTCACTTTATGCTCTCAGTAGAGTTCTAAAGAGTCCCCATGTCCTTGTGGGTGAAAAAATATTTTCTACTCTGCAACCTGTCACTCACAGATGAAATATCACAATTGTCTCATTTCTCTATCAAACACACAAGTACTTAACAGAGTAGATCATTTATCAAAAAAATAATCTTTTGTTGAATCCCAAACCACCTTCATATACTGGGAAATGACTGGGCTGACTCGGAAGCAAAGAACACTATGAAAGATACAATAGCAAAAACAAAAATACTGTATACCGATTATAAGGCAGTAGTGAATAGAATTATCATTAAGAAGTGGCGAAATCATTGGGATAAATACACTAATAACAAGCTACCAAACATAAAACCTACCATTGGAGAATGGAATACAAAATGCAAGAATAGAAGAGAACTAATTGTGTTGACCCGCCTTCACATAGGCCACACCTACATGACCCACCATCATTTACTGGAGGGCGCAGAATGTACTGCATGCCAAAAAAGATTCACAGTTAAACATATACTGCTTAAGTGTACAAACTTGAATCGAGTGCAGAAACAATATTACTAAACAAGTAATTTGAAGAAACTCTTTATGGAAATAATACCATCTATGATACTAGATTTTATAAAAGTAATTGGAATGTACTCAAAAATATGAGTGGCTGAATCATACTGCATATATATATATATATATATATATATATTCTACCTAACTATGACAAAATCCTTTCCAAAACAGTGTCAGCATTAAATGACCCACTGAGGTTGATATGGCATAAAACAAAATAACCAACAAAAATCACTGCTCTATCACTATTTCCATGAAAAAGTGTTCAGGTGATCTACATTCCCTAGTTTTACCAGTTCAAATCTTACAACTAGGACCACCACGCTACGCACATTATGGCAAACCACCCTCATTTCCTCCATATTCCATTACTGTGAAGATAGTTTGAATTTAAAATTCTGTCTGTGGAACCAACTCCCAAGAAGATGTTTTCCCGGTGACTACAATCTTAACCAGTTCAAGTCTAGGATTAACTGTTATATCTACATAAACTGTGCCTATTACTTTGTAGCTCCCAGACTTTGTATATGATGAACCTCACTGTAATTTTCATAGTGCTGAAAAGTTATTAGCCTGATCCATTTCCAAAAATTTGAACAAATCACCAAACATCAGAATTTGGAGGACAAAGCCTCATTGATTGGGTTGAAGCACTTTATACCTTCACCCTTTCACGTGCCTGTATGGGCATGTAGAAAAATTGTCCATCAGACAAATTTAAGACAACATATGAAATGTTGGCGCAAAAGAAGTGAAAAATCACTTGTAGATAATCTATAATCAATAATCAAATATCGATTACCTACAAATGAGTTCAAGGGAAGTTTTTTCTAATTTCTTGTAGTGCTCTAAAGTCTTGATTTCTTCAACATTTTATTTAAAATTTGGTTAAAATATATTTATGATAATCAGAAATTGTTTTTTGAATTTGTGAAGACCTTCAATATTATAATCTTAAAACCTATGTCTAAACAATGACGTAATGGTAAACGAACTGGATTTGAGGATTATTATGAGTTTGTCCGATCCATTTATTGACTGTCTGTCCTATTCTTATGACCATATGCCCAACCATATTAGATATATAACAAAGTGAGGTTATCAGTGATTTCTGCTATATTTTTGTCTTCATATTTCCTTCCGGATGTGGTGTCTTGAGAAATCAAATTTTAAAATTTCATTTTTATGCCATGTATTTTTTATTTAATTGTTTTTTTTCGGCTTTCTTCCCCTTTTTTTCCGCTAAATTTCGCATTTTGTGAACAGGTGTAGCACTAAGATTTATCGACAATATTTTTCATTAAGAGTAACTGATTTATCTCCCCTTGACTTGAAGCTGTCACTCAACAAAGAAAACCTTATTAAACAGGTGTGGCGGCGGCGGCATTGCTGCTGTATGATTCATTCAGACACAGCTGAAAATTACTACTGTATTTTTTTTTCTTTATCTTCTCTCTACCCTATATATATACATATATATATATATATATATATATATATATATAATATATCTATAGGAGACTGACAGCTTCAGAAAATTTTTTGCTAGCCTACAAAGAATAAAATATATATACGGGTACATGTGTACTCGTGTGTTTGCTGTGTGTGTGTAATATATATATATATATATATATATATATATATATATATATAAATAATTAGGATGATTTGAAATAATCATAATGAAGTAATTTATCAAGTCTAGAAGAAACCTCAACAGAATACAGAAAGCACTGGACGGCCGTTTCGTCCTATATTTGGGACACATCAGCAGTGCGCATCCACTACTGAGAATTGAAACCCGAATGGTTGGTATGTCGTTTGCCTCCTATTGTAATAGTTCAGGTTTCAATTCTTGTTAGTAGATGCACACTGCTGATGAGTCCCAAATATAGGACAAAACGGCCGTCCAGTGCTTTCTGCATTCTGTTGAGGTTTCTTCTAAACTCAATGAATTCCTTAATTATGATATATATATATATATATATATAGTACCTAAACATTAAATTATATATATATATATATATATATATATATATATATATATATATATATATATATATATATATTGTTTTTTTTTTGTTTTTTTTTAAATTTTATTTGATTCTGAATGTTTCAGATATGAATCAATAACAATCCTATTGGTTGATAATTTATTTAAAAATTTGATTTTACTTAACCTGTTTCTGGATGATATGAAAACATTTTGTTTCAGTGTCTGGAGTTTATGCCAATATTTTTGCTACAATCAAGATTCAACTAATTGAGTTTGTGTGTGTATGAGGGGCTAAATGTAAAAATGTTTTTATTTTACTGAGAATGTAAATAATTTAATATTTCATCTCCTTTTCTTAATCAAACACTTATTAACCATCAATTTTTCTGTTTTTGTCTTTTTTCGTTTTTTTTTTTTCATTGTTTGTGTTTTGTCAGCCCGGCAAAAATACAATGTAGATATTTGAGTTTTCCTAACAGTGAAAAACAAATTATTTGAAATTTTAAATAATCCGCTAAAATTACCTTCTAAGACATTTAATATCTGTAATTAAAATGATACTCTAAATCCAGTTTACATTTAAACAAATTCAAATCCAATTCTTCCATTTCTTTGCTTTGCTGAAATATGTAAACTTTTATTTTAAAGGATTGTGTCAGTCATCATCATGTCACTCTCCATCTTAACTTCTAGCCTGAGGGGTAACCACTTCTCTCTTGAAATCAATACAGAACAATTCTTGAAAAAAAAAAAAACAGAATGTGTAAGGTAGCATTGTGCTTGTCAGTTCAGAAACGGGAATTGGTAAACACTAAACAAAAATCAAATTGTAGTTATTTCTCTTACTAATACCTGTGGAAAAAAAATGTGTTCCTCCTAACTATGGGTTAAATAACAAAAGCTGATGTATCTTGCCTTGTGTGGTAGACAGTCTAAAAGAAGGAAAATTTTAAATTCAAACTATCTTTCCAGGAAGGTTGTGTGTTGTCCTTAGGATTTGACATTATTCTATAGAGGTTAAACTCTGCGACATTAAAACTTATATATATTTATATATTATAAATTAATCGATAAATTTAATTTCAAAATGCACATGATGCAGGCTATGCTAGGAAAAATTGCACTAAGATGTGCCATTTTTGTTGATCAAGAAACAAGTCTGATCATTATAACTATAAAAAAAAAAATATTTATGTTTTATTCATATTTATCAAATTGATTTTGACTCTAGATCAAGTACAACTGAGTAGTGAGTTTGATTTTCACACATGCCATGCTTTTGGCCTTGTGCCACATTTAAGATAAGCTTAGAAAATCATTGGGCACTTTGACATGGTCTAATGGTTAGCAAGCTTTTCTCGCTAAATCAAGTATGACTGAATAGTGAGTTCAATCCTCACTGGATGCTCCTTAATCTCGGCCTTGTGCCACAACAAAATTAAGCTTAGTAAATCACTATTTATAAAACTGATTTAAACTATACTTGTTTATTACTAAACTTAGTACTGTTTGGCACAAGGCCACAATTATAGATTACACTATAGAATTTCTTAACTCTTGTTTGCAAGACTCCCTTGTTAACAAATCAGGAACAGACATTTGTTTTCTAGTGTTAACATAGTCTGGCACAAGGATACAATTGTGGAGCTTAATGATAATCTTGTTTGCTTAACAAACTTTTGAAAATGATTTATACTGAAATAACAAATCCTTTTTTTTTTTAAATGATTAATTTTTCTTTTATTTAAATGATTTACTTTTTTTTAATATTAAACAAAATTCATTTTTATTGATGATAGCACATGTTTAATCAACCTCTAAACATTTTATTATTATTATTATTATTACTATTTAAACTTGCACCTTTAAAATGAAATCACTTAAAAAATGTAACCTTTTCAGGATATTTTTATTAATTACTTTATATTAGAAAATGTATGTTACCTGCTGATTTTTATTTGTAACAAAAGTTTTAGTTAGGAATATTTTTTTTTCTTAAGAATGACTTAAAAAGTTGCCAGTTCACCTATTTGTATACTTCAAAAAAAAAAAAAAAAAATTTAAAAGTATCTTGCAAATTGTTTCATGAATGATTTACTGAACGCTACAATCTTAACTTCAAGGATCAATCGTTATCTATCCTCCTTATCCTCACTTCCTACTTCTTCTTTGAACTCATATCACATAACTCATTCAGTGACCCTCTGCCTTGAGTGACACCTTAATTTTATATTGTATGAATATTAGTGTAATAAAAAATTAAAAAAAAATATTTTTTCTCGCCACTAGTTCTATTGGTCAATGCTTTAGTCACAGGCAAGACCTCCCCACTCTAAAGATAAGAATGTTGCTTTTTCCTTTCCTAGTCCTTGTATTTTGGCCTTTGCCTAGTAAAAAAATCAATAATAATTTAATAATCTATGGCATCTACATGGCTGATTGGTTAGAGTGTTTGCTAATGTCAGTTCAGTCCTTACTTGCAGTAGCAAAGCTTTGTATAAAACAACACTCATCTTTGGTGAAAATATCTAAAGTTTGTAAAAATTTTGTTAGAAAAGAATAAAACAGTGTCATGTTTTTTTTTTTTTTTTTTTTTTTTTTGGCATACTGAACAATTTCCTTACAGATGAAGAAAAGATGTGAAACACCAGAGATGTGGTTCTGCAGACAGATGCTGAGTATACCATAGATTGAACATTTTTTTAAATAAAGTCACCCTCAAGGCATTAAAGTCACTAAGACACAAGGGTTACTGGTGTGGAAGAATTAGAAAACAGAAACACCACTAAGAAGCCAGTACAAAAGAAAATTAATCAGGAGGACAGTAGATAGTGATTGACATTGCATTTGAATTTCTGAAGATTAAAGTTGGCAGAACAGCATGGAGCTGGATGGAGTTCCACAAGTGTGAGAAAAGAAACTCTTAGCATAGAACTTATGGTTACATCTAGCCAACTCAACTATCTATATGTCACTGAGACCTTGTTGCCATAGTACTGCACTTATATTCATAAATTCTAGGTATCATAGTGAAGAGCTCATCCAAACAATCACCATGAAAGTATTTATAGAAAAGGAAAAGGGAGACAACTTTGCAGTTGTAAGAAAAAGTGACTGAATTCGAGATTCAAGATCAGGGCCAATGATATTGCTGATTCTTCTTTGGATTTTATCAAGGGGCTCAAGGTAACTAGCAGGGGCACCAAACCATGTGTGTCAGAGATATTCTAAGCCCAGATGAAGGGTAGACATAAAAGATAGATTCTGGAGAGAAAAAAATGTCTCGCATGACATAGCGAACCAATTTTCTTAGCAGCTGACCTAGCAATGGATAAAATGTGAGCAATGAAGAAGTTCTAAAACAAATGGTAACTTAAGATTCATTCAGTGGCAGTTAGGACATTGATGGCAGGAGTAGCTGAGGGGAACCTGATGATAGTGGAGACAAAAAAGGGATGATAAACAATCAAATGTTGGACAGAAAGTTGTGGAGAGCCGTGATCGCCCACGTCCAGAAGGGTATGAGCCACATAAAAGACAATGAAAAACTCCAATTTTGATCATCAAAGTTAAAACAGTGTTGGACCTCCTTTGGAAAAACTGCTTTGTGGCCTTGTGTTTTTAAAATAGTTAGTATTTTAATGTTAAACTCTCTGGCATGGAAACCATACAGGTGTCATTCATTACCTTTTCATGTTTTATCACCTGTAATAAAAAATAATAATAATAATAATTAATAAGTGAGGATGGGGTGGTTACAACATATGATACTGGTTTATATCAAACTTACACCTTTATCTCTGGAAGTAGATAAAAAACTTATCTGTGGAGTGGGGGTGGGGGAACTAATGAAGACAACCTTGTACAAGTTAGTTCTTAACCTGGCCTATTTCTCAATCTTTGATCGAATCAGTTTTTGGTAAATCACATTTCGTTTTTTAATGGTTTCTTGGTCGGGCCGAAAACTTTTCACCATCTCCCTAGTATTTGTTTAAGGATCATTTTTATTTTGTCATTGTTTGTCTGTTTCGCTGGTGAAGATCAGAAGGGAAGTGTTTTGGTAAGAGGAAATATCGGGGTGGGAGTGATATTTCCCTTACACCCTTGTTACTACCCAGATACTGTTGGCGAGTGATAAAGGCGCTCGGGTAGAATCTCCCCGCTTCACTTAGTTTGCATACTCAAATTTCATTGGCTGTGATTTTCTTACTTGGCCCGGGAAATAATTTATGCTTCGATCTCAAACATTTGCGCGCGCGCGCTATATATACATAAATATATATTATATAACACACACACACACACACACACACACACACACATATATATTTTGTGTATGTATGGATGTATGTAAATGCAACAGTGTCTTTCTTCATTACATTTACAAATGCTAACAACGAAGAAAAACAAAATCTGTTTTGGAATTATTTATAATTAGATTTCCTTTTCAAATTAGAAAAATGATGTGTTTGTTTCATTTAAAAAAGAAAGAAAAAGCATAACTGAAAAGAGAAAACATTATTTCTAATTATTTCACTTGCGATTATTACCTTTTTATTTTAAAACTCACATGCGACGATGCGCCTTCTCACTTTCCGGTCCTAAACGTAGGGTTTTTTTAAGGTTCATAATCTTTTCAAGGTTGCTAAAACAAATATTAATTTTTTTTTTTCTTTCTCTCTTTTAATTCTGACTCTGTACCATTTTAATTTTTCTTTTCTCTCTCCACTCCATTGAAAGGAAAATGTTAATATCACAGAAGACGATCAGGGAAATTAAATTTCGGTTTCACTTCACTTAATTTTTTCGGGGATTTACCACTGATCACTTTTCGTTTCTAAAGGTTTATAATCGCAGTATGCATTTTAAAAAGATCGCTTTTTAACTGAAAAATGTCTGTAAAACTTTAACACGTAATTAAATAATTAAAGAAATTTATTTGCAAAACAAAATTTGTATTTTTCATTTTATTTATTTAAAAAAAAAAGAAAAAGAAGATCCCTTAGAAAGATTTGTAATGTAGTAAATTCACTTTTGAACTCAACCATAACAATTAAAATAATTTGGAATATAAAACTTTAAAAAGTGTCTTAAGTATATTTATTAATTAGAAATAATAAAATATATATTTCAATTAGGATTCTTAATCTATTCTAAAATGCTAATTTTTAAAAAATTAAATAAATAAATTAAAAAAAAAACGGTTTTATGAAGATAAAAAAAATGAGTAGCAGTATTAAGATATGAAAACAGCATTATAAATCATAGGGATACTGCTTGTGTTTCGTCAGAAACGTTTACAGCCAACCAAATCATCTTTAATTTTCTGTATTGCAGCCTGGCAAACCCTCTCCATGCTTTTATATATGTGTGAGTGCCTATAGCTTAAACATTCGACCAAGCACTGCCTTTTCCTTAGCACCAACAAGAACTTGTGACCTAAAATAACTTCATTGCATACCAACCAGACAGATAACCTATACCCTAAGCTGGGATGTAACGTTGGCTGTGATTGGCCGAATATAAATATTCCCTACCGGCTTTGGGGAATGTGGGCCAATTATGGACTGTGTGTGTCAGGCTTCTGGTCCGCCTGCGTCATAATCACGCACTCTGTTTTCTGCTTATTTCAGACCATGTAAAAAAAAAAAGAAAAAAAAGAAAGAAAAAGCCTCTTTTCTTTCTCTTTCATTTCATCCTCTCTCTTCTTTCATCCTCTCTCTTCTTTCTTACTCTTTCTTTTATTTACTGTCATTGGTATCTATCTTTAAGCTGCTTTCTACCGGCTGGCCATTCTAGAGATAATCGAACTAACCACAAAACAGCTGGACTACAGTCAACTAAAAGACGACTGCTTCTGTCTAAAAGGAAAAATATTACTTTATTCGCGCAAACGCCATTGTCTGTTTATTTATATTAGTCTCGTTTATTTTGTATATCTCTTCTCTCTCTCTCTCTTTTTTTTTCTGCTGCAATACCACATTTTGAATAACACCACGATTGTCATCTTTATGGGTGTCTACAGTAAGTTGTTTTTTTCTTTTTTACTCTTGGAAAAAAAAAGGACTAAACTCCCTACTTGACGTGGAACCCATATTCAGGGGTCGGCTCCTAAGAAATTTACCGGACCCTAACATTTAAACATTTTATATTTTTTTAAACTGTACATATATTTTAAAATATTAATTTATTTCCAGCTTGGTTTTAGGCTGGTCAAATCAAAGGGTTGTGTTATGGGGAAATGGAATGTGTGTGGATCTGGGTTAGGGGTCCCGTTTGGTATGTTATTTAATTTAATAAGTAACAGTGGTGCATTTGGAATTTTTATATTTTATAATGATATTTTTAATGGTTATTAATTATCGATGAAATTAATGATTAATTATTGTATTTATTATTAAAAACATACTTCTTTTTTTTCTCTGATTATTTTACAATTTGCACCAAATATCACCGTATTTCTCTCTATTTGTATATACAACATCACTATGAAATGGGAATTACGCGTTCAGTAACGGTTTTCAAGCGAAAATGCAACAACCAAAATTCAAGAATTTTATATCTATTGATCTACCTAGTTTGCTTTTAGATAATAATACGATATCTGAATAGTGAATTGTTTTTAATTTATTGAAAACGGAAAAATAAGTAGATTGCCTATTCCTTCATCAGTATTTGGTTGGGGGTTCGGTTAACAACAAAGAACACTTTTGTGTGTGTGTGTGTAGACTTTATAGAGAAGGACCCGTTATTTTTTTTTCTTCCAAGTCGCTGTTTAAGTATAATGGCCCTCCATAAACTGGTCAGTCAGGACTACAAGGCTAATCATGTTGAAACTGACCACACCTGAACTCTCCATGGGAGAAAAATCCTTGATTTCAAACCACACGCTTTGGATACAACATGAACAACAAATTGCTCATTTGGACTCTATACGACTGAAACGTAGGTATCTTGTATATTTAATATCTTTTTCTGTACTATACTGGATTTTATTAATCACTGTTGTTCCGATATGTGTGTTTTACTTTTAAATTAATTTTATGTTGTTTGTTTTAATGTAAAAAAGAATCGTGTGTACAGTTTTAAATGTTTGTGTGTGTGCCTGCACCATATTTGCATTCATAAAGGCTAATGCAACATAATGATTCCTAAATAAACAAAATCGTACACACATACACAACGCACGCGCTGATATATAAACACAGCAGAAATACATAGACGCACGCGCGCACTTACTCACACACACACATTAATATGCATTGTAATTGCAGAGAAAAATTAATTCTACTCACATGCGACCATACACACACCCATATAATAGTACACAACAGAAAATAAAACTTAAATACATAAGCAATACAGAAATCCTTTCTGCACACATACACAGACAACACGCGTATAAACTTGATAAATAGAGAAACAAAATTTACTTGTAAAGACTTAGTCACTAAAGAGGGTGTTTGCCTTAAAAGACAATGTTTAGGGTAAAAAATGATACCAGAAAGTACTAATCACAATAATTATTATTAGTAGACTATTATTGAATAATAGTCTACTAAGCAACTAATGCATTTATAATTTATTTCTGATTCTCTATGCAGAAATAAATTCCTTCGCTCTATGGACATATTTATCATGTCTTGTTGCTATGGTCGTTTCTGCTCTTAGTAATACTGCTTCTGAATTTGAACTGGGTGACTGCTGACTAGTATTTACCATTTTTAACTGCTATGTATGTAGGTATCATAGCAGCAGTTAAAAACGATAAATACTAAATAGTAAATACATATATTTTTTTCTTGTTAAACACAACAATGCCTTGTTTTTGTGCCTTCAAATAATTTGAATTTAAAAAAAAAATACATAATTACATTTTCAAATGTCTTATATTTTTAAAAAAAGAAAAAAAAAAGAAAAACATTTTCTTTAAATGACACGCCTTTTCAATTGACGTACAATAAAATCAGGCGATCTAAAAAAGAAAAAATATATAAAACTATTCTTCAGCCTTTTTTAAAAAATTAATGAATTTATCTTTGTTTTAGTGTTGCTGTTAATTTTTTTTAATTTTTTTGTAGGGAAATTAAAATTATTTTTTATTCGTTTGCTTTACAAAAAAAAAAAAACAAGTCCAGCTGATCCTTTTCTATATAATCTGATTTCACCTCGTGTTAATCGACACACCTGTTTGAAGTTGCCATTGTTATTACTTCAAAGTTAGATTATTTTAAGTGGCCTTCATATATTAAAAAAAAAACAACAACTTAAGTCTTAAAGTTAAAGATAAGATCTAATGCCAATGGTGTTACTACACAAAAAAGCTGTTTTTTTTTTTTTTTTTTGTTTTGTTTTTTTTGGCTGTTTTTTATACCCACATTTTTCATGGAACAGGGGACCTTGATCTTTGAAAATTTCTTTCTTAGCCATCAGAATGTTTAGTTTAGATTTGTTTGTTCAACCATAAGGCCATAACTTCTTTACAACAATTGAGCTTAGATTTCAACTCGAATTTTCAAGGTCTTGTTCAAAGATTTGGAAAACTAAATACTTTCACATTAGTTTAGAAAAATCAGGATAATCTTTGTTTCTGCTATCTGTGTGCATGTGCCTATTTGATCATTAGTGTTTATATATCTCTCTTCAAATGTCTGTGTGTATGTCACTGTCTGTGTATCTCTCCTTGCCTTTCGCTCTCTCTGTCTGTCTCTCTAGGAAGTAAAAATTACTGAACATCAATGGAAATTTTTTTTTCCTTTTGTTCAAACAACAATAGCACCCCCCCACCCACCGCATGCTCTTTGACTTAGTAGCTTTGAGTAGTTAATTAACAATTGAAAAGTCACTATGGAAGGTGGGTAGGTAGGTACATGTGTGTGGGTGGTTTAGGTTTTAACATCAGGCACATTTATACTCAATCCAAGCAATCCTCGAAATAGTTTAGTTAGTATTATAAATTAACTATTGCAACTACTAGTACTGCTGGTGTTGTCAGTTTCCAGTCAGAAGAAAACGTTTTTCTTTTGTTAACCACACCAGGCACTGCTGCATTATTAAGCAAAGCACCTGTCATTGTATTCGTGAACATTTTATATGGATATTCGTTTGTTTCTTGATGCTGCTGTTATTATTATTATTATTATTAATTGAATTGTTCACTTTTATATTTGTCCCTTGCAAGATGACCTCGTTTGTATGGCATTGAGACATGAGATGAGATATTGTTGTTGGCAAATTTAAATTTAGGGAAACCAATTATACTCATTTTGGGATATACATAATTGAATTAACAAAGTTAACTTGTATTCATTATTATATAGGATTGTTACATTATAAATCTGTGTTGTTTGTTTCTTTTTTGGTGGGAAATACCTTTTTCTGAGATACACATACATATATGCACACACAACTATATATATATATATATATATATATATATATATATATATATATATATATATATATATATAGTCATATAGAGACTGTTTCACTGTATCACAGCTTGTCAGTGTGACTAGACATCCAATTGCTTCAAGCTGGGATGGAAACCCTGGCCGATTTGGCATCAATCAGATTCTAGCCACAAGCTGTTGTTGCACGCCAGAGCGGAAGGGAATTTTTTTTTTAACATTTTTACTATGCAGAAGACGTCAGTAGCTAGTATATATATATATATATATATATAATGCTTAAAATCAAATGTGTTTGAATTGTCAATTCCCATTCAACCACTGAACTTTTGTAATGTAAAACCTGCTTAGTAAATGGGTGAAGGCCCATTAGGATGACCAAAGATGCTTTTCAAAAGCTAAGTGGAGTACTAAGAAACAGGAAAACTTCATTAGAAACAAAGAAAAGACTACTGAACTGTTATGTCATATCTGTCCACCTATATGTCAATGAATGCTGGACCATCTCCTCAAAGATGAAGAGACTTGAAGCAACAGAAATGTTTTCTACAGATGGATACTGAGGATACCATGAACAGAATATCTGAGCGATGACAAAGTTTTAAAAAAATGGAAAAAAAGAGACTTGTACTTAACATCATAAAAAGACAGCTGAAATTTCTAGGGCATATAATGAGAATAGATGGCTTGGAAAATCTGATACTCACAGGACTGCTTGATGGTAAAAGGAAAACAATGCATAACCTACTTAGTGAGCTTGTGTAAATGGATTGCAGATCAGGGTTTGGGAAAAATAACACAAAGACAAAATTTATTAAAAGCTACAAAGGACAGGAAATTGTGGAGAGTCATGATTGCCAATGTCCTGAAGGGACACAGTGCATGAAAAAGGCTGCTTGGGTACTGTAAGCATGCTAACAGTCATACTTTTATGATATGATTTGGGAATTAAGGACTCTTATCACCCAATTAACCTCAAACAAAGAGATTATGCCACTAATACATAAGGGGCTACTGGGAGTGCAAGAGGATGAAAAAAATGCTTAGAAGAAACCGGAAACCCAGCTCTAAACAGGGAACAAGGGATAACCCTCTACTCCTGTTCAAAAGGCTATTAGCTATCTATCTCTCTACCTGCCTACATACGTCTATCTATCCATCCATCCCAGTCTGTTGCTATCTATCTTTATACCAACTATCTACCTACATATCAACCTATCTCTATCTGAAAGACCATATCTATATATATATATATATATAGATATATATATATATATATATAGACACACACACAAATGTTAAATGAGTTTAACTGATGTCAATAAACCAATTTAAATGTTTCTCTTTGGTTAACCAAATTTTTACAGAAGATGAAAATAACATGAAAACTGTTCCTGCAAGTTTTTTTTTTTTTTTTTTATTCATTTTCTTATCGTAAATCATCAAATTGACATTTGAATGTTTGATGAAACTGTTTGCCTTTGAAAAGTTAGCCACCTTTTTTTTTTGTTTTTTTGTTTTTGTTTTTTTTTTTTTTAAAGAAAAAACTTACCAAACATCTGAAAGGAACATTTACACATTTTAATAACAGCTATTAAGCAGTGCACCAAATACAAGTGCTACCAGGAATAATCTGCTTGGTGATTATTTTTTCAGCTATTAAAATAAATATGCCTTTTCACATAAACATCGAACAAAATGATTGTGCTGTGGCAAAACTTATTTGGAAAAAAAATGTGAGCGATGGGTGAGGATTGTAATTTATTTGTACTACATAGACTACAGTGGTGGGTAGATTTTACATCTCACTTACCAACACCAAGGCATATAAAGACATGTTTTTACAAGACTCATAATTTGTTCCAACAATTAGGTGTCAGGTTGAGAATTTTTATTTATTTATTTTTTTTTAAGAAAGAATGAATAATTCACTATTAAATACAAGAGAATAAGCCTTTTAAAAAAGGGAAACTCTTATTTTATTTTTGTAGCATTCTAAGTTTGCTAAAATATTTTAAAACCCAATGTCACTTTGCAGCAATTCTGTCATACATGGCTTTCTTGATTTTTGTTTTGTTGAAAGTTGCTCTGCTGTCTTTACTTAATCCCCTGCAGATTGAGTATTGGGTTTATGGTCAACTTATTTCTGTATTGTCATTATTTTATATAACATTGTCAGAATCTTAATATAAAAATTAAATATTAGAATAAACTACGGATAAATGGGAAGGCAATCTTCTTTTCATTACTTTTTTTTTTTAATTTTTTTTTTTTAATTTTTTTTTTTTTTGTCCTTTTTAAATTATGTCGAGCACTTTTCTTTGAGAGAGAACTGTTTTCATATAAAGTAGTTATGGTCTTGGTTTAAGAGGATTTTTTACATCAGTGTTTTGGGAATGTTTGACTACCGTTGGTTGTTTATCATGTGGGCATTCATCATCATCTTCATCTTTGAATTTTGTAATTGTAGGTGGGGGATCCGATGCTGAAATGACACTGAATGTCCTCCACGACAGTCTGTCAATAGCAGCCGTCAGCAATTTTGGTATGGTCATACTTGTCCATTGTTTGACATTGTCCAACCAGTTTTTGCATTGGTATCCTCTCCTATGTTCACCTAAAAATGGTGCCTTGCATGATAGTCTTGCACAGGCTGTCGAGCCTTGTAACATGTCCAAACTATGCCATTTTTCCAGAAGAGGTTCCTGGTGGCCCACAAAACTTTCAACCCTTTTCTGCACAAACTTATTGGCTTTATGTTCCTAATAGAAGATGCCAAGGAGTTTTCTCCTGCATTTGTTCTCATATGTTTGGATCCTTCTCTCTGTTTCTGTCACTGATAGTCTCCATTTTCCATGTGGGCATTATGCTGTTTATAATAAAGTGAATCTTAAGCTTTTAATCATTTTATTATATCCTGTAGATGTTATTGTTTAAACTTTAGCTTTAGAATTCTGACATGTTTTGTGCTTACTTATGGTTAATGAGCACTACTTAATAATACCCTTTAAGCCAATTCTGTAATTATTAAGCTATATTTTTGATGTTTATTTGTTTGGTTGTAATTTTGTACTGATAAGCTGAATATGGCAACCTGAGAATTTATTTTCTTTTAGTAACTGTCTCTAGTAGCTGCTCAACTGCTGCCAGCTTAAGGAATCCGTGTGGACAAACAAAACACACTAATGTGGAAGTAGGTGTAAAATTTAAACAAAGTACAATGTTTGATCAATGTTTGAAGTGAGTTGGGCTGAGAACTTTTCAGCATCCCAGCAAAAAGAAATGTTATTAAACAATTTCTCTTCCTGCATTTTTGTTAAAAAAAAAAAAAAATTCAAAAATTCAAAACACAAAAGACAATATATTATGTTGCTATATGCACATTTTATTCAAAATTTTTTTTTTTTTTGGTCATTCAGTTATATGACATTTACAGGGTTAGTGAAGCTAAAGTCAAGTTACTTTTTTGAAATCATGTGTTCAATATACATTTGCTTTGTCTTTGAAATGGAAAATCATAGTTTTCCAAAAATGACTAATTTCATATTATAATACACTATTTACTTAGACTATTTTCATATCTATCAATGGCTAATGCCTCCCTGACAATTGGAAGCAGAAATTCTAAGAGGGTCTGTCTATGAAACTGAATAAATATATATATATATATATATATATACACACACACACACACACACTTATTAAATGATGTTTAACTGCAGACTGATTAACCTCACATGAATGTGTCTGTTCACACAGTGGGTCTGTTATTATATAATATCTCTAACTTCAGAAATAGTTAACATTCCAAATTTTATTTGGACAATTGAATTTTGCATTCTTTGTTATTAACTGTAACATTTCAGCCAATCCTCTTTTCTAACCTTTGTTAGCCATTTAAATCTGTTAGGAGAGAGTGGGGGAAATAAGTTTCCTTTCTTTCTCCCCTATAGATTATACACCTGATGATGGCAGGTGAATGGTTCAACCAAAATATGAATGTCTTTAACACCCGGGAGTTTATCTGTACAAAATTTGAAATTCTGTGTAGATGTTCCATTTGAATTTACTTCCTATTTCAAATCTTTTTTTCATTTCTAAAAAAATTCTTTACCATTTATCTGTTTTATTTACTATTTAAAGATTTTTTTTTTTTTTTTTTTAAATTCTGTTTGAAATACCTTTTTATGGTATTTAAGGAACATCTGTTCATTATGCTATATTGTGACCTTGGCAAGTTCTGCAACACTTGAAGGCTTGGACAATTCTTTTCTTGTCCACAATATACAAAACCAGCAAACTTTTATATTAAACTTTTTCTTTTCTTTTTTTTTTTTTTTTTTTATTCCCTGTTCTGAATTTATTTAAAAGGAAAAATGCATTTGAAAATATATAAAAAGATAAAGCTACAAATATTTTATTAACAGAAAACCTATTAAAATATTTGCTATTTTAATATAATTTTTTTTTTTTTTTCACAAAGTTCCTCATAGAATTTTCGCCATAGGAAATGTTGATTTGTTTTAATCCTAATTAAACTGAACCTTAAGTAACCCTTATCAAATCAATTCAAATATTTCCCATAGGCTTACAAATTACTCCAGTGAATCTTATATTATCCCCCTTACATTTTAACATATAAAACTTTTGTTTATCACTGAATCCCCAACAAAAAAAGTTGAGTATTGATTAAATTTTTTTTGAGTCTATTTCTTGAAGCAGTTCAACTATCTGAACTATAATATCTACATATTATATAATCTCAGTTAATATTGAGTCAACAATTTCTTTGAAATAAGAAATCATTACTTTTAATTTTAAGTTGTGTTTCCTTTCATTTTAGTTTATTTTACAGTTGCTTTTTATCCCAATTTTACTTAGGCCACCGATTAATGTCCACAAATAGTACAACTCAGAATTAAAGGATGACCTCTCAATGGGAATCAAATTAGTGTCACTTTTACTTCAGGAAAACCTATCTATAATAAACACAGTAATTGTTCTTATCAATTTAAAAAATATATAAATGATATTCCTGCTAAGAGACCTTAACGTTTGAGAAAGCATGTGTATAGGTTGATGCTACTTTGATGATAATGGAATTACAAATTAGAAATGAAAAACAATGAAATGCTTGATGAAATATAAAACCCACTTTGCTAAACTCTCACTAAAACTATTTCCCTACATCTGATCAACAAAAGACCAGTGAATGTAGAAGAAGCAATTACTAAATTCTGGATGTTTATCATTGATTTCTGTCCAAATTGATACTGAAACATGGAAACTTTCAACAACATCAGTGATATTTTTTTTCATTAACATCATTTGTCTTTAAATTTCCAAAACTTTAATTGTCAAGGATTTACTCTGCTCATACTAGGGTAAAAGGGAAATAATTCTGTAGTTAGTAGTTAATGGTGCTGGAGTTATCATCCTTGGACAATTATTTATTTATTTATATATATATATATATATATATAATATATATATATATATATATATATAAGGCATGCTGGAGTAGTGAATAGCAGGGTCGGGATGAGGAATCTGAGAGCCAAGTTCGAATTCCATTAAATTCACTAATGCTAATACACCTTGGGAAAGGTATTAATCCTCTTCTTCTCCATCCAACTATGAATAAATAGCAGGGCAGGCTGGGTTCTATAGCCTTTGATGGCAACTGGTCTAAGACAACTCTGAAATCAAAACCTGCAGAGGATTGTTTGGAGACTTTGTGGCATGTTGTGCACAAATTGTCGGTATTTGGCCCTTCAAAAAGTGGGGTTGGTTCTGCACAAGGCCTTCAGCACTATAATCAAAACATATGTGCTAGTGTCTGGGCTGTTAGTTCCTAGGAACTGAGCTGCTTGACCCTCATACATTAAATACAACAGGAGAATCCACCGTATATATATAATATATATATATATATATATATATATTTTCTGAAATGAGGTATTATGTACACTATTTACAGTGTTTGGATTATCATCCTCATCTTTATTGCAAAATTTATCACAATGTTTTGGCTGTTTTACGCTCCGGCTTTCTTCAGTTCGATATTCCAACTACCTGAAGAAGGCCGGAGTGTACAACGGCCGAAACATTGTGATAAATATGCCAACAAAAACAAGGATGATAGTCTGAACAATGTAAATAGTGTGTGTGTGTACACTCAGTAAAAACAGGTAGCCTGATCTAACTGAAAATTTGCAAATTGCTTTATCCTTCAATATATTTTAATGTTATTGCACTAGCGAAAATTGCTCTATGGTTTGCTGTTTTTGCCATATTATAGTAACAGACATATGAAAATTCTATCATTATATAGAAAATTTATTAGGTGAATGCAAATAATATAGTTCTTGTGATCTTGTTTTATTTTGTACTTTGGTGAGCTGTCTGAGACAATGAAGAATTTAGTTCCTTTTCACTGCATAGAACTTTGAACCATAAATACACAGTGTGTGTTTTTGTATAATACTCAAGCATTTAATGCATAGATTTCTTATTTACAAAACTGATTGGTTCTTGATAACCTATTTGTTAAAAGGTTATAATAATTGTTTAATGAAATTATTGTATTCTGGAAGTAAAGGATGATTTTGTAGTCAATACAATGAATCTAGAACTATGGAATCTACTTCTGTCCGATAAGAGTTGTTACATTTAGTCTATGCACCAAGCTGCTTGATCCTCATACGTCGAATACAACAGGAGAGTCCACCATATATATGAGAGGATCAAGATAAGTAAAAGTTTGTTGCTTAGCTTATTGATGTTATCTTCAGCTTCCTGACTCCAGTGTTTCATAGGCAGACTTGTCCATCCACTCTTCAGGAGGTATCAGCAATTTACTGCTTACATTTTTTTTTATATATATAGCTCTGTATTTGTGTTTATTAGGAAATTCAGTCTTGTAATTCCAGACATCAGGAAATAACTCAGATTCTCCTGTCAGTGAGATGGGGAGGTACTGGTTGAATCATGAATAGCCAGTGCTTACTCAAAGTTCATGGTCTTTCTCTAATAGAATTTTATAGAGAACTTTGTGCACATGGTTCCTAACATTTATTCTGTTGATTCATTCATTTCAGTTCTATTTCAGCACTATTTTACAACATTCCACTGGAGATGGGGAGCAGGGTGGCACTTTTTTCACTTTCTTATGTACAGGGTATATCAAAATTTTTACAAACTTTTGGGGTGGGTTCCTCACATCTAAACAAGGAAAAAAGTCTATATAAACAATGTCCACAAATCCTTCATTTTTGAGATAAGTTTAAAGTTTATAGTATTAAACACTGTTAAATGTACAATCCAAGAGACAATCCAAAAATAGTTTTACAAATTTTGGGGGTGAATTCTTGACACCAAAACGAGATAAAAAATGACCATATAAATGAATGCCCAAAAGGCCATCATTGTACCTCAGCACAGCAGCCCATTACAAATGTTCGAAATTTCTTTTGCTAACTTATACGCAGGCTTGCACCTGTTGGATCATTCAAATGCTCCTACACGGTGTCAACACATTTTACCTTTGTTTTGGTGTCAGGAACCTGTCCACAAAGTTTGTAAAAAGTATTTTATAATACCATCCTGTATATAATCTATTTGAAAGTGGCGGGGGACTTTAGTGTTCTTGGACTGATTGATGTTTCTTCAAATTATAGGTGTGTATACATACATACAGTTAATAGTTGACTTCTTATTTGGTAATTGTCACCCCCTTTTCAGGGAATAAAGAGATATTTATTTGCCTCCCTACAAGTAAAGATTCACATTTGTATGTATGAGTAGAGGCAAAAATTGGTTATTTTCCTTAGCTTTGTCTATTGACAGACTACAGATATTAGGAAATGGCTTGACTGTACCCCATCTTAGCACAGTGAACAAGTGCAGTTTTGTGTTGCAATTAAAGTATACTTTTGGGGGGGTATCAGGGAAATCCTGTCATGGAAGAAACAAGCTAAAATGATGCAGAACTGTATGTATTTTTCAGAGTTTATGTTAAATGGAAACTTAGACTAGATTCCTTCCAATACTGTCACTTAGACACAAGGGGGGAAAAAAAAAAAGCAAAATAAAACGACTGTAATATTTTCACATTATGAACAAATGCAAAAAATAATTGCTTTCAACCTTTTTTTTCTCTTATTTATAAATAGCATCTTGTTCATGAAAAGATGTGAAGTGTTAAAATTGAAAAGGGGAGATAATTCTATTTTCATTCTATGATCTGACCCACCCCACTTCATCAAGGATATCAATGTATTTCTTAAAAAAAAGAAAAAAAAAAAAAAAAAAAAAAATTTTTTTTTTGCTTCTTCTATATACCAATGTCCGTTTAGGACTTTGGCGATCATGGCTCTCCACAATTTCCTGCCCTTTGTAGCTTTAAATAAATTTTGTCTTTTTGTTATCTCTCCTAGACCCTGTTCCGCCATCCATTTACTCAAGCTCACTAGGTAGGTTATGCATTGTTTTCCTCTGACCCTTTTGCCTTCAATTTGTCTTGTAAGTGTCAGATTTTCCAAGCCCTCTTTCTTCATTATGTGCCCTTGAAATTTCATCTGTCTTTCCTGATGTTAAGTATTAGTATCCTTTTTGTTTCCATTTTCCTTAAAACTTCTTCTTTGCTCACATATTCAATTCATGGTTTTCTCAGCCTCCTTCTGTAGAACCATATTTCTGTTAATTCAAGTTTCTTCTCCAGCTGTGATGAGATTGCCCAACATTCACTGTCATATAGGATGAGTGATATTGCGTAACAATTCAGTACTCTTTTCTTTGTTTCTAACAAAATATTTATGTTAATATTTTGCTTAGCTTTTGGAAGGTGTTTTTCACAACACCTTCAGATTTTAGTGTCACACTTTCCATCCCCTGTTAAAACATTTCCCAGATATTTATATTGTTTTATTTGATTTTGGTGTTTCTGATTTGTAATTTTAATTTTTTCACAAGTATTAGTATTAAAGTTACTTAAACAGTTGTTTAAATTTTTGTACATTTTGCTCTGATAAATAAAAAAGAAAGATTACAATCTATTTATACTAGTTGAATTGGTATAATTCTTGAATACTTCATAAAATAATAGCTTTAGTAACTGATGTCCGTAGTGTAGCTGATTAAGATTTACTTAAATATGAATACAATTATTTATAAACAAGTTGCTTGTAAAGTAAGAAAAAAATTATTTACATTGTTCAAACTGTTGTCCTCATTTTTGTTGTCATATTGACACATGGCCCAGTGCATAAAACTGCTGGTTGAAGTAATCCAAAGAGTTGTGAGTTCAATACCTGGTCGAATCAAAACTTGGAGTTAGTAAAGTAAGGGGAAATAACTGAAACTGAGATATCTGGAAGAGGCATGGTGCGTGGGACTAGAACAATCTACCCAAGTAGACGAAATAAAGCACTCAGTTTGAAATTCCAATCACCTGAAGAAGGCTGGAATGTACCAACAGCTGAAACGTGAGTATGGCAATTAAGATGAGGACAATAATTTGAACAATGTAAATAATGTAAATAGTTACAATACCTCATCTCAGAAATATAGACAAATAAAGAAAAGAAAATTGTGTCGATGACTTTAGTGAAATTTTATTTCCAAATTGTCTACAGGCTTATGCTGGGTGTTAATTTTTGGCTCTTCTCAGCATGTGAAAAAATCACAACTGTAAATATTTACTATCCAAATAGTCGATATTTATTCTGAATGATTCATGAGATTTTATTTATTTATTTATTCCAGTAGGATATGTAGGCAGTATAATAAATGTTATTGATGCAGCATATGAAATTGGCAAATTGAGTTGGATTCATGCCTTCCTCAAGAATGCATCTCTTCTACCAACTATAGGCTAAATAGCAGAGTAGACTGGGTTCTCTACCTTTGAGCGGCAGCCAGTCTAGGAGAAGGACAACTCTGAATTTAAAACTGCTGAAGGCTACTGGAAGCCACTCCACTATCTTTCCTCAAGAAGTGCTGACAATTTACAGTTAAGAAAAAAACAGAATCTGTAGAGAGCTATGATCGCTTTAAAAAAAAAAAAAAGATCTGCATTAAGGTATTTGAAATTAGTATTCTTCTTCATACTGGCTTGGATATTTAAGAAATCTTGTCGGACTTACGAGATTTCTTGAATACTCAAAATGGTAAATGTAGTTGGATAAAAAATACCTTTTAATTAAAAAACAGAGCTTCTACTCTAATATGAGTATCCATCAAAATAACATTCAAACAAAATAAATGATATATATATATATATATATATATATATATTTTCTTTCTTAAATATGCAGGGAAGGCTGATATACATAATACACTCGAATTAATAAATAAAAATGGAACGTCTATTTCGAATAAGAAGTGCCCACTGTAATAACGTTTGAAGTAATAAATGTGTCTGATTAAAAATAAATCCATTTTTTACAAATAATTCACATAAAATATATGTTAATTTACATATAAAGTTTTGCTTAGTTTGACTTATGGAAGATATTCTTTAAAAGTATTTCTTATGGGATAATGCTAGTTTTGCTGAGATCACTATTACAAAATACTTTCTGGGATAGAACCTGGATACAGTGTATCATTTCCATTTGATTAAATATGGGCAACTATGAATTCAGCACAAAGAACCAATATTATTTTAGCTTCTCTGAAAATGATGATACAAAGTGGAAAATCTATATATTAGGTGTTTCACCAAAAGCATCAGCTCTCTCTGGCTTCTTCAGGTTAGAATGAATGACAAAACTGAATGAAAGGAAAAATGCATTGGGAACTCTTAGAATAAGTGGGGTCTATAAATCAGATTATCACATTCATGGCTGAGAGTGTGTGTGTGTGTGTGTATACACACACACACACACACACACACACACACACACACACACATATTGTGTGTGTAAAAGGGCTGTTTGGGGTCTGTTGGATTTTAAATCAGTCCACCAAAACCAATGTTTTTTTATGTATATACTTATGTATATATACCCATACACCTATGCATATACCTATATTAGGGTCTTTTCTTTTTTTCTTTTTTATATAAAGTGTGGGTGCTGAAAGAAACCTGATTAGTCTAAGGACTTTTGCCCACCTCCTTTTTATATATATATATATAAAATATACACACAGTCACCTGATATAAATGAACAACAGTTTTATATGGTGTTCTTTGGTCAGTGTGGTCTTTAAATTGCTTTGGAAGTAAAATCCATTAAAATTAGGGATCTTAGATTCTTATTTCCCCTATTAAGAAACTCATGCAAAAATAGAGGACTTAAAGTAAAAAAGATACCTAATCCACCAATTTTGTAAATACTAACGTTCTTGTTTGCTATTTGTATTGATGCTTGCTACTGCTGCTATCTTAAAAAAAAAAAAAAAAATTATTGATTTCCTGATATATTTATTGCCCATTCATTGATTGAGTCAGCTGATAGCTTTCTTTGTTCTTTCTCTTTAACATATGTGAACACAAGAGACCTGATGATGATTGGATGCAGGATATTTATTCGTAGCAGAAAGAAGAGAAATCTTTTAGTGTTTCATACCAACCTTTTCCTACTTTGTTTTGTTCTCTCCTTAAATTTTTAATTTCAAACCATTATCTTCCACTTTCTGCTCCTATATTATTTATCCTTTATTAATACAGCTTTTACAAGCACATTCATGGGTATGATGGTGTCATGAGAGACTCGTTCAAGGTTTACACAACTGCATTCTTTAAAAGCTATGTAGATTTGTCCTTCACAAATGATCGTTGTTGGTTTTTATCACTTGATATTAATGCTAAAGCTTATGTTGAAGTGTACAGTTTAGCCTGCTTTTGCAGAAGGCCATGAAAATTGAGCACCTAGTGAGGATAAAACTCTCTAGGAATAGTTTGAGAGATAAACTTGTTCAGCCACCTCTCTATGGTATGTATTTTCAAATTATTTACCAGGAAACTGAAGAGTAATTTGACAATTCTTTATAAAACTTAATAAATTTGTTGTATGGCCCACATGGATCAAGTAAACAAAGAAATGTTTTGTGTTTAGTGCACATAAATCTAAATTACATTCTTTTTTACTTTAGATAAAGAATTTTGGGATTGGGCTTTGTAATCAACAAGGTTGGTGGATTGTTTTGTTTGTTTCTGTCATGTTTTCTAAAATTGGATGAATGTCTTATTTGATATTTTTTATTCTACATGTTCTCGATTTTCAGTGCACTTCTATAGTAAAATCATTTTCGTTGTATTTAAATTTTTTATAATAACTGTATTCTGTTAGAAGTGCTCACATTAATTCCAGACCATTGGTAATCCCTGTTACCCTGATTTTGAACATGTATTTTTATTTATTTTAAAATGACATAAAAACAGTATTTGCATTTGACATATATTAGCTAGTCTGTCATTAATATTTGCATTAATTAACAATCCCTTTTTCTTTATTTTCAAATCACTATCACTTAACCCTTTAGCATTCCACACACTCAAACTTACCTTCGAAATATCAGCTCTCAAAGTCTCACTGTTTATGGGATTTCCTGCATTATTTGTGATAATGTTGTCATGTACTGTGAGAGAGTTATACATGGGGGCAGGTTTCATAGAATTGAAAATTTAGAGCTAATATTTACAGGGTTGGGTTTGAGTGGGGTTGAATGCTAAAGGGTTAAGAAATTGTTTTAACCATTGGTTAATTACTTTTACCTAATCACTGCCAGAATTTTCTCACTTCCTTAATGAAATGTCCCTTCACGACATAAGTAATTATGGTCTTTCATAGCTTCTGCTTCTTTATCTGTGAATCGCCATAACTTCTTGGAAAAGATAGTGGAGCAGTTTTCCATTGGGCTTCACCAAAGTTTACAATTCAGGGTTGTCCTTTTATATTGGTTTCCACCTAAGGCTAGAGATCTAAGTCTACCTTGTTATTTAGTCTATAGTTGTAAGGAGATATGGATCCATGCCTTTCCCAAGGGCAATTGGTGTGAAAGTGAATTTGAGCTCTGCTAACCAATTCCACCTTTATCACTGATAGCTACCACATAGCTGTTTAATAACTAGAGGGAATGAAAGTTTTTGACATTTTTAATAAATCCTATTTGTGATATCATAAATTAAAGAAAAGATGTAAATAGAATGATGATGAACTGTGTCTGCAGCGTTCAAGAAAACCTGTACATTAAATTTGTGAGTTGTTTTATTTTTTAAAAAATCAAAAAAAAAAAAAAAAAAAAAAAAACTCCTTATTTCCAATATATTTTTTTCTGCTACATTTTTTGTATCAACTGGAAACGAAGATTCCTTGTTGGATTGGGTAGTTTCCCTTTGACCCTGACAATGACTTGTTGTAATGGTAGAACTGCTTCATCATTGACATGTTTTTTTTTTTTTTTTTTTTTTTTTTTTTTTCTCAAAGACGTGTGTGGGTGTTTGCACGTGCACTTCGGCTGGTAAATGTGAGTGGGAGGGTGGATGGTGCGTGGAAACAATCACTGGGACTTACAATTGATTATTGTTGAGATATATATATATATATATATTTCTTTCTTTCTTTCCCTTGTTAACACCTGACACTAAAATCTATTGTCAGATAAACAAGGGAACCACATAAGCTGCCTATTGTTTCATATCTACATGTAATTTCAGTTACTTTGATCAGTGGGCTTGAGGCATGTTGATATCTACATGGGTCATGTAGTGTAAATCCGTCTCTATCACGCATTCTCTCTCTCACACACACATTTATAGATTTACATGACTTATATTTAATATCTTAATTCACTTGTAACAGCAATGGTAGAAGTTTGGATTTTACAAGTACACAAATGTACAGTGGGCACTGCTGCATTTAAATCCTTTATGATAAAAAGTAAAGACAAAGAAATGTCTGAATTTCTAGTATGAGGAGTTATTTGCATTATTTCCATTCGGACTAATATCCTTATCTTTGTTGTTATAAAGGGTTTGTTTCAAAATTTCATGAAGATTACATGGATCAACAAGCACCTGATGAAGGTTATAGGACACAACAGTCGAATACAACAACGATGAAGATAATAGTTGGAGTGTAAATAATATAGTTAAGCAAAAGAACTAGTATATTATAAAAACATTTCAGTCTGCAACATTATTATAAAAGCAACAACATTTCAGATGAAGGATATGAGTAAAAAGAGTAAATAATTGACAATACTTTGTTTTAGAAACTCAAATAATATTACCTATTATTAGTTACTTGTGACTTATAATAAACTCTCAGACTTATAGTAGTCTTATTACAAGCTTACATACTCTGCCATAATATATGATATACTAATTATCCTGAGGACAAAGGATACAGGTTGAATTCTTGTTAGAAGACTCTTTTTACTTTTCTCTACATCTAATCCACCCAACTGTGGTCAATCCACTGCAGAATGATAGCCTGGGAATTGCAGTAAAAAGTTTAAAAAAAAAAATAGTAATCAATCAATCAATCAATCAATAATAGTCAATGTTTCATGTAAGAAATTGAAATTAGGCTCAATGAGAAGGATGCAGTTTTTGAACCCCACCAAATTCTTGGTAGAATCCAAAAAATCTGCAATGTTATCAGGCCTGACCTGACATCTCGATTTCAGTCACTTTCCTAGTATTTTAATGTCATTTTATTTTGCTTCTTTTATAAATATTTTTACAGTAATTGTTCTGATGAGCTTTCCTTGTTGGCACCTCGACTTCAGTAATTGAGCGCAATACTAGATTGGCAGCTGGGTCTCATAATTTCACTGCTGAAATTGTTAGTTGTAATCCTAAGTCCAAGGCTAATTCTTTCTTCTCTTGCACTTCTCTCATTTGTGGAACTCAGTTCCTGCTTTCCTGTCAACTAGGATCTTCCAACATTCTTTTATCTCCTTGAATACTGTCCTTTTATTGTTCTCAGTTCTTTTCTCTCTGAGTAACCACTTGCATCCTAGTGGCTTTATTGCCTTGCTTGGGGAAGGGGAAGATATCGGGTGGGGGCACTTTTTTCTTTTAAAGGCTACTAGATGACAATTATACTGTTTTAAAAGATAGAGATGTCTACTCAAACACTTATATTTACTAAATATAACATTTATAGTAATAAGAAATACATAATGTTGTTTTTTGATATCCAAAACAGCTTTTTATGTATTTACTGATTTTTACAAGATCCATACCAACAAGGTCATTTGTCCTGCAATTTTACTTGTAAATTTTATCCCCAGTTTTTTTTTTTTGTTTTTGTTTTTGTTTTTTTTTTCTCTCATATATTTATTTGTTTTTCTTTCAATTGGATATGTTAGTTTTTCAAATTATAGTTCAAAGTTGCTCTATTTATAGCCATATCACCTTGAAACATCGGTCCCCATCGATCACCGAAGTTAAGCAATATTGAGCCTGGTCAGTATCTAGATGAGTGACTACTTGATAATACCAGGTGCTGTAGGTTTGAATGTGTGGGCTTATGTAATAGATAATGGCTTGGAATTGTTAATTGTAGAGTCATGTTCCAATTCCAGTTGTGTTCATTATATTCGCTTGTGCACAGATTCCCTCAGGAAAGGCATGAAACCACCTCTTCTCTCCTACCACCCTCCCCTAACATGTAACAGTAAATCATTATCACTGGAAAAAAATTCTTACAATCTAAAAAATATTTTCTAACTTTTAATAACTTGCAATGGGTTGATAAGTCATAAAAAATGGACCAGCCAATCAATCAATCAATCAATCTATTCTGTAGCCTATTATGTGGGTATTAAGTATTTTATAAGTTTTTTTTCTTTAATTTTGTTCTTTTTTCTCTTCTTTTTTCTCTTCTTTTCTCCTTCTTTTCTTTTCTCCTTCTTTTCTTTTCTTCTTCTTTTCTTCTCTTCTTTTCTTCTCTTCTTTTCTTTTCTTCTTTTCTTCTTTTCTTCTTTTCTTCTTTTCTTCTTTTCTTCTTTTCTTCTTTTCTTCTTTTCTTCTTTTCTTCTTTTCTTCTTTTCTTCTTCTCTTCTTCTCTTCTTCTCTTTTCTTCTTCTCTTCTTTTCTTCTCTTCTTCTCTTTTCTTCTTCTCTTCTTCTTCTCTTCTCTTCTTTTCTTTTCTTCTTCTCTTCTTTTCTTCTTTTCTTCTCTTTTCTTCTTTAGAAACATGTGACTTTTAAACTTACAGACTTAGTCTTATAAAATTACATAGTGTAAAAAAGAATAATTATTTTCATAATAAAGAGTAAATTTTACAAAAGAAAAATATTTGTTACTGTTCAAAATATTCAAAAAAGAATGTTACTTTTGACTAATACTTTTACATGAAAGTTTCAGTTGCTTTTCATCTCAGACTGCCGCTCTGTTATTCAATTAATCAAAGTTACTTGCTCTACATAGATTAAATGGACCATTAAGAAAAAGGAAAATAAAATATCCTTTTGCATGAGATAGAAGATACTCTTGTATGGCATTAAATATAGTATACTAGTTCTTGGTTTGACCAAGAAAGTATTTTAGAAAAATTTGATGTTTGACCAGTTTTACAGCACTCCTCAACCACCATCTCTTTAAGCAGAGAATATTAAAAATTAATTTTATAATATGTTATATATTTCTTGAATTCCATCCATATTCCTTGTTTGGCTGAGTTATTCTTCATCTGCTGTCCATGTTTAGAGTTGTTATGATTTTTTTTTTTTAGTCCTGCTAACCCTGTTTCTGTTAAACCTGTTTTGTTACTTTTTTTTTTTTTTTCTCATCTTTAATTAGAGATAAGATATCCTAGATATGGTCAGCAGAACAAGAACAGTCTACCCTCCCCCCATAAATTAAATAATGGGTTAATTTCAAAATTCTTTGATGGTTACCTAAATTTACAGATACTTGAAAAGAGCCAAAGGGTATAACAACAGCGGAAACATTGTGATTATACCAACAAAGGTGAGGACATTATTCTCACTGTAAATAATGATAACTCCACATCCCAGAAATTCAGGTTGTAACATTAATTGCAGGTGTTACTCCCCCCACCAACATGTACTTTCTGCAGTTGTTTAGCACTAAGATATGTACTTTAAAAATTTGCTTTCGTAACAAATGCACTCTATACAATTGGAGACTTGGTTGAAAAGAATCTGCTAAATGCTCCAGAGAAGGTTACAATGAGAAGGACTTAGAGATGAGATGAATGTTGCCAGGTAGTGATTGTAATTTCAAAGAAAGGACAGAAATAAATGTGGTGCATTGAAAACGCCAATTGTAAAGGTAATTATTACTACTACTATTTACCTTGCCTTATTACTACTACTACTGCTGCAGCTTCATGCGTAAATTTAGCTGCATGCCTACATAAAAATAAATGAGATTTGGCAAATTTTTGGATAACTGGGTTGACATGGTTGAATACCTTTTATCTTTAATTAAACAATGTTTATACTTTTACTTGTCTCTCTCTCTCTCTCACAAACACATTTTTCAATCTCTCTCATACTTTCTCTTTCTTTCTCTCTCTCTCTCTCTCTCATGCTTTCTCTCTCGTGCTTTCAATCACACACTTTTTCTCTTTCTCTCACACACACCCACACAGAATGACCAGCAGTGTTCTATTATCCTTGCTGACTGCTTTCTTAGCCAAATACTTTTCAGTCCCCCCTCAACACACACACACACACACACTGCCCTCTTTCTCTCATAGGCTTTGGTCATTAGTGTGACTGGTCATTTTAAACTGCCTCTCCTTCCTAAAAAATTTTTTTCTTTTTTTAATGCCATGTTTATTCAGGGAGTAGGCAATTATGACTTATCTATAGATCTCCTTACCACCCATCTTTTTATTTTTTTGTTATCTGTAAATTGCCATGATTTCTCTGAATTGATATTGGAGTGGTTTCCCATTGCCTACTGCACACTTTTGAATTCAAAAGTTTTCCTTCACTTGAACTGGCTGCTAGTCAAGGCTAAAGAATCTAGTTTACTTTGCTGTTTATCAAAGCTGGTGGTGGAGCAGAAGAAATTAATTAATTCTTTCCCCCCCCCCCCCCCGAGAGCATTTGTGCAAAAGTGAACAACAGAGACTAGCCTGAAATTTGAACTTTGCTTGCTAATTCCACTTTACACACCGATATCCGTTACACTACCCACATTATCTGAAACACACAGATAGGTTTTAATCTCGAGTTTGATAGGCACCAAAAAAAAAAAAAAAAAAAATTAAAATCCCCCCCCAAAAAAAAACTTTCTTTCACATCAAAGTTACAGCTATTATGAGAGATAGTAGTAGTAAATATAAATACTTAAAAAATTTAAAACCTTTTCTTATCTTTTTATATTTACTTTGATAAGGAAAGGATTTCAGCAAACACATTTCCATGAATTCAACTAATAATGGCACTGGTAAAAATGGCACAAGTATAAAAATAGGCCAAAATCTCCACCTGATAGTAATTTATCTTGTCTGTTTTGTAACCACGTATCCTTGGAAGCAAATCTTCTCTTTTCCTTTATTACTTCACTAGCAGCATGGCCCGGCGTTGCCCATGCTTGATTCAAAAATCGTACAACTCATACAGCAATCGCTATCACTTGACTTAAAATATTTTTGCCCTTCTTTGCCTTTAAAGGAGTGACCTTTGCTGTGCTGATGTTGCTACATGCCTTACTTCTTGCCTATCTCACTCTGCAAATTTTTTCTAAGCTCTATACTAAACATTAAATCTGTTACGAAAAAAGAACTAAACAAAATGAACACAAAACAATCAGCTTTAAAAAAGGACTTGTAACTGGAAAAACCGAATGAAAAAAGAATGTTAACAACAAATACTTTTTCACACCCAACCCAGTTCTGCAGAATTAGAATCAACGTTGAGTTTAAGCAAACAAATGAGCCAATTGGAGTAAAGTGCCATACAGATTTAAATTTTTCCCACTTGTGACAAATGCAGCTATCGATTTATTTATTTATTTTTTTTTTTTGCATGCTAGTTAACATTCGTGTCAGTCAGCTGTTGGCTCTCACTCTGGCCAGTCGAAAATGGCCGCAAACTACATGAAAACTGCTGTAGAAGCATGAAAAAATTGATTATTTCCACTATCGATGGGAGTTGGGAAATGCAAACTTCACGCTAACTTGGAGTATGTGCATGCAAATTTTGGTGCAAATCCGTCGAAAATTGCAGCCATGCATTTGTTACACACACACACATCCTGCCTTTTATAGATAGAGATATGACTTCCAATGTAGGGTTGTGGTTGAAGAGCCACTGAGATCAATGGTGTGTACTTGACACTTCCTGGACAACTGAGCCAGAAGTAAATAAACATACAACAGTCCTCTGATTAGAAATTTAATTTTAAATAGCTTAAAAATGGCTTAAAATGAAGTAGCTACTAGTGTAATTTTAAGTTGTTTAAACAGTCTGTTTTTCACTTGTACCATTTTTCCTGGTGCCATTATTACCTTTTACCCCTTTCCACAGACAGCACATGGCCACCCCTGTTTATCTTACAGTCCAGACAAAATATTTCAGATTGAAGGAATAAAGTTTAGGGGATGTAACGTTTTCTTCTTTTTTTAAATGAATTGTCAGATATCGTTTTTACTACATCTTCTTTATTTTACACTTTTGAAAGAATGACATTTATTTAACATTGTTATGCTATTGCTATCTATTTCACTCTTAGCTGTTTATATAACTCATGGTATTGCAAATAGGATTTACAAAAAAACTAGTGTTTTAATATACTCATTGTGAGTAATATCAGGTTTTGTCATTTTTGGTTATTCAAACTTCAGCTTTCCCATAAGACACTTTGTCACTTCTTTGTTTTCTTTTTATGTGCCATGTCCCTTCAGGACATAGGCGATCATGGCTCTCTACTTCCCCTTATCCCTTGTAGCTCTCAATAAGTTTTGTCCCTTTGCTACTCCCTCCCCTCGGGCCTGTTTTGTCATTCACTTGCTTAGGTCCACTAGGTATATCATGCATTGCTTTCCCTTGTTTCTCTTTCCCTCTATTTGACCTATGTGTATCAGATTCTCCAGGCCCTCCTTTCTCGTTACATGTCCCAGAAATTTCAGCTGCCTCTTCCTGATGTTAAGTATAAGCTTCCTCCTAGTTTGCATCCTCGCCAAAATGTCATCGTTGCTTACACGCTTGGTCCATGTTATCTTTAGCATCCTTCTGTAGAACCATACTTCCGTCGCCTCGCGTCTCTTCTTCATCTTTGAGGAGACCGTCCAACATTCACTGCTGTAAAGGAGGACAGATGTATTGCGGGTAAGGAAAAGCAATGCCGCTGCTTACTTGATCTTTGAACTTAGTTAAGAATTCACAGGCACCTATACATTTTTTTTTCCAAGTAAAAATTAAGTAATAATGTGAAAAATCCAGTTAAATGAGCATTAAATTAAGAAATTTGAATCTTAAGGTTTTTTTTGTTTGTTTTTTTTTTTATCGGTCACATTATTTCTCAAGATTTTTAATTACAGTGTTTAAATTTATCTGTTGGCAAGCATTTATCATGGGTTAAAATCTAAAAACGTAAATATACAAAAGTAATTTTCATATTTATACATTTAACTTTATAGGATTTTATTGCAATTAAAACTTAAGAGAAAATATTTATACAGGGTGTGGTAGAAATACCTTCCGCATATACCTATACTACAACATTAGTGGTAATGGTGTCTTCGTCTAGCTAATGTCTTGCCATTATGTGGGAGGGATTACTGCCGCACCCTGTATTTAATACATTTTTAAAATTTTCTATAAAAACGAACTTGGCAATTGGTACAATTTTTTAAATTATTTTGGTACTTACCTAATTGAGATGAACAACATGTAAATGCATTTTATGTGGACAGTGTTATACATAAAAAAATGTGATATTGTATGTGGTAGGCACTCAGATATTAAAAAATAATGTAATATGGTCGATCATTAAGGCTTTCTGTGGATTTCAACTCAAAGAGTAGAAGGTGGAGGATACTTCTCTTTTTTTTATTTTATTTATTTATTTATTAAATAAACCTATTATTCTTAACTTGGTGGGATGGGAGGGGGTCTATCACATGAGAAAGAAATATGTTTACCAAGTTAAATTTACAACCAGGCTGAGGAACAAACTTTGACATTTTTTTCTCTCCCTATCACTCCCTCTCTCTCTCTTTTTAAAAGGTACACTAAAGACAATTTTTAGCAGATTCATCAGTCACTAAAATGACCAGTAACATTGCAAATACAATAAATATGGCTATCTGGGGACAAGAAATTTTTTAAATGAATCAAAAATTTAAAAGTACAACTTAACCTTTATCACTCTGTAAGTGACTTCATTTGTTGTGCAGAAAGTTTATCCTGCCACTGAAGGTGACTTGTTTGAATTTCATAGTTGTGCTGTCCTATCCTGCTATGACAACAGAAAATACATTTGTGTGAAATTAATAATGATACTTCAATTGAGCAGCTTTGAAAATGAATGCAATGGAAAGGGAAGTAATGTTAGTAATGCAGAGTGATGAAGGTGAAATACAATTGTGACAAGGAGACATGAAAAGGAAATGATGATGATGATGATTATAATAATAAAATAGAAACATCAAAGAGGAAGAAAAAATACATCTTGAATGAACATCTTAAATAAGTTTTCATAAGTTAAAAAAAACACAGAGCTTACATATGAAGACACATTCAAAGCACAGTCTACTATGATCAATTGTAAAGGCTTTTGGTGGATTTCGACACACCCACACCCACACACATATAGTGCATTTCAACATTTTATGCAGATAAAAATAATAATATTTATGTAACTAATGGTTAGAAAGACAAGACATTTTGTCAAATAAGTGTTTTGTCTTCATAAAATATCCCTTAACCTTTAAAATATTTTACATTTGAATAAATAAAAAATTGTTTTAGTCTATTCATTTTTTTTTTTTATGCAAGGATCTCACAAGATTAATGCGAAGGTAAGATGAAAAATAAAAGAAATTAAATGCACTGTCTAACCCCAAAATAATTCATTCATTGAAATGGCCTGCAGAACTGCCTATGACAATGCAGAAATGTTATTACAGTGTAACCCGGATATAAGAGACCCGGATATAAGAGAGATTTTCTCGGGTCCCAAATTAGAGCCTGTGTTAATGTATATAAATTAGACCCGGATATAAGAGACTTCTTCTCCGGTCCAGACAACTCTCTTATATCCGGGTTACACTGTATATACTCATACAATTTATATTCTCTCTGAAGAAAATTTATGAGAATTTTTTCAAGTTGCATCACAAACATCTAGTATTACTTCCTAAAGTTGCTTTTTCGATACAGATTTCTTGTTGCTCTCAAACAAACCTCTTGACAATGCTGCAAATGTTTTCAATTGGCTTTAGATTTGGAATACATGGCAATCACACTAGAAGCTTGTCATTCTTAAACCTTAATTTACCTAAATATTCATTAATTGCATGAGCAGTATGAAAATGAATGTTCGCTTGAATGTCATCATCATTTTTAGTCATGTTAAGTTTTTTTTTTTAGAAATTCAGTTTAAGAAAAAGGTTATTTTAACATCATCATCCATTTTGTAGATGTCAACCAAATTTTATTGCTAAATTCCCAACCAAAACCTAATTATTCCAGCTTCTTGCTGTTGTTTCAACCAAACCAGCTTAGGTTTCTCCGTCAGACAACACTCATTTCACCGACTGTTGTTAACTGCCCATTTTTACCCTTGTATGTGAATAACACTTTTTGGAAATTCAATTTTATATACATTTTGACACAATTCTCACACACCTTAATGAGATGATTCAGCTTCAACGGAAAGGGAACAATTGATCTGATGCACATCACTAAATAAGTTAGTATGTAGCATCATGGCATTTTAGGTGTATTCGTTGCCTTAATTGCTTCAAAATGACTCTTTACTACTTTTGAGTGGGTGTTTGCATGTCTCAAATTTTAAATCAGGTTTTCATTATTTGAATGGAAGTTAGATTTGTGTATATTCCTTTTGTCATGTCATGCACTATATACAGTTGTGTTTATAACAAATTTCTTGCTTGCCTGACATTAATTTAGCAGTTATTAATGTTTCATGGTCATATAAATTCAAAAGAATTTTTTTGCTTTGTCATTGTTGTCTATACCTCATTTTGCATAAAAATTGCAAGAAAACAACATGACCAACCATTTTGTTTACTGTTCAGCAGAACCACATGTTATTGGACATGATTGTGCCTGACAGTGTTTTAAAAAGTTTTGAATGAATTAAATTCAAATATATGCAGCCAATAAGAAAATATCAGAAAAAAAATTGCCTTGTATAAAATGTTGGAACAAACTATACATCTTTACCTTAATTTTTTCAGAGAAATAAGTTTTAAGTTTTAAAATTAACATATCCTAGTATACTATGCTTACTAAATTAACATATCCTAGTATACTATGCTTACTAAATTAACATATCCTAGTATACTATGCTTACTAAATTAACATATCCTAGTATACTATGCTTACTAAATTAACATATCCTAGTATACTATGCTTACTAAATTAACATATCCTAGTATACTATGCTTACTAAATTAACATATCCTAGTATACTATGCTTACTAAATTAACATATCCTAGTATACTATGCTTACTAAATTAACATATCCTAGTATACTATGCTTACTAAATTAACATATCCTAGTATACTATGCTTACTAAATTAACATATCCTAGTATACTATGCTTACTAAATTAACATATCCTAGTATACTATGCTTACTAAATTAACATATCCTAGTATACTATGCTTACTAAATTAACATATCCTAGTATACTATGCTTACTAAATTAACATATCCTAGTATACTATGCTTACTAAATTAACATATCCTAGTATACTATGCTTACTAAATTAACATATCCTAGTATACTATGCTTACTAAATTAACATATCCTAGTATACTATATTTAGTAATGCAAAACAAAAATTCAAATTACAAACAGTATGAACAAATGACTGACTTTTTAAGAATTCCAAAGAAAATTAAAATCTTTGCTGTTCTCTGTAGAAATCTACAATGTTGCTGTATGTATTTGATAAAACAAAAAAATAAATTACCTTAGCACATTCTCCCACATAAACTTTGGTGGAGTGGAGGCTCCAATTGAGAACAACAAGTTGAAGTTCCTTGAATCTGACCCTAGTCACATGATGATTCTTCAAGATTGAAAATAGTCAAAAGCATTTTACTTATTCCTTATTCTTGGTGCATTTAAAAACTTGCCTTTCCTCACACCCAGTAGATGTCGGCTTGAATTTAAAAAAAAAAAAATCAACTTAAAACTTAATTAAATACACAAAAGCAATTCTATTCTATATTTTTACATGGAATTTATAGTATTTTGTTGCAATTAAAACTTAAAAAATATTTAAATTATTTCAATACATTTAAAAAAAAAAATAAAACAATTTTATAAAACATGTCCTTGATGATAGATTTTTTTTGTTTTGTTTTTACTTACTTTGTTGTGATGAACAGCATATAAATGCATTTTATTTGGACATATTTTAGGGCTATACATGAAAGATATGAAATTATATTCACATACTAAAAAAAAAAATATAACCTAGCATGTTTTGTGCATTACAAAAGCTATAGAGGTGGATTTTTTTTCTCAGCCTTAGGAATCTGCAAGAGGTCAATACAGGTTCCAAGAGAAACAATCATAAATAGGCTAATTATTTTTTGAGTAATTCCTGTTTAATTTCATATTCATAAATTATAAACAAATGACATATTGTTGGAAAATCTTTGGTTATTATAATAAATTATAATGATCTTGGTTATGTTTATTTTTTGTGTGTGCTTACAGATTTGTTTTCGTGAATGAAAACGTCAGTGTGAGTTTTCGTAAATGAGCAATATGATTTTTTTTTATTTTTTTTTTTTTTTTGTCAAAGAAAAAAGTGGTCTTTTTTCTTTCTTTTTTTCTTTCTTTTTTTCTTTCTTTTTTTCTTTCTTTTTTTCTTTCTTTTTTTCTTTCTTTTTTTCTTTCTTTTTTTCTTTCTTTTTTTCTTTCCATTATCCCCCCCCCCCTTGAACCAGTTATCTGAAAAATTGTTTTCCACATGAACTATGATGAAAATATAAGAGATAGATATTAATAATGTTATGATAATTTGTATACTGGGGTTCCTTGAGACATGATACCCATTTCAAGGGTTCCACAAAGGTAAAAAGTTGAGAAACACTGCTATGGATATTGTCTTATTCTCTTTCTCGTTGTCTTATTCTCTTTCTCATTGTCTTATTCTCTTTCTCCTTCCCTCAATAATAATACAAAAGAAAGCAAGCACCATAACAATGTTTGTATTTTAGCATAGACTACATGTGACCTTGGTATAAATAGGCAAGGTTTCAGCTTTTCCACTTATTACCATTTCTTCTCTAATTATTTAAAACTTGTTTTCTTTCATTTATTATATTTTTTGTTGTATTTGAGTTGGGTTCAACGTTTTATAATTTTCAATGGCATCTCAAACATTTTGACACATCTAAATTCAGTGTAAACCTTTTGACAAAAAGATTTCTTCTCTTTCTTTTTTCTATAATTTTTCCCTTCTCTCTTTCTCTCTCTCTCTCTCTCTCTTTATTTATGGTATTTGCATGAGAACTCCCCACCCAATTCTGCTGACTGAGAAGAGACCAAGTGTAACAAATAATTTCATGTATAAGTTCAAAAACTTTTTAATATGTATTTTCCTGGGTAAAATGTTGGAAGTATATTTAACTGTTTTAAAGTGCCAGACTTAATTTTGTTAATGCTGGAATGACTGCTTTTCAAATACAGCCACTCTTATAGAAGTGTTAATGTTTTTTATTTTGTTTGTTTTTTTGTTTTTTTTTTAATCACCTTGCTGATATAGGTGCAGCATGACTGAGTGGTTAGAACATGCCCTTTCTGACCACAAAACTAGGGTTTGAATCTCACTATGATCAATTTGTCCAAAAAGTGAGTTCTTGATGTTATCGGACTTGGGAGGCGTTTCCAGTGAGCAACACTGTTGTAAAGTATCTGAAACCACCCCCACAAGTTGAACCACGCCTTGTAAGTAAAATTGTACAAACAGAATTGTGCAATGTTTATGCTAGCACAAAATTACGAGTCATTGTGACTGAGGGTTTGAGTGTACTGGCCTTGTTCAAAGTGTTGATAATACCAGACAATGCATTTTCTCCCAGAAAATGTAACTAAGGTAGTGGGTAAATGAATGCTAAAGTAGGTGTGGGGAGGGGATCCTTTTTTTTTCTTTTTTTTTTTTAAATAGTTTTATTGATGGAATCAGTCTTTTATCTAGCGATGAAAACAAAATATGCTAAAGAGCTGAGATATTCTAAGTTAAACATTTAGATACACCAGATGTCAAAAGTTTAAAAAAAAAAAAAATATTTAAAATTGACCCTTTCTATCTCGCCAACATTCCAACGTAAACTGTAAATGGAGTTTGTTGTATCTTCTATTGCATTCCACAGCCCCATTTCATCTAATGGCATCAATAAAAGTGTAATTAGAAATTCCTTCTTGGAACAAAACATGTCACTTGTAATCTTTCCCCTTCCCCTTACTTTTTTATTCATTCTCTTTCTGTCTAATATATGGAAAATTTTCACATAAGCATCAGCAGTATGAATTGGCTGTATTTTAAGTTGAGATCATATCGTTTTTTATTGTGCGTAATGTCACCACAAATGTATCCACATGTTTCTGGAGTCTGTTTTTTTAATTTTAATTTTAGGTCAGCGAATCGGTAATGATTTATGCATCTGAAAATAATTCATATTTATCTGTATCTCACTCATTTAAACCGTTATTTAACTCGTCTCTTTAAAACTTTTCTCTGTTAAATTTGAATCCCCACCTTCACCTTTAGGCCTTCCTGTTCTTCTTTCTTCTGTTACACCCTCTCTCTAAAGCTTTCATACATTTCCCTCTCACACTTGTTTCCCGCTCCCACACATACACTCTCACTAAAATTTTGTTTTTTATACCCGGAGTTATATTTTCCGATATCTTTTTGAAATTGTAGGTCTAATGATTTGGATTGTGATTACGAGTCCAATGTAATAAATTATAAGCATGGAATATTAGTGTTTGAGCCTTTTATATTATATATATATATATATACACACACAAAGCTTGCCATAATCCAGCATTGGGATAAATGAAGAGGAAGGTGGTTTGTGCTGCATCAATTTTCCAAGTAGGAAAGTCCTTCCTTGAGCTGAAGCACTAACTATTGGGGAAATGTACAACTACTTTAACCACCAGGTATAAACTCCATGTATTAACAGACACCAGTAACTACTGTGCTATTTTCCTCATCTTTATTGAAACGTGCATGAGAAAGTCATGTGATATTTTTAAGTTGCAGATATTTTGAGGATTATCTCCCCTTTATACATTGATGATTTATAAGAGGATGCAAATGGACAGTCTTGTTTATTCTTCTGTTATTATTGATAGAAGAAAAAAGTGTATTTTTGTGACCCGTGCTGGTGTTTCTTGATAAGAAATAAAAATGTATATCATGTTTTTCAAGTCGGCAACAAAAGTATGAGTGATATGCTTAGTTGAATTTACAATAGTAATTTAAAAAGAAACAGTTGGATTGTTTTTTTCACCAGCTGAGCAATGACATTTGCCCCTTTATATCCCCACCCCAAACTTGGTAAGGCAATCACTTTGAAGGTGGCTTGAGTATATAGATATTGATTGTAAATTTTACTTCTCTTCCAACTACTCAACTAATTCCGCCTACAATTCTCTCTTTGTTTTCCTCTTTCTTCTCTCTCTGTTTTCCTCTTTCTTCTCTCTCTGTTTTCCTCTTTCTTCTCTCTCTGTTTTCCTCTTTCTTCTCTCTCTCTCTTTCTTCTCTCTCTCTCTTTCTTCTCTCTCTCTCTTTCTTCTCTCTCTCTTTCTTCTCTCTCTCTCTTTCTTCTCTCTCTCTCTTTCTTCTCTCTCTCTCTTTCTTCTCTCTCTCTCTTTCTTCTCTCTCTCTCTTTCTTCTCTCTCTCTCTTTCTTCTCTCTCTCTCTTTCTTCTCTCTCTCTCTTTCGTCTCTCTCTTTCGTCTCTCTCTGTCTTCCTCTTTCTTTTCTCTCTGTCTTCCTCTTTCTTTTCTCTGTCTTCCTCTTTCTTTTCTCTCTGTCTTCCTCTTTCTTTTCTCTCTGTCTTCCTCTTTCTTTTCTCTCTGTCTTCCTCTTTCTTTTCTCTCTGTCTTCCTCTTTCTTTTCTCTCTGTCTTCCTCTTTCTTTTCTCTCTGTCTTCCTCTTTCTTTTCTCTCTGTCTTCCTCTTTCTTCTCTCCCTGTATCTTGCTCACTCTTGCACCTCTATCTTGCTCACTCTTCATTAGTGGTACTTGCATGTGAACTACTGGTTCTGCTGACCAAGAAAGAGGCCAAGTGTAGCAGCACTAGCGGCAGTACTTGTTGCTAGGCTAAATGTGCACTCACTCACAAAAATATACACTGGCATAGCAATACAAGCACATGGTTGATCTCACTCTCTCTCTCCATATCTATTCTCACTTTCTATATCACTATTCACATTGCTTTTCTTTTTATTCTCTCTCTCTCTCTCTCATCTTTTCATCCTTTAGACTCTCTGCTGTCATCTTACATTTTTTATTTCATTAGCTATTCTTTCTCTTTGATTCTGCTTTCACTCACTTTCCTTTTCACTATTTCCTATTTTCCTTTGATCTAGACTCCTCTTTCCCACCACTAGTTCTGCTTCTCTCTCATATTACACACACACATATATATAATCTCTCTTATAAATATATATTTGGTTGGATTGATGTGAATTTGTGACTCTGGGTTTCACGCTTTTGTGATCGTCAGGTTTGTCTGATGATCACAAAAGCGTGAAACCCAGAGTCACAAAATATGTTAGCTCTATCTCTGATATTGAGCGCTTTCTAATAAGTACCGTGCATATAATATATAAATAATTATATATATATATATATATATATATATATATATAATCCTATTTTCTTATCCTTAATCTTTCTTTTGCACCGCCATCATTTTTACTCCTGTCCAAATTATTTCTCTTCCTCTCTCTTTCTCTCGCTATCTCTATCTTCCTCTATCTCTTTATCTCTCATCTCTATTTCTCTCTTTTCTTCTCTCTTCGTCCCATTCTCTCCTTCACCTCTCTCATTCTCTTCTCTCTCTTATTTATTTCTCCCCAACTATTTTCTACCTTTTAATCACTATTTTATTTACTTTTGATTTTGAAAGATAAACTCTTATTTTATAATTCATATAAACACATCTTTTAACAACACTTCCCAAATGAAGTCTAGAAATGAATGTTAACTCAATCAAACTCTGCTATTTTTACTTCACTTAGGATTTTCCCATATTTATTTATTAAGCTTTGTATTTCACAACACTCAACAAATGAGAGGAGGTCTATTTTCTACTAGTTTTTTTTAACTAGGGAACTTTATAATGGTATAAGGAAAAATAGTTACAACACCATCTTGAGACAATCTACCAAGTGGGAAAGGCCCGCATGCACCACCTAGAACGTTAGTAAATCTGTGGATCGTGCTAAAATAATCACCTCCTTCTAACCTATCAAAAGCAGTAGTACCATTTCCTTCCAATGCTTACTTTAGTACTTTCTTCTTCAACTGCAAAACTTCTGCATTTGACCTTTGTGATTAGCATATCTGGCCTTTCTCTCCTGTTTTCTTGGAGGGAGTTTTGAATGTGGCTGTTTACATTGATGAGATTTTATAAGTACATATCAAGATATTCTCAATTACAGATTATCTGAGTGGACTAGGTTATCTGACCTGCAGGTGTTTCTAACTTGGTCTCCCCTCTAAGGTTATGCACTGCTTTTATTAAAACCAGTAGCAATGCACATTTGACTATGATGCATGTACCTGATGTACCCATATCAGACTGGTTGCCATGAGGGGTACATTAGGCATCATATATCTGTACTGACATGATCTCAAAAACATCACTTGTTTCCCTTATCCAGATATCCAGATTTGGGCAGTGTACCCTGGTATCACTTTGCTGCATGTTTCTCTCTCTCTCTCTCTCTATATATATATATATATATATATAGATATATATATATAGATATATAGTGTTATCCAAAAAGAAGGCAGATTTCAAAAATTTAATAAAAACAAATGCTAAGAGACCCAAAACACATTAATGGATAGGAAAAGGTTCAAAGTTTATTATTTTAAGGTCACATTTCACAAATTTCATTTTAAGGGTTGAGACAAATTATAATAATTTAAATTTATACAAAAAAAAACATCAAAAGGAAGCATGTAAACAAGATTGGATAAAATGCTATTTTATTTAATCACTTTGGAACCTTTTCCTATCTAGTAATGTATTGAATGCATTTGTCTCTTGGCATTTTTCATTAAATTTTCAAGATCTCTTTTTTGAATAACCCTGTATATATAACTTTGTACATTTCACTGGCATGTGTTAGATTTTTGTCTTTTATTCCAACTTGAAGACATCATATATAATACACACACACGCACATATACTTGCATATCTTGTAACCTTTGAAGACCTAATTTTGAATTTAATTTGACTACATTAAATGGATATATAGTTTGGCCCGCAGTACATATGCTAATTTTATATCTCATGTATGATGTGACTCCCTTAAAATTAGCTTAAAAAGTTGCATAATGTGAGAGTATATCTTTCTTTTTCTTTTGAGACATATCAAGATATTCTCAATTACATTATATATATATATATATATATATATATATATGGATAAGTGTTGACTGAAAGGTTCCTAAGGTATGACGTTTGTGTTGTTTAAAGCTATGTTTCATTTCTGTGGATACAAATCACTTTATATATATATATATATATATATATATATAGATATATATATAGTGCATGCTAGTATGTAAACGATATTGATAAAATCTTTTGTTTTCAGCCATCATGTTATATAATGACACTCATACCAATTCACCACAAACATGTCTTATGCCACAGGTATGCACACATACATGTAAGGGTGTTGGGTTATGGTCCAGCAAGAGGCTAGATGATCCTTTCAAAGAATTGTTGTGCAATTTGATGTGATGTATTGGCAACATTCCTATACTTGTAGATTAGGTTTTAGTTGACCACATCGTAAAGACACTGGCTAAAATCAAAGCATTTGTAAGGGCAGCACTGGGCTGTCCACATGGCATCCACAGCATGGTTTGGAGCAAATGTTGCCACTCAAGAGTGTCAACATGAATTATTGGGAATCATTTACTTGTAGCAGGGCTGAAGGCATTTGTGCCCTTAGGCAGTCTTCTAATTAGGCTGTGACATCATCATGCATGTTCCCTGTGATGTCATAACTGTCATTTGAATGATCAAATGGTACTCAGTAGTGTTGAGTGATAAGAGAAGGTCATTTGTGTGTCCAACATAGATCTTGGAGGACAATTATTTATACAGTGTATTTGCCCACAACACATAGACTCAATTCCTAGCATCATGTCGTAGAGTGCTACATCTCTCAACTTTGGTTTTTGTGGAGGAAATGTTGAACACTATGATATACATCCAGAACAGTGTTCAACTTGTTCTGCTGTCATTCCTGCAACAGGAAGACAATGTACTATTGCAGCAGCATAATGTTTGCTGGCATGATGACTGTGCTAGTCCACCTGAACTGTAAGATATTCAATAATTCTTGGCGAATATGTCCACTACACTTGTCCTCCACTTTTTATTATACTATGTTGCAATTAGATTTATCCAAGGTTGTGTTTCCAAAAGCAACCTACCCTACTAAATATATATATATATATATATATATATATGACATGATGAGACTACAGCAGACTTGTTCAGTTCGCCCACCTATAGCTTTGATGTACTGCTTCAACAGATACATAGAATAATGTGTGTGAGAGAATTGTCATATGTCAATGCCCAATGAGGATATAGAATGTATTAATGAGGTGGGGGATGTCTGTGTGTAGTATAGAGATAAATTTTAAATTAAATTTGAAGCATTTGCACATATTGATTAGTATGTGTAAGCATTTACTGCTGTATTGCTTGTATATTTAATCGTATACGCTGAGGCTGGTATTGAAAATTTCTTAGCCCAGCCTGGTGGATCAGGTTGACAATTTTTCAGTATACTCATATTTCTTGTGTGTATGTAGTTTGCTTGGTAACTGAAGTAGTAAAATATTTCTCACCGATAGTCAATGTTTGAGGCCAAGTAAAAAAAAAAAAAAAAATGGATTTAACTGATGATTTTCAAGGCAGACAGATAGGTGCTTATCTCTATGACTGAATACAATATTCCAACTCTTTGTAGCCCAGTACTTGCCAAAGCTTACTTTATTAAATCTACATACATACACACACTCACATATCTATATATCTCTCTCTCTCTCTCTCTATATATATATATATATATATATATATATATATATATATATATAGGTAAGAATCCATTGGTATATAATCCAAGTGAATTCGAATAATATAAAATATTAAAACCAATCCACAAAAAGAGCTCAATGTATTTATTATAACAGAGTATATATAACATAGAAATCCAAATTTACCTCATTTGAATAGCTATTTCAACCAACAAGTCCTATATTGTTAGCATTATCAACTCAGAGGTGTGAAGTGTGATTCCTTCACACTTCACTCCTCCGAGTTGACAATACCAACGATATAGGACTTGTTGGTTGAAATAGCTATTCAAATGAGGTAAATTTGGATTTCTATTCTCTGTGTGTGTGTGTGTGTGTGTGTATATTAAATGGTTTTCCTTTTAACTGTTACATGTCACTTTGAACTGACTCCAGTTCCAGCAATCTAAAAGATGCCATGATTTAATCAAAATTTGTTTGCCATACTGATAACACCCAGTTCTTGATAATGACTGAGATTGTAAAAAAGACTTGAAGAAACAGACAAAAAAAAAAAACTTTAAACAGTTCATTTATAATTTTAGTTCAGATATACAACAACTTATTCAGAAATTGGAAAAATATTAAAAAAAAAATTAAATAGACCTTGTCAGTTGAATTGAACAAACTTGTTTAGATGAATTTTTGTTACTTAAATACACCTTATCTATGTACACGTATATAGTCCTGATTAATTTTTGAAAAATTAATTTTTATACTTTATAAATAGTAATGATTACTGCTGTCAGATGTGTTCTGTAAGTGGTATTCATAATATGAAATGTTAGAAAAACTTTTTTATCACCATTTTTTTGTTATTCTAATCCTATACTTAAAAACTTAATTTTAAAAAAAAAATTATTTTTCTAATTGTCTTAACGCTATGAATTATGTTTAGCAAATAAAGTTTTGAGCATTTCTTTTCATCTTCCTCTCCTTATCTGTGGGTTGTTAAGGATATGGCAGTGGGAGAAAGTGATCTCATTGTACATGAGAGATACATGGCCATCAGTTTAACAATAACTGCCCTTTACAAAGCATTGAGGATTCTTTTGATGTTTTTCTAAACCCATTAATTAAAGAGATTGGGGTGGGGCCTTTTTTAAGAAATAATATTTTAAACTTAAAACTTCCTTTCCCAATAATTTTAATTTTTTTTTTTTTTTTTTTTTTTTTTTTTGAATTAGGGAAAATATTAAACAATTGGCAAATTTATATATTATGATTTTATATAAAAAAAAGAAACTTTTTCACTTTCAAAGTTTGTGTTATTTTAAATTAAAGTTTTTAAAAGAACTTGAAAAAAATAAAGCAAAAATAGTATTAAACATTCTATGTTACAAAAAAATTTGACCCACAGAAGCAAATATTTTTTATTGTAAAAGCCAATATTTTTTTTAAAAAGCATTATTTTAATTTGAAATAATTTTCTGTTATGAATAATTAATGTGGCCTTTTCTCCTCACTTGTCTTTGTCGTCATTAAGCTAAGATGGCTGAATTGTTTATCTCTGATGTAATTAAGTTCGTTTGAAAGATACAGTTACAATGGTTTACAGAGATGAGCTTCCTTACACTTACATTATTCAAAGAACCAGTTATTAGTTAAGATTTCAAATATAAAGAAAAAAAATTACCTTAAAGTTTTGTTACTGCAAGATCATAGTAAATGCTTTATTGTAAGATTAATTTATTTTTTATGGCTTATCAACCTTTTGAAGATTATTTAAAGTCAGGAAATATTTTTATATTGTAAGATTATTTATTCTTTTTTTTTTTTTTTTTTTTTTGTAAGGTTTAGTGATAAAAGTCTGGCTAATTAACCCATAGCTGGGGTGGGGATTACAGATGGATTCATACTTTTCCAAGGATATTTACACATAAGTGAATATAACAAACACAATGGGAATTGAAACTCAACTCTCCAATTAACAATTCTGGGTGATTTATCCATTACACCACCCACACATCCAAGCTTACAGTACCTGGTATTCCCAAGCAGCCACCCATCTAGGTGCTCACCAGGCTCAACATTGCTTAACGTGATTGTACGAGAACTAATGTTTCAACATGTGACCATAAACCTAATTTAAGATTCAAAACTCTCAATAAGAATTATATTTTTATTTTGTGTACATGTTTTTCCCAATTCTGTCAATATTTCCACTGTTATTTTTTTATTTATTTATTTTTTTTTCTAATATTTTGTCTTGGTTTGATATAAATTTCCAGCTTCATAGGTTGCAATGGATTGATCTTGACTAGGATGAACTCAGGATTGAACCATGAACTTTATATTCTGGCTTATAAACAATATAATTGTATTTGATATTTACTTAAGTCTTGAAAGCCTTATACAGAAAATACTTTCATTGTATTTTAGATTCTGTATCAACAAATATTTGCATAATTATTTTCTTTCGAAAAAGTCTGTTTATTTATTATTGTTATTATTATTGAGGAAAAAATAATATGAGTATCATTTTTCTTTTAAGCTTCATTTTTTTTTTTTTTTTTTGCAATAAATTTCTAAGGTCACAAATGTAACAAGTGATGCTTGGGTGCTTGATAGATGCCCAAGACAGACTGCTTTTACATGTCTGGAAAGCACCAATTACCCTGCTATTTAGAAATAGCTGGGACAGGGATTCCTGCTTTCCTGAAGGGCATAAAAACATATTGAATGTAAACTATACCAACCAGATTTTGGACTCTTATTTACTAATTCCATTTACTGCACTATTAGCAAACAAGTCATCTACATTCTTTACTACCATTGGATTTTGCATGACTTCCTTATGTTGAAGCACACAGTAAATAAACATATTGTTGGTTACTGTCAAGACTGCCTATAGAGGCAACAACTCTTTACTGTGGCAAACCAGTGCCAAGACATTTTGCATAGGCATTCTTTTTGCGTCTTTTTATATCTCTACTGTCAAAAGTTGTTTCTACCCTTTGGTAGAAATTTAGCCTTATTTTTTTTTTATTTGTTTATCATTTAACTCCAAGCAAGGAAATAAAGCCACTAAGAAGCATGGTTTTACTGAGTGTGAGAGAATATGAGAAAAAGAAAAAGATTATCAAGGTGAAAAAAAAAACAATGAAAGAACAGGAATTAAAAAGACAAAAGATAACGAATGTCACAGTAATTAAGTTTCAAAATTGACTGGAAAGTTAGAGACTGGAAGAGACTTCCACAAGTGAGAAGTGCCAGAGAAGAAACTGTCAGCATAGAATTAACAGTTACATCTAGCCCTTTCAACAGTGAAATGATGAGACCTAACTGCAAATCTAGTACTACACTTCATAAAGTCAAAGTATCAAAGTGGAAATCTTATCAAAATAATTACCATGAAAATATATATTTGAATATCTGAATTTGATATAAATTTTCCATTTTGGGGTTTTGTAGATTGGCTTTGGTTATAATTTAATGATTTACAACCTCGGATATGTTTTAAGGATACAGAATCCTGATAAAATTTTTTTTAAGAAAGGCTTCATTAGATCCAAACACAAAAGAAAGAAATGTGTTTGTGTCTGCTTAAATAATGAATCATCGCACTTTTCCCCTAACCTGACTTTTCTCATGATTAAAGAAGAAAGCAAATGAGTGATTTTTTTTTTTTTTTTAAAGCCATTAATATTTATTCTAGTATCTTTTCTTTATAATCCTCAGTTCATGTCAAAAGTTGTTAATATATTTTTCACAGCTTTTTTTTTTGTATTGAATTAAAGGCAAATCCTCATCTCGTTTTCAAAATGACTGAGAAGCAAAAAATTCATATAGCCTTCTCTGAAATGAATCCAAGACAAATCCTCATACAATAATTCAGAATGGGTTGAAAGTAAAATCTTTTTTGATCTGATGAAGCCTTGAATGGCGAAACGTGTAATCAAATCTATTTTCAATGGAATGTTTTCTATTTGTCAAATTTCTTAAAAACCTCAGATATGTATCATTGCATACATGGAAGCAGTAGTATGAACCTCTGCTGATAAAAGTAACCATCATCATCTTGTATTTCATTCACTTGAACTATACTATTTAGCAATTCAAAAACTATTGAATGAAGAAAAGAACACAGAAAAGGAAGAATGTATGATAATCCTTAACTTGGGTAGAATAAGCAAACTGAGAATAATTGTTAAATTTGCTCTCAAGAGATTCATTGGTTTGGAGTTAATGACAATTTAAGTTTTTAAAAAAAAAAATCAAAAGCAATTACTTTGAGAAATCAAAGATTGTATTACTAATGTGAGAAGGAAGGCCTCAGATATATAGAAGTATGATTCTTTTGATAGAGGGAACCATCATAACTTATTTCAACCAATCACTGAAGTTTCACTATCTTCAAACACCTAGAATACATTATAGTTGTCTGAAGATCATGAGAGTGTAAAACTTTAATAATGGCACAAGCTCTCCTTTGTTAAGTGATGATATGTGAAATTCTGCACTGTACATTCATTTTTTACATAAAGAATATTTAGCTAATTCCAACTTTTCATGATCAAAAATGTTTTAAAGTTATCATTTTCAATTACCTGCCTCATACCATCTTGACTAATTTGTCCATGTTTATCATTTTAAAAATTTTTTTGTGTATTTTCATTTTAGTTTATGATAAGCAGAAAACATAGCACAGAAATATTTTTTGGTCAAGAGTTCATACAAGTTTTATTTTTTAAAATCAAAAACTGACAGAAAAATCAATTAGTTCTTACAATTGGATCCTAATGTTTTTCACATTTAGAGAGAAAAAATGCAAATAGCTTAATTTAAGCCCTTCAACCTCCCTTTTATTTTCCATTTGGTCTTCATCCACTAGTTTAAAAAATGCTTAAGTTTTGTTTATTCTGTGTGTGTGTGTGTGTGTGTGTGTGGTTTCCATTTATTAAAATCCCTATCACTATTGGTGAGGATTAAGAATTTTTTTTTTTTTTATGTTCACAATTTATCCGATTTAAAGACTTTTACTCTATGCATTCATATAAAGAATATTAATGCATTCCAGCTATTCAAAATAAAGAAATGTTTTTAAATATATATTTAATAAAGAACTAGGAAAAAGTGTAGGGCAAAAGTTTTAATGTAAAAAATTTGAAAATCATCATCAATAACCTATTGGATTAAAGCATTGGTTCATGTCTTAAGTGACAGTGAGTTCAATCATTGGGCTGGGTGAAACTGACTCAGATTCAGTGGAAATAGGGTTTACAATAACTGCACTAGAAACAAACAAGACAAGATATCCCTAAATATGGACAGTAGAATGAGGATATCCTACTACAGGGTTTAGTTTGAATGTTACTTGGACTGACAAACATCGGTGGGTACAATGGCCAAAATGTTGCAATAATAACAACAAAGATGAGGATATATGTCCAAATATAAACACAGTAAATAATCTTCATCTTAGTGACAGCAAAAAGTAAAAATGGGGAAGGACTGGACTGTCTATGAATGGACCTCTATAAGTTTTAATGTCATCAAATATTTCTTCTGTCAGCATACAGTTGCTGAGTGTTTCTGTAAATGCCTTCAAAAACTTCATGTGGCTAGACAAAGAAACTGAGCTAACAATAACGGAAACTCTTATGCTTACATGGATTAATTAAGCATAGCTTATATGTGGTACAAGGCCAGAAGTGTTGAGCACTCTAATGATGATCAAATTTGCTCCTTAGACAAAATTGGTCTATCAAGGCAAGCTTTCTAACAATTGCACAATGTTGAATTGTTCTTGATTTATTAAGTGTAGCTAAGATATGGAACAAGGTCAGATGTATAGAGCACCCAGTGAGGATTGAAGGCACTACTTTATTGTAATTGATTTAGCAAAACAAGCTTGGTAACTATTACGCACATTGAAGTGCCCTTGACTTGTTAAGCATAGTTTGAATGTGGCATAAGTCTGTAAGTCTTTAGCACCTAGTTAAGATTGGACTTGCTATTCAGTCATAATTGATCTTGTGAGACAAGCTTGCTAACTATTACACCATATTAAAATGTCCAAACCCTCATGCCTATATGCTTGATAACAATGA